>CAXKVW010000811.1:0-314602 GCA_964058825.1 Carex arenaria
AAATGACGTACGTATAACACATTCACCAATACAATCATGTTATGAAAAATTTATTAAAATAAATGTTTTTTGGTTTTAACCGTCAAAACAGTTGTGATCAATTATAATTACTAATATTATGATATTCTTATTATCAGTACTATTATTCTCATTAATAATTACTAATAATTTTCTGATCAATTAGAATAATCAAAAGTCTAATAATTAACATATTATAAAATTTTGGAAAATAAAAAATTGGGTAATGGGAATAAATTTGTGAATATGAACTCAAGATGGATTAGAAAAAAAAAAATACCAAATATATTATGAAAAAAATTATTAGTTCAAAGATCCCCACACAAATTCATGAGATTGTTCATCCGATGGAGATCGACCTAATTGGGTGCGTACGGTACTAACTTAAACAGCTCCTAATTTTGAAAGGGGACATAATATATTATGTAGGAGTTTGGCTAGTATAACATTAGTGTCATTTCAGTTTATATAATACAAATTCCAAACTCTACTGAATCGATTTCAAACGGTGAATCAAAACCGTTCAAATTAACCGATTGACTTCATTAGTTATGCATTTATATACAAATTTTATAATTTTTCAAATTTATTTAGTATTAAGTCAAGCGGTCAAATGTGTGAGTTTTGAATGCATTCATTTTTTAAAGTTTTTTATTGCTTGATTTGATACTAAAATAATTCGAAAATATAAAAAGTTGCATGTAAACACATCACTCATAAATTAATTCAGTTTGAATAATTTGAATTAGTCGTTTGAAATATATCTTAGCTAATTTTAAAATTGATATTATATGACACCAATGACATACTGGCCGTAATATGTAGGGCTGTATCGGGGTGTATACAGTACTAACTAACAAATTCCCGAGCTAGCGCTCCAAAGAAACTGTGAGGAAACTTCGGTCGAATATTTCTTTATAATATAATTAAATAGGTCGGCGCCTTTAGATACTAGTATTAGCTTCTTTCTTAAGTTTGCAAACCCACCCCCCCCCCCCCCCCCCCCCCCCCCCCACACACACTACACCCACAAAACCAAATCAGAAATCTCTTCCCTTATTGATTTCTTTAATTATTTTCCCGACAACCAAATCTAAGCAACAAATCAAGATGGTCACTAAGCTCCTACACGACCTCATCCCAAAGATGCCTCCCAACAGCGGCTGTTCATGGCTCATGGGAATAGGCTATTGTCTTCTCTTGTTTGTATCAGTTATTGCAACTCTTGTGTCGGATGCGAATTTTGCTCAAGTAACATCTCTAGCTGCTTCCACTATACTGATACTTACTTTGTTTCGGTGGCTCGAGGCATTTGGTCAGGTGGCACCACCCCCGACTGTCACCAAGTTTGCCGTGTGGGTTTCCTCCACTTTAATCATGGCAGTTTTAACGTGGTCGATCACTATGGAGGGGCCGCTTCTCGCAAAAGCTATCTTTTGGGTTTTGGTTGCGGTCACATCTATCGGCACATACTTCATATTGTTTTGGCACCAACCAAGTGAACGCAACATTCCCCCTCCGAATCTTTGTTTTTGTTTTTGTTTTTGTTTCCGTCTCATTTTTGTTTTTTTTTAATTTTTTCGCATTGACCTACAAACTAGAATATGAAACAAACATCCTCACAGACCGGATTAATTCTGCGATCTTTGAGTTTGCTTCATGGTTAGCTTCTATTCTCCTTTTTTGGTGCATCGCAGCAATGGCAATTGCACCCCACAACTCGGCAATGAAAGAGTGGATGAAATTTGGTACCTGGGCATTCGCCACGATGCTTGGTGCCATGGTCGTTTCAAAGGCAGAAGAGATAATTTTCCCAGGGCTGATGAAATATGTTGCTTGGGCCATGGTTGGTGCTAGCTCCTTTAGTATACTCTATGCTTTCTTTTTCCAGCGGGAGGCTTATTTAGTTGCTAACAATTTCAATGTGGCGCGTGTATCTTCTGTATAGGAAAGAGGTATGTAGCAATTGTATTTTGTTCATTCACACTGCCATTTTTTGTTTTGCTTCTTTAGCTTTTTGTTCAATTAAAATAGAGGATGGAATAAGGAGTAGGGACATCCTTATTTTTCATAAAACAAAAATTAAGAAAATAGAATGTGTGTATATATTATGATGATACGCTGTGTTACATGGGTACTAGTTGTTTCTGTTATCTGTTTTTTTTTAGTTGGTTGAGATTTCTGATATTCTTTAGTTATGACAAATGAAGAGAAAACATCAAGTTTCTCTTAATTGTTAATTAATTAGTAGAAAAATTACGACAAAATATTCAAGAAATGTAAAATTAATCAAGCAATAATACAAATTAAGATTTTGACACGATTTAATGGAGCTACTAGGTATTAGTGGAGCTCAAAATTAACCGCTGGGCTAGCTGGACTCTGGATTCATTACATGACATGGCATAGCGGTTCTGCCACAAGAAACCAGCATGATAAATGATTGGGACAAGCTAGTAAAGGTTTTGAATCACTGGATACCTTCCTTATTCTTGAAGAAACACCCACAGGTTATTTTCCAATTATGTAGCAGCAGTTTCAGTTATTTCGTAAATAACATGCATGATTTAATTAATATATGTGGCATCTGATAGTGAAGTACGTACCTGACGATTACTTCAGGGATTTAATTTGGATGTCTGATTCAAGATCACATTCATGTTTGCACGGATCTCAAAGAAGATTAAGCTAAAATTTACTGGGTTAAATACTTAAATGATTTGATACTAGAAAAGGAAGTAAAATATATATGTTGGAATCGTGCCATTAATTCATCTGGTGATTAGTCCCAAACCTAGTCAACGGCTTCTAGAAATTGGGGAGAAGAAATATGTTGTAATTAAATCTTTACTGCTTTATTTCTAGCTAGATTTGTTTGATTAGAAAATACCAAAATATCAAATAAGCCGGTTGCTTTAATATATACCTTAGCAACTTTGAACAATCATTTTTAAGTAATAAAGCAAACAAGGACAAGCTAGATCCTTTTTTTAATAAGAACAAAATATCTGTGGTGCACAGCTTTTTTCGAAACGAAATCGATATTCCATTTGTATATACTTTAAAGCTTGGTAAGAATCCAGCTAATTCCATCTGACAGCTACTGTCAGATTTTTCAAAAAAAAGAATCCAACTAATTATCCAAGCTAGGCTGTGGCAACTCTTTCCGCAGAGTTGGTTTTATAACATTGGTATATACTTCCACATCCGTGCCAACCGAAGTCAATCCACAATTCGTAGGTAGTCTGAACAGAAAGAAGAAATATGTCTTCATGATCGATATTTCTGCAGGGCGGCAGATTATATGTAGTTGATGCTGAGGTGCTAAGTCATCCTCAAATTTAAAAAAAAAAATTATGAAATATATAAATTTTTTACTTATTTGTTTCATTTATATAAATTAGCCTCCCATCCGGCCACCTTCTTGAGTCCGGATCCTCTAAAGTAACTCATTTTTAGTTTAGATTCGGACCGTTCAATTCGAATCCAGATTAATTCAGTGTGAGATGAAGTGCACGCGCGGTTTGATTCAAATTTGACTTTCGGGATGTAAATTAAAAAATTGGATTAGTTAATTAGGAGATCCGAACTCTCCAATAATAATATAACAGAGTAATTTGAACGCAAGTTATTGAAAACCAAAATCACGGACTGGGGTTGTTATTTCTATTTGGACGCTTCGACTTCCATGTGTGTGCAGTGATCAAAACTGAAAAGAAGAGCAATATTTTGAAAGAAAAAAATAATGTCTGATTCAATAAAAAAGAAAAAAAAAACTTAAGTTATTATTTGGCTCTAAGTGCTTGAAAGTTGAATCCTGATTCCACCTCTGTACTTCCGTGTACCAACAAAAAAAATAAGTCTTGTTTCAAGTCGGCTGATGTCTAGAACTGTGCCCCAGTAAGTTCGAACTGGACTCGTCCATTTCTATGTGCTTCTAATCAGTGTTGTAAATGACGATTTCCGTTCATCAGACATACATGGTATTGCCAAGCAATTAATCAGAAATAATTAGAAATAATCGAAAATAATCTGAAATAATCAGCCAATTAATTAGAAAATTTCATGACGATTTAATCACCACTAACAACTAATCGGCGGATTAATCGCCCTAATTAAATGACCGCTTTTTACAACACTGCCCCTAACAGCTGTCTTTTTATTCACCTCCAGTTGTGTACCAGTCTATCAAGGTCTCTGCTTCCTTTCAAACGATTATTTTCTTGACTATATGATTTTCATCCAATGGTGCACATCATCATTTTTGTTATAAAGAAATTTGATTGAAACTGTTAAAACTTTTTGGAGGTTGGTTTATGAGCAGGGAAAAAAATACAAACGATTAGAAAGGGGAGTGCTATACTGAGCCGAAATTTTTATGACATTAAATTAAAGTAGGAAATTAGTGTTTTATCTGTCTAGCTAAAAAAATAGCTTTAAATATATTTAAAGTAGTGGTTAAATAATGATTTTTTTTTTAAATTAAGTTCATATCTATAATTTTATGTATACATGAGCATAGTTATACAGGATTATTTGAAAAAATTCTTGTGAAATGAAGAATAATTTTTAAATTAGTTCTCAAATTTTGCAAAATAAAACGTATTTTGTAATTACATTACAAGTTGAGTATATTCTTACATTTTTTATTTAAAAGTATACGTGGCTCCGCCACTTTCGGCATAGGCTTATTTAATTTTAATATATTAAAGCATTAATGAAAACTTCATATGATTTTAATGAATTCAGATCTGCTCATGTATACATAAAATAGTGACATAGAGAGGGCGAGGGAGATAACAAGCAGCTGAAATCGTCATTAGAATTTCAGTAGATTCGGACAAAAGAAAAGACAGAAGTTAGTGGCCGTAGTGCTAACGTGCTACTATGGATTAGCATGTTAAGAAAAGACCAAAAAAACAAAAGCATGAAAAGGAAAGAAGTCCACGCCGAGTCAATGCGTGAATTAACTCAAAAGGGAATTTTTGAGTTAATAAATTTCAACCATCTGTGTAAACAGAGTCAATCCGATTCTTTCATATAACATATGAGGTGTTTCAATATTAGTGCAGATCTAATCTATACAAATTTAAAACAGGTCAGATAGTTGAGATTCATTAACTCAAAAGATTATCTTTTAAGTTAATGCAGAGGATATGAATTCGCGTTAATCCTGGTTCCTTCGTCTATACGCGACTGTAAATAACAGGGAAAAGGCCTAGAATGATATGTGGCACACAAAAGCTCAATTAAATATTGTGTCAGCAAAAATCTTAATACAATGATTTATAACCTTAGAGTAGACAACCAAGAATGGCATGCACATAGTATATGATCACTGATGCCCACTGACTGAATGGCACAATGTTTGACTCGCCGACTTGGACCGGAATCAGCCGGTGACAATCCGAGTCTTGTCCAATTGATCAGATAATTTTTGTGATAAAACTCAATGAAATTGTTTCGACTCAGCCGATTCAACTTTGTTCTATTCCAAGTTGAGCCGATTGACCTACCTGACCGATTCTCATCTACTTAATTGGTTCTTGGTTGACAAATGATGTAGATGTTATTACGAAGATAACTGATAGCACTTCTAATTATTGGGGAGAGGTATAGTTACATAACCCTCCCCCTCCCCTAGAATTTTTTTAGATAGAAGATACGTACACTTAACAGATACAAGGTCTACTTCTTTTAGTTAAGAAGTTTTATACACCCGTGCTCTTATTCACGAGTACATACCAAATGGTAGCCTAGAAGACCGCGTCTATGATAAACAAAACAATACTTCGCCCCAGAATAAATATTACATGTATTTGGACCACCAGAACTAGTTTAGCTTTAGGCATGGCACGCTGCATGCCGGTCTCACCAAATCTCTATATATTTAAATATATATGAGATTGGCTACTTTACTTGTATAAGCATATGAGGCATATATTTATATGTATGTATATATTGTTTGATTGCTGCAAAGTCAAATCTATATATTTTAATCTGCTTTTTAAATCCAGATACTTGTCATATCGTCACATATATACGTACAGTGTGGCATGATAAACACTAAAATCTGAAATAAATGATGCTAGATTCTGTTCAGAGACAGCCAAAAAGAGATAATGCTAAAAAATGTTAAAAAGTCATAGAGCAACTAATGTTTGAAAGAAATGATGCTAGAAAACAAGTTGAAGAGTTGCGCCGGTTGACAAAACTACAAAACTTCACAATATATAGCAATTCAGAGCTCCAAGTTGCGACGAACAATTTCCATGAGTCTTTTAAACTTGGAGAAGGAGGGTTTGGCGATGTGTATAAGGGCATCCTCGACAATACTACCATTGCAATAAAGATGCTGAAAGAAGGAAGCAGACAAGGAGAAAAAGAATTTTATCAGGAGGTACGTACCTTCCATTGTCCCATGACGAGAACATTATGCATATATACTTCAACAGAAATTCGAGTGCAACTCTGCAAATCCTCATTGAAAAGCACCACACTACAAAATTAATAATCAATTTGAACCTTTAAAATGTCTTGATGTTTTTTTTTCTGCCCACTCGTATTTTCACTCTAACATCAATTGATCCCTCAAATATGTTAGGGATATCTTTAGATAATTTATAGCTTAATGTAAAAACTAGAAGTGATAAATAACCACCAAAAAGAACGATGCAAGGTATATTTCTATGGTGCCTGTACTAAATTTATGCATAGTTCTATTAGCATTGACTACTCACTAGACTTCATATTTGTAGTTAATGAGAAATAATTTATTTAAACTTCACAGATTGAAATTCTTAACAAGGTACAGCATCCCAACCTTGTGACAATTATAGGGGCTTGTCCAGAGAAGCGTGCAGTTATTTATGAGTACTTACCAAATGGTAGCCTGGAAGACCGCCTGAGGTGTAAAAATGATTCTCCGCCCCTCTCATGGCTAACCCGAACACGCATTGCATTTGAGGTCGGCTCTGCACTAAGCTTCTTACACTGTAGCAAATCTCACTGTTATGCGCATTGTGATCTCAAGCCCGGTAACATCCTTCTTGATTGGTAACATCCTTCTTGATTTGAGCAATGTTAGCAAAATCAGTGATTTTGGCCTATGCCGTGAACTTAACTTTACAGACAGTTCAAGTGTACCATTCCACTTGACAGATGTTCCAAAGGGAACGAATGGTTACATAGACCCGGAGTACTACTCATCGGCGAAGATAACTCCTCAAAATGATGTTTATTCATTTGGCATTATTTTGTTGGAGCTAGTGACATGCAAAGACATATATGGAATAAGGGACTTGGTGACCGCTGCACAGCAGAATGGCACATTGAAGACACTAATCGATGCCTCAGCGGGTCCCTGGCCGTTTAAGCGGGCCAAGAAAATGATCTCATTGGGCCTTAGATGCAGCGATCCAGTGAGAAAAAATAGGCCTGATCTGACCGAAGTGTTGAAGGAGATCAAGTCCATGTTATAAGTTGATTCTGCATCAGCATTGTCATGGGCTTTTTCCCTTGTACATTGGTGATTCTGCAAGTAGCAGCTGGGGACTCTCTATGCTAGCTTGTTTGTTTGCGCTGGTTTTTTTTTTTTTTTTTATCTTTATTTTAATAGACTGGTTTAGCCAACTTGGCAAGTTCATTTCATCAATATTATGTAAACCTCCTACTAGTTATCATTATTAAGAATTTAAGGGGGCGTTTGGTTTGCGCTGTAAACTATTTCAGGAAATAGAAGAATTTCAAGAAATGTAATGTCAAGGAATGTGTCATTATCATATTTGGTTTGCGCATGGCTATCGCTTTAATGTTCCATAGAATATGTCATTACTATGTTTGGTTTGCACATGACTATTACAATGGCTATCGAAACATGTCTTCATTACTACTTTTAAATTATTAACTAAATTTTGTTCAAAAAACTTATTTAATTCACATAAATATAGCATTCTCATTATGCGGTTGGAATCATGTAGGATTTGAATTGAACATGCAATTATTAATTTATAAATATTCAAATTTAAATAGATATATTTTTTTCAAAATTTGTCCTGTTTAACAATAATTGGATTTGGATTGAAAATCAGAAGAGAATAAATAGATAAAAGTAAACGTTTTTATCGATCAATATTTCAAATAGTTTACAGTTATAAATGCAAAAGAAAGCTATATAACTCGGTAAAAATTTGGCAGACAAATCATAATACTTTACAGTCATGAAGACAATAAATAATCTTAAGACAGAAATACAATTACTAATATTAAGCCAAAATTATAAGAACATAATAATAGAATTAAAACAGGAGAAAACATCTCTTTTGAAAGAGTCACATTTTGGAAGGCAATTTTCTAACAAAAACTCAGGCAGCAACAACTTTCTGTGTCCCATATCCGTGCCCGACTGGTGTTAAGATATCTGCAAACGATTTTCAATATTTAAGCATCAGGCCATTGTTTTTATATAATAAAATTAAAATGACTAGTATGTTACTGGTAAAATAGATATTTTAAAAGAGCTCAAATATGGTATTCAAGCCATACATATGGATCTCAATGCCAAATTACTTCAAGGAATGCAAATTTCTAACTTTTTTGTGCATTTACGGTGTTGACTGGATTATTCAAACAACTACAGAATTAAAGAACATGTCTAATTACACGATAACTATTTTAAAATGTACCAAATCCAAATTGCCCTAGTACGACTTCACATGTCAATCAAGCTAGCTAATTAGGATGATTGGCATCAACTTCTAAAATTTACATTTTATTTAAAAAGCATCCAGAACTAACTCATATAAAAAAAACTAGACCTTCCCAATAAGTGGCAATTGTGTTACTTGTGATATGAATCGTCAAGGTCACCAAGCATAGTTAAACCTTCGCATATTGTAATTTGGTGACATCAAACTGTCAAAGGTTCACAAATCTGATTCTTCAACTCATCAAACTTCTTTGTGAACTTAACTCAAAAATCAATCGGATTCGTTTCAATAAATACATCTAAATTGTTGAAACAAATCTATTTCACGAGTGATGTATTTACATGTCAAATCTGTAATTTTTCGAACTAGTTTAGTATAAAGTCAAATGATAAAAAAATAATGAAAAATAAACCCATTAAAATTAACTTATAAATCATTTTTTTTTACAGTTTGACTTCATACTAAATTAATTCAATAATTTTAAATTTTGACATGTTGATGTAGACCGGTTTTAACGGTTTTGTATGCGTCATTTGAAATCAATCCAATAGATTTTTTAATTAAGCTCACACAGAAACTTGATGAGCTTAAGAACACCTTAATTGTACTCTTAATTAATTAATTTCAAGGAGACCTTGACTTCTTTGACTGGTGTTTCTACCGATGATTCCGGGACCAGTATTACGTCGGATCAATTTGACTAGAAATAAAGGGAAATAAATCTGCTGTGATTTCAAAGGATTGCAGGATCCTGCAATTCTAATCATAACCGTTCATATGTTTTGAAATTCGTGTATAAAAACTAATTTTTTGAGATTGTTATATTTCAATAGATGAATGGTTGAGATTGAAATTGCAGGATTCTGTGATACTTTACAATAGCAGCAGATTTATTTCCGAAATAAAGAGACTGGAGATATGGTGTGTAATTGTGACTAGAAATTTAGTAGCTTTTGAGTTCCTTGCTTTAATAATTGAGTCAAAGTCGTCTTTAATTAATTTATCCCCTTTCCTAGAACCAGCCAAGCAACTTAATTCCTTAGTCACCCAATCCATTTCAAACTTTTTCTTTAAACCTACCTTTTGTTGCCAGGCTCATTGTAACCTCTATCTTTTTGTTCTCCTTGTTATTTTTGCACCATTTTCAGTCTCTCTATAATTCCCAAAAAAAATTTACACTAAAACCAAACCACCTCCCTCGATTCCATTCCTCTGCTCATGGAAACTCTTAGTTCTTATCCGCAATCAAGTAACAGCGATGGTGAGACCGAAGATGGGTCTGAATCCTTTGACAGGCGGCAGCTCATAGGAGCCGAGATCGAGAGAACAGAGCTGTTGCCGGAGGTGGAAGGGCTATGCATCACGGGTGAAGCGCGTCCTGGCCATACCATCCAAGCAACGGGTTACAGTTTGAATGGAACAGTTCGTTGTGATTTTGCGGTATGCAATCTAATGAAAACTAATCTTCCAATTGTAAATTTACAAATTTCATATTCTTAATTAGCTCATTTAATGGTTAAAGATATTAACAGAGTAGTTTTTGCTTCGTACAGCCCACGGATCATATACAGTGCTGTTTTGATTTTATTATTCATTGCATGAAGTAACACTTGCTCTGTAAATATCCTTACCCATTTAACTAGTGTGGTTTAAAACTGAGCGAGTGATGGAAACTTAGTTGAAAACTTGAAATTGAGATCAGATGGCGGTGTCAAGTCAAACTTCATATAGTATGGAATTCAACTTGTAATTCAGCTGCTCTAAACTTTTGAAATTTGTAGAGAAGACCATTTTTGGGTTCCAATATTATTGTTTTTAATCCTGGGCCCATCTGTAAGTAACTCCATATGCACTATATATGTCACAGCTGTCGCTACGACAGTACAGAGCACAGACTCACGAGTTATAAGGATTTTTTTTTTAAATAAAATCAATTTTAGATATTTTACCGGAACAAGCATCATTAGTTTGATTTTTATAAAGACAGCGCAGGATCAGTGAAAACAGAAATGTATTTGCTCTACCGATCATATAGAGCCATTTACTATTGTTTTTTCTTGATTAAATTGTATAGACAGATTATAAAATAGCTCCACTGATCTTGCAGATGTTGAAGCAAATGCATTTATGTATCGGTGAAGTTGTTCTTTATAAAATTCAAATCAATAGTGCTTGTTTAGTTGAAAATATTAAATTTGGTTTTATTTAAAAAAAATCGTTTTAAGTGGTTGGTACGCATCATATTTTGGTCGAAGCTATTTGTATTAATTGTTCAGATGGATAATTTTAAAAATTAAATTATTATAGCAGAAGTTTAAACAGTGTGTTCTAATTACTGTATATTATCTTAATTGTTATCAGTGGTTGAGGTTCTTCGATAACGGGAGACAAAGCTATATTCCTGGTAATTGTTCTAATTTGATTTAGTTGTGCCTTCTTTTAAATTTCAACTAACATTACAAATTAACACTGAGATTCTGGCAGGAGAGAAAAAGCCAGAGCATCTTGTAACAGCAGATGATGTTGATTCGTACCTTGCGGTTGAAGTTATTCCAATTGGGAAAGAAGAGCAGATGGTACAGTTATTTTTTTCCTTCTCTTTTTATGTCATTTTTACTTAGTTTTGTTATTTATTTTACATTATTTATATTCTTATTTTTCTTAAAATGTAGGGTGACCTTGTGAGGATTTTTGCAAATGATCACAAAAAAATTACTTGCGGTAATTTTCTTAAGACATTTTGATATCCCTACAAGAGATGGAGCCAGACTTTCGAAAAATGTGGGTCAATCATATAAAATATTTCGAACTGTGGGATCAATTATATTAAACAAGTATCCGAAGAATGGAGATCAATGTTACCGTATTATGATATTTTGTACAAAATTATATAGAAAAATAAACATAAATACAAAAAATTTAAAATGAATTGGAGGTCAATTGACTCCTATTGAATCTATGTATATCTGCCTCTGATCCCTACCTCCTTAGTAAAAATAAAAACTTGTGTGAACTTGTTTTTATTGGAATGTATATTTTCTTCATGAATAAAATTGTGCCTAGCTACTTGGCCAATTTGATATCTCCAACTCAGAAAGAGGCATAATTTCATCTGTAATAATAATCTAATTTCAGGCAACGTAATGCAAGATGCTGTAGAACAAAACTTCTTCAACGGTCATGCATCATTTGATGCCTACTTAGTGGTAACAAATCTCTTTTATTTCTTTTGAATTTTGTTATGGTTTATTTGTAGCAAATATAGAAACTGACAAGCATTAAATGCAATATCAATTATTGCTAATACTGCATTTAATGCTCATCAGTAAAATGATGCCTACTTTAATTATGTTATTTTATTTAATTTTTTATCTACAGGGATATAATGATGATAGTCAGAGAATTAAACTGGAACTTTTAGAAGATAGATTTATCATTAAGGATGGAAAATTGAATTCTATTGCCAATTTAAAATTTCTTCCTCACATGACGGTAGGCTCAAGTTGTATTATTGTTTTTTCTTTCACCTTTTGTTGTCAAATTGGCAAATATGAAATATAATTTCACTTGTTCGATTTTGATAAACTGTTTTAGAATTATAAAAAGTTCTATAATTTCCAACTAACATGCATATTAATTTTACTTTTTGTAGATAACTATTCCAGAGGAGAACCCGACTGGATTTGAAATTGACAGCAGCGGAGCATCTCAGTCTCTTAAACTAAAAACAAAGAACAGCATGTAAGGATAAAAACATTTCTTTTATACAAATTCACCACTATATAGTTTTCACATTTTTCATTAGTAGATTTAAACTGTCCATCTGCATTTGGCTATTAATATGACCTAACTTTTTGTATTTATTTTTTCAAATAAAAAATAAGGTCAAGCTTTCTAATTTTAAATAAATATCCACATAAAAATATTCAAACATATGACCTTCCACTTTAGTATTTGTATTTGCTAAGGACCAGCCTTTAGTATAATGTTTAAGGCAATATTTTTTGTGTGAGAGATTGTAGTTTCAAATTTGAATAAAAAGTATCTACATCTGCTAGAAAATAATTTTCTGGCCAAAAACACTGAACAAGACGATAGATGCCAAAGAGTCTATTTTGAGATATCAGTCCCAATACCAGATTGTCTGTGAAAATATAAGTGTTTAGACTGACAAACAAATTTTCTGGTAAATTGGCAGGCTAAGGGATCTTGTAGTGCTAACTATGAGATCATTTCTTCTGAGGGTACGTCTTTTACTGTTTTTTACCAACGACATTTAATGCTCAATTTTTCACTTAATTGTCTATATATTTTTATTTTATTTTAACTTTCTGTTCCAGGCAACACAGAAGTCGCTGAAAAAGAAACAAAGGAAAAGATGTTTTTTCTTCTAACGTATTATTATTTAGAAACAAATACATGTATATTACAAAATTATGAACAAAATGAAACTCATAGTTGTATAATTGTCACACACATTAGACAAAACCATCGTAGAAGTTCATAGCGTTTACTGTGTCTGCTGTCATTATTGTATTTTTGACTACATGTAAATGCCATCATTCAATCAGGACCCTCTGATTTCAATCGGATGGTTTGGATGTGTACTCTTGTTTGCCCAATCCAACCATCTATTTTTAATACTACAGCTCATGTACTAGCATGGAAATCCATACCAGTACTGTAGCAGTATGCATATAATAATTTTATTACTAAGATGATTTATTACCAGTGTGAATATGGTAACTTAATCTATGACTTGTGACCTTCATCATAATATAAATAATAACGAGTTTGCCCATTCTCTTAAAAGTTATGGCTAATGAATGTAACAATGCTAGCAGTAACAATATTCAGATTAAAGTGAGACACTATAACAAAGCCAATTGAAACTGCTGGGGAATACGTAGTAAGGGGACCCGGGAATCACCAGGCTCCCCAAGTTGCCCGCAGGCTGCCATCTGGTCATCGCCTCGGCTGAGTCGCAATAACACAACACAACCAGCCTCTAAAAGAACATTCCGGAACTCTATCATTTTCTCTATTGGTGTTGGCTTGAACTGAGATCCCTCATGTGGGTTGAAAGATATCAAGTTTATTTTGCATGGAATCCCTTGAACCAGTTGTATTAGCCTCTTGGCATCATCTATGCTGTATAATTATTTCAACAAGGAAGATTTTTATCTTCAGTTCTAAACATTTATTTTGGTTTGACCTTTAGTTTTACTGACAAGATAAAATAGGAAAAAAACCTAAGCATATAACCAAGTGTAAAAAGAGCATTTGGACAAGGGGTCAACTTAAAAAACCCAAGGTATATAATAGGACTCCTAGGCAAATTCATGTGCAATGAACATTATAAATATAAGTAAAAGGAAAAAAGTAAGAAAGAGAACCTGTCATTTACTCCAGCGAGCATTACATATTCAAATAAGACCTTGTACTTGTGTTTTAATCGCAACTCTTCTCTGAGGGTCTCTAGAAGAACACTAAGATTGTACTTTCTATTTATTGGCATGATCCAGTTTCTGACCTACATTACGGATTTTGTTGAACTAAATGATCAAAATGGATAATATATATATATGGTGTTAAAACCATTAAGACAAACAAAGGGGTAATTAAAATATAGTGATGTACAATAATCACCTCATCAGTTGTTGCATTAAGACTAACAGCAAGTGCACAGTTGGATTCCTGAAGAAACCGTTTCAACTGAGGCACAAGCCCACTAGTAGAGACACAAACTTTGCGGGGACTGAAATGGAGACCTTTATCATCCACCATTATAGCCGCAGCTTTTATTACATTGTCAATGTTGTGTAAGGGTTCTCCCATTCCCTGTAGAGCACATATAACAGGAAGGAAAAAGCAATTGCAAGACCAAAAATTAAACAAATACAAGAAAGAAGTTTATTAATATTGTTCTTATGTGTCAATTTATATTGAGTACTTTCAATGCTTACCATGAAAACAACATTTGTGATAGAACCAAACTCACTGGTGAATAATTTGCGTGCAAGTACAGCCTGTTCAACTATCTCAGATGTTGACAAATGCTTTCTCAGTCCCATCCTATCAGAAAATTAAACAAATTGGCCATTGAGAGCCCTTATAACTTTAATAAAAGGAAATGTCATTTTCAGGTACCAAATATTAAAGGCTAACTAACAACTTGTGCGGAAACTTGTTTCCTCCTACAGGAAAAAAATGATGACAGCATTTTTAATATCTTCAAAAGACAGGTGGGGCTTCTTTTTAATATCTAGATTATCGGCAACCTGAAATGGACAAAAACAGAGAATAAATAAGAAAAAAAAAAGTACCTTCCGGTGTAACAAAATTGACAATTCATGGCACATCCAACTTGACTTGACACACAGACAGTCATACGGCCCCTATCACAGGGGATCACAACTGTCTCAATCACTGCACCATCTTCCAAAGATAAGAGGATCTGCAATATCCTGTGTATTTTGAATTAGTCAGAATATTCTAGTTATGTAAAGCATATATATACTGTATAAAATCTCAGATTCTCAGGTACTAGATAGTATGTATAAGGACTGCATTTATTATATCTGCACGTATATTTTTTTTTCTTTTTCAGTGCACTACCTATTTGAACCAACACCTGTTTTTTAGCAATCAATTTAACTATACTACTGATTATTTGAGTGAGAGGGTGTGTGTGTGTGTGGTGTGGGGGGGGGGGGGGGGGGGGGGGGGGGGGGGGTTGTTACGGAGTGAAAAAGATCAACATAAGGTTTCAAGATTCTAGGCACACCTTTCTTGTCCCGTCTGATGCAGTTAGAATATCTTTCACTGTTAGTGCTTCTTTCAGATCAGCATTTTCATGTATCATCTTTCTGAAGTCTTTGTTCAAACCTAAAACAGCAAAAGTTCAATGAAATAGGACTCTGGTACAATATCTTACTGAAAGAGTACTGATGATGAATCAACCAGGTAAGTGATAATTTAACTCCATTTCAACTGAATTTTAACTTCAATTTTTTTGTTTGGTCTAAAAGATCAATACAACATATTTTTTTAAATTTGAAGCTAACAAAGTTCTATTACTGTTCTTTGTAATGGTCAGTTGTAAATCACTCCTCGCACCCATGTATTTACACCTGATACCAGATTTATCCACCTTAGTGCATCATAGTGCAAGCAACTTTATATTGTTTCTCCTTCATTTAATAAAGCTAAAATCATGCAAGGTGTATATAATGTTGATTTCTGAGCTTATACTTAATACGTTCAATTAAAGTGGACTTCAGTCAATACATAAAGGTCGGCAGCTTAGTTATCCATTTTTTATTATCATAACGTATAATACATTAAGAGTCATTTGCAAATAACTCCAAATGTTCAGGCATAGCTGCAATTAAAATATCAAGATTTATAGAAAATGAATATGTGCAGAACTTAAAATAGGGCTAAATCATGCAATCGACAAGATTGAAAACGGAAAGTTTGCCTAAAACTTAAAAATATAGCCAATAAAAGGAAATTACCTTCCAGCTCATCATGAGAGAGGGCCCACATGTTGTTCCCATATAGACACTTCCAAAGCATCATGGCCTGGCCTGACCTAAACCCATGCGACTGAACCCATTTCTGTCACACAAAAAATGTAGACAAGATATGTTACCCACTAAAGGCTAATCTACGTCCTTGTAAAATGTACAGCCATTTTTGTACATGCAACGTCAAAAGTCAAAAATCAATATTTGTGTGCTCAACTTCACATTTACATTGGTGCGCCAGGTTAAGTATGAAGTTGCAGTGTTTGACAACCAATTTTACAAGAAAAAAGACAGAAGCCTCTGTAATTTAACTTCATTATATGTATTTGGTTTTTCTTTGGGCTTGCTTGGTTTTTAATTGCAATTGAGGTTAAAGGAGACAGAATGCTGCTAAATTGAGAAGAATTGAAGCCTGGTTGGGACTGAATTGCGCGGTCAAGTACTATGATTAAGGTTAAATTAATTGAATTGGAGATTAAATTCACAATTAATAACTCGATTTGATTCACTACAAGAAATTTCCAAAAAGAAAATTAAGAAATAAAAATAAAAGATACAAAAGGTAACATGTTGTTGAGAAAGAACTTACTTCAACCTCAGAGAACTCCATTTCCTTCAACATTACCTTGGAATCACCACAAATACCTGAAAATAAGACGGACAAAACTCATCAGCAAAAAGCCAACGATATACTTAAACTCAATATATCAGAAAACTAACCAAAAGCCGAGGAGCGGACAGAACGGCGGCGCAAGGAGGAGAATGACCGTCGGAGGAAAGACAAACTAGGGTTGGAGGAAGGGAGAGAGAAGGCGCCGCTTCTCATCAGAGAAATCGCCATTAGGAAGCACCAACGCTCCAGCGACTTCCTTTCCTCTCTGCCTCCGGGCTCCCTGGTGTTCTGATCTAAAAGGTAGAGCATGGTTTTCATTTTCGACTGTCCGATCTATAGCGGACGGATCAGATTAAATAAACATTAGAGTGGCGACAGGGATCAATCCGTTGGATGCGATATTGGATGGATGGTTAATCGGAATGGAGGAATTCATATCAGTAACATAATATTTATGTTTATATACAGACCGTCCGATCAGAATCCGCACGGATATTACAGTGTCCGTTCAATTTGATCGAACGGTGCATATCTAAATAAAGATATTTTGTTTTCTCTGAGGATAGGACTCGATCCGATGAATCCAGATATCCGATCACGATCGTTCCATATGCATTAAGATTCGTATGACTTTCTTATCTCTTACTGAAAATATAGGCTTTATGGACTCCGTTGGGCTTTGTGAACAGTTAACAAAAGAAAGCCCACCTTGTTCCGACGATAACAGAATACCAAGCCCTCCAGTAATTGTAAATTAAATAAAAAGCCATCGTCAGAAAATCAAATTACTAATATATGAATTTTAAAATAATAAAACTGAATAGTTTAATGTTTTGTGCATTTCACATGCCACGTGCACACAAAAAAGTTGCACTATTTATCAACTTCATTTGTGCGTGTGAACAGCTAACAAAATTAAAAATACCAAATTTTGTCGATTTCCATATGTTTATAGCTAACAGTGAATTCCAAAATGTTATAATTTACATATTCATGTAATCGAGATAACATGTATCCAAAATTTTATATTCGTCATGAATTAAAAAAATTGCACCATTCGACATAAAAAAAAAAAAAAATCATTGACATTAGATTTTTTTTTTTTCCTTTTGTATTATTCGGCCTAAATTTCAGTGGTACCTACAAGGTTGCAAACGGGACCTATAATTTTAATATTACATCCATATCTGCATTTCATTTAGGAAGTAGGGTACAACTATGCATATTAGACATGTGTTAAGATTCAAAACCAAATTCTTACCTAAATAATTAAATACTTGACGAATATGAATCCGGAACAAATAATTTAACATGTACTACTAACAAATTGGCAAGTATAACCAAAAAAACAAGCATTTTAGAATAATAGAACATAAATTGTAAGTTATAAATTTGAATAATTTACAATAAACATGCGCGCGCACACACACACACATATATATAGAGCGCGGCTAACATGCTTCCTCTAGCATATCGACAATATGCTTCCAGTCTCTAAAACCTATCGAATTGGCTTTAAACGACAAATCGAAACCGTTCAAACCAATCTCCTCAATGAGAGTTTTGTTTTCATATAATTTATTTTTAATTTTCGAATTTATTACCATCAAGTCAAGCGGTCAAAATATAAAGGATTTTGTGCACATTTTAATGCACTATATCCTTCATTTTTTTGACTGCTTGACTTGATAGTAAATAAGTTTGAAAATTAATTTTTTTTTTATATAGAAACGAAGCTCTCGTTAAGGAGATTGGTTTGAACGGTTTGGATTTGTCATTTGAAGCCGATTCGATAGGTTTTAGAGACTGAAAGCATATTGTCGATATGCTAGAAGAAGCATGTTAGCCGTACTATATATATACATATTGATATTTTTTTTTAATGAGAGAGTGGAAGTCACACAACATTCTTTTCAAATTATTATTTACAACAAATAATTTTTCTCATTTGAATTTCGAATCTATGACTTCACATCAGAAAACATGTGTTTTTGTCACTAGAAAATATACAAGAGTATCTCAACAAAATACTAAAAGAAGTTGGGATTTCACATACACAATATAGAAATTTAGATCTCCATATATTTTTGATAGATTTAGTTAGTATTTCACCTTAATCATTTTCTGTATCAGTGCATATGAACGTGAAATCAACGGATAATATTTTTTGTTCACATCTTAAATTAAAATAGATTAGCAAGTTGCTATGATTTGACACTTCGACAGCATTAACAATGTTTTGTACGATCTGTTTTATTATCATTAACTATGCAATAGTTACAGTATTAGGCCTATCAGAGGTGTCTTAATTTATTGAAACATTAACAATGTTAGTACGATATCTATCTTATATATTAATTTTGGATAGAGCTCTCCACTGTTCATCCACAGTGAAAACTACAGTGCTAGGCAATAGTGAGGTCGACAAACGGATCCCACTCTTCAGAGGCCCATCCACTTTGTTTATTTATTTTTTCCCTTCTCAAACTTTCTGGCTCCTGTTTTCTTTCTTCCAGTCTCTCGAACTTTCCTCCTCTCCTTTCATCTATCAATCTTGAAAGATTTTAGATCCGGGAGATAGGTCGGTCCCACTGTTCAGTACCACTTCCTCTCGAAATTTCTTTGGTTCTCTACGCTCATCTCTCTCTCCTCTTCGCAGAAATTTTTCAGCTTCTCCAGTTCCATTCTTCCTACAATTTTCGATCGGACTTCTCCTTCATTCCTCTCAGATTCACCACTCTCCATCTCGCACCACCGATCACACCGTTCTTTGCCCCGATTTCCACTCTCCAGCACGCGTAGCTATACGCTCTTTGCGCACAAAGATTTCCGATCATTGTCAAGTCGAGGTAACCCTTTTTCATTGCTTTAGATTTATTCTCTGATAATGTTGCTAAAAAAAGATTGATTTAGGGTTTATGATGTAGGGTTTAGGATTTAGGATTTTGAGTTAATTGTTTGGATAAGTCATTGTTTCAAGTTTCCAGCTTTGTTATTTTCATGATTGAGAAGAAATAACCAATTTTAGAGTTTATGAGACAACTGCCACAACAGCAATTGAGGTAGCAGAAGAGAAAGAAATACCTCCACCACCTGAGGCCCCACAGGTCAAAGAGGAAACTCCTATTTTGGTCTAAGAAGATCAAAATAGGGAAGAGGCAAAGCTGTGTTTAAAAAATAAGCAAGAGAATTTGCTTTACAAATTAGGAGAACATAATTCATCTAAGCAATTTTAGCCCCCATAATTAATCAAAATATTTTATCCTTATTATTTACTGAACCTTTAAATAAGGACCTTTCTCGAAATGCAATGTGAAACCTTTGGCCTTTCTACATGAAGCTCAATAATTTATATAAATCTGTCAAGATAATGAGAACCAATTAATGCTCCAACTTTGTTCCGAAAGTGAAGAAATTAGGCAGTAAAATAAAGATAAAAGGCATAAAATATCGAAACACCAGCTGGGCTCAGGTATCTGCTGCACATTCAGTGTGTTCATTAAAAAAAATGTGCCAGGTTTGCATCTCAAGAATTGTATTGATACTGCAGCACTAAAAGGACTCATGTCGTTGTTTTGGTTAATTTACTACGTTTGTCTGCTTCTTTTGTGTTATTGGGTTTCAGGCCACATGAATAGTACTAAATCTTTTATGGGTCCCTAAAAACTTTTGATTAATGTAGGTGATGTTACTGGGTCACAATGATTCATATGTGAAGGACAAGGCAATGCAAGTAACGAATAACGATTGCTTTCAACCATGTCGGAGAAGAGATCATTAAGAGAATGCCAAGCTAATTATGAAGGTTCTTAAAAAGTAAGAGGTGTCATAACTCATAACAATATAGTTGAAATAAATAAATATTTACTTTCTTTAATCCAAAACAAGTGCAGGCACAACTAATGAAATTTATTCCTGATATGTTTACTTCTCTTACACTGTTTGTCTTTTATCTTTTGAATTAATCACATGAGTTACCATATTTCAATTTCAGAGGAACAATTGGTAGCTGGATCTTCAAATTAATCTGGCATGGGCAAGATTGCAATCAGGTGCGCCTATTGTTGGTTGGTAGTATCTTAAATGTGTCAGGTTTTAGCTTTTGTTACTATTTCTAGCTTAGATTTGCAATAACTCTGGTTTTCAACTCTTGAGGCGTGTATACCAGTCAGGTTGATTGCATACGAGCGTTGTTTGGTTACAGTGAAGTTCTAGCTGCTACTGCTGACTCTGTTCCAATCTATAACTGACCATTTCCGACAATGTTAATAAACTTTTGTACCAGTACCTGTGTGATCATTAAACATTTTGTTAAATATGTACTAGGTTAGAGGCTAATCAGTTACCTGATGTTAAAGTGACCAAACTAAATTTAAATGAAGTAAGTGTTGAACACCTTACATTTCCAAAGTTCCAAATTTACCAAAATGCCATGCAACTCTCTTGCATTCCAAGAAATGGGAGGTTTCTTTTCTCTGTGGATATTGAAAAAAAAGGTGATTTTGTTCTCATTTCTACATGATCTGTCATGTCTTATATTTTGTTGTGACTTTTGTTTAGGTAGAGAGGGAAAAGATGGCGGTGCCGTTGCTGACAAAGAAGATCGTGTAGAACAGGGTTAAGATTAAGAAGTCCCATAGCGATAAAAAGATCTGCGTTAAGGTAATTCTACGCTACTATTGTTTGTAACAATAGAAATGTTAGGCTTATTTGTAACATTGACCATCTTATTTTTATCAGTCACTAATTACAGTTCTAATATTTATTTTCTTTTTCCAGCCAGGGAACTACGAGGGAATTCACATCCTCTCCAATATTTATTTTTATCAGTCCCTTTTCTTGCTCAAATCAATTCACCTGATTTCATTCTTTACTATTTTTTTTGCTACATTTGTTTAATATTATATTCATGTTCTACTGTTACATGACATGTTATGTTGTTTAGATTTTTTTTTTTTATTGGAGCCCGTAGGCTTATGTTGTTTAGATTAAATGTGTATTGAAGACAATTCGTTAATATTAGAGAAGTGTAGAAAATTATGTCTAATTAGATGGTGACATGGTGTTTAGATAATTAGGGTCTTCTTATGGGTTACTTTTATCAATATTCAATAAAATAACAAATTATTCTTCAACATTCAAAGATCCAAAACATATGGAGCTAAGTCTGTCGGTGCGTGTTAGAAGAGCGGATTCTTGAGCCCTATATTAAACTCTGGTTAATTATATGAGTTGATGGCTTAAGTTGGTTTGCAATCTGTGAATAGGAGAGATGCCAACTCACAATTCAGTTGTTGCAGAAAGTGAATGCTGGTACGAAGTGGAATCAAAGCTCTCAATTGTTGCCTGATCTGGAGCCACCTATTTCCTGGTATGCGGTTCTCCAATTTTGTTAATTTGATTTATTAAGAGTATGTTTTTGGTTTGTGTATGAGATAGAGTTGCCGTCTTCGAGTTTCTAACCAAATTTTTTTAACAAGATTGTGTAGAACATAAATTAGTTTTCTATTAGGTTTTAGGTGCCTTTTTAAAAAGAAAAATCTTCAAATTTCTTACTATCTATCTAGATAAGAGGGTCTTCATGGTCCAATGAGGTGCTGCCAATTATCTAAAGGAGGACGAAGCTTCCAGTGCCAAGGGAAATAGATCAGCACGTGGGAAGATATTGGTAAGGCTTATCTCAAATCAGTTTTTCCTTGGTCATTAATTATGCAATTGAGAGTAAATTTTTTATTTTGCTCCAAAACATCCTTAACATTGCAATTAAGACTCAATTTAACCCATGTTTTGCTATAAAAATAAGTTGCCCCACTTTTCTCTCAGTATTACTGCATACCTCAGTTTTACCCAATTTAACATCAGTTTAACATCAGTAAAAGTAAGTTGTTATTATCTTTTTATGATATTGTACTGAATATGATCTGCTTTCTATTTTGTTTTTCTGATTATTGAGGTCTTGAAGCTACTTTTAATATTACAAGACCGCTGAAGGGTTTTACTGTGGTAATTTCTGTTCTGATAACTGTTGCCTTGGTGGTAAGTCCATTCTTCGCTTTCTTTTTTCAATGGGTTGTTAAAGTTGACCTCCAGTATGGAGTGATTTATTTGGGTAATTAGGCTGGCAGGAGCTTTGCGCATGATTGGTGTTGATTTGAATCCCAACAAATTAGACCTACATAAGAATTTTTTTTGTCTCTCTCTGGAATCCAATATAAGGTCTTCAGTTCACCTGGTTTTACCAACTCTGCCACAAGAAACAACAAAGAAAAAAAAACAAGAAAGGAAGTTGAAGAATTTGATTTATTGGAAAGTGGGCTGAATTTCAATGTGTGTTGTCATGATGGGCAGGTTGCAGAGAATTAAATGGAATGAGGATCCCAACTCTGCACTGATCATTGTGTACTCAGCGGAGAAGCAGCTGCTCCAGGATCGAATGAGAAGGAGCTTGGGGTTGCATGGGCCTAACCATGACGAGGCTGAAGCTGACTGTATCCTAACCCGCCTCGGGCAGCTTGCTCAGGTTATCCCTGTTCTTAAGTTTGCTTGCACGTGTTTCTGCACAATTGCATTAATTAAAAATACTATCAATTACATGCGTAGACTCTTGATAAGATTAGCGTTATGTCTTTGAGTAAAGGTTAGGGAAAAATCAAGGTATGGTCAGGAAACTTTATCCAAGAAATGAGTTAGTCTTTGACATTCTCTCACAAATTCGCTCCGACAATTCTTTCCCCCCTTCGATCCTTATCAGAAAGAAATGTCCTTTCAAAAATCAATGATTTCTGTGAATTTGCACAATTCACCTTTCATGCCCCTCCACAGTCTTTTGTTTGCCTTCTTGCTTTGACCTATCATTTCCTTTCTGATTTACAAAGAATGTTCCAGGACCAATAAGAAACACTTTCGAGGAATCCGATTAGCAACAAAAAAGGTAAAGAATTGGATACTTGGATAGGTAATACCAAGCACAAAATTGCAACAAATCGATTTTACCAGGATCAATAAAAAAAAGTAGACAGCAGTCTGTTCTCACTTCCATTTGCATCAGCTATTTAATGCTCAATAGTCAGTTCTTTTCGTCATATCTTAATTTCCATTTTTTTGGCTAAAATAAATAAATGAATATGCTTATAATTGTAAATTGTCTATTACTTCATTTATATGCATTTGGCTTCACTTCCTTTGGGAACTAAGTTTGGTACTGAAATCTGTGCTATTCCTTCTTATGTTATCTTTTCCATTCTTCTCTATAGGTAGTTAATATTTTTTTCCCAAATATTCTTGCTTTTCTTTCAGATCTTTAAGCACTAGCATGCCATAAAAACAATTGGGATATAAGGTAAAGAAAAAGTTTGTTTTCAATTATGTTGGCTTGAACAGCTGATCTTTCATGTGTTCAATCTTAGCCTATTACCACAGTTTCAAGGTACTTTATAATATATTTTCATCTATCAGTAATTAGAAATTATTATTGAGTGAAAACTTTAACATTGTTACCACAATTGTATATCATTGTAACTTCAAAACTCAAATTCAATTTTTTGCACCCTATGGTAAATTAATATCAGTCAAGAAACGATTAATGATCTTTGTAAATATGTAGTGCCTTTTTTGTTTTCCAAAACATAAACCAAAAATGTGCTTAAATGCTCATGTGCTTTAATCCAAATTCTAATAAGCTTTTCATATTTTTTTTCCCAGTAATGATGACAAGAAAGAAGAAGAGAAGAAAGAATAGCATGTCATCGATTCGTGCAAATAATATTTTGTTTATTGTCCCTATGTAGAGAGAATTGCTGAAATTATTTTGATAAAACTATGTATATAGAATAATTGTTTTCTTAGAAATTAAAAAATGTCATAGATAGCATTGACATAGCTTACACTAATATTTTTGTGCTTTCCTTCGATATGTAAATTATAACTTACATGGCATGTACTATATTTTGTTCTTTATTATTTCATATGTGAACTATTACTTCTACATTATAAGTTTATTACTTACATGATATGCAGAGAGCATTTTGCAAACCATTGCCGAAGCAAAGCGAGGCAATCCTCTAGTGTTATTATAATGTTATTAACTATATATGTGATAGTTACGTTGAGGAGGTTTTAATATCTCATCTCCTTGTTCCTCATTTATATTTTATATTCTATATCTTTGTTTTTAAAGTTCAAACAGTTGATTCGAACAGCACAACATGATGTCCATGTTAAAATATGCTTGGAGACCAAATTTTATGTTTTTTGAAAATTTTTTTACTATTTTTTTAGATTTATTGAAAATCGTTGGTTTTTAAGAGTCCATATTTGTCTGAAAAACATCGATTTTCAATAAATCTAAAAAAAAGTAAAAAAATTCCAAAAAAATATAAAATTTGGTCTCCAACCATATTTTAACATGGAGATTATGTTGAGCGTTCGGATTGACTGTTTGAACTTTAAAAACAAAGATATATGATATGAAATATGCATGAATGAGATATGAAAAGATGAAGCATTAGAACCCTCTAGTTATTTACAATGTAGGCTTAACAGAAGTATCTTATTTAATTGAAGCGTTAACAACGTCAGTACAATCTGTTTAATAATATTCTTAACTGTGCGGTAATTACAGTGTTAGTAGTCTATAAAAAAAATCTCTTAATTTATTGAAGCATTAACAATTAATGTTAGTACAATCTGTTTAATAATGTTAATTAGTAACTATATAATAGTCGCAATGAGGAGGGGCGCTAGTATTTCATGCCTCAATCTTACTCCAACATTTTTATCTTTGATTTTAAAGTTCAAATAGATGATTCAAACTGCTTAACATGATATATACTTTAAAATATGATTGGTGAGCAAATTTTATTTTTTTGAAAAAAATTTACTATTTTTTAAGGTAGGTAAAAATTATTGTTTTTAGATGATCCATAATTTTCTGAAAAACAGTGATTTTGTACATATCTTAAAAAAAGTAATAAATTTCCAGAATATATAAAATTTGGTCTCCAATCATATTTTTAACTTGGATATCATATTGTGCAGTTCGAATAGTCTGTTTGAACTTTAAAATTGAAAATAAAAATATTGGGCCGCATGAAGCAGAGAGGCATTTAGTGCAATACTGGTCCTATCAGAATTATCTTAATTTATTGAAGGTTCCGTTGATTCAATAAATTTGATTATTTTAATTTTTAAAAAGTAATTTTACTATTCTTTCAAAAATAATAACAAAAATATACAAGATAGATCGGAAAAGTAAACATCAATCTTATAGCCGGTCTAGTCGTACCTTAAGAATTACTCGTAAGTCGTGATGATCAATGTTCTTCTGGCATTAATTAACAAGTTACCAACATGTAAATTGTCACGTACTCCTAATTCTTATCTCTTATTAAAGTTAATGGGGCTCACCGTTGAGTAATTTGTAATAAACTAATAAGTAATAACGCAACAGATAATTTGTAGTCGTAGGCTCGTAGCTCAGTGCCAGGTGTTATTTTCCTTTCTATTTTTTAAAGGACTACAACATCATTCATTTTTTTAAACTAACACTTGGTGACAAGCGTTGCCTCCATGGCAGCGA
This sequence comes from Carex arenaria, assembly GCA_964058825.1. NCBI lineage: Eukaryota > Viridiplantae > Streptophyta > Magnoliopsida > Poales > Cyperaceae > Carex > Carex arenaria. The sequence goes on from CAXKVW010000811.1 coordinate 26,449, forward strand.
ATTCGCATCCTCTGAGATATCTCAAACTTTGCGTGACTTTTTGGAATATCTTAATCGTTCAAATACGTTCTACACGAATCTCAAAGCTCAAATAATACTGGCTCCCTACGCTCCCCCGAATAGGAACCGGACACGTCGGTCACGCAAAAATTGAGGTATCTTAGAGGATTCGCACTCAATGGCAGCACCCCATGTGTTCACATGGCACGTAGATATTGAACGCCATGCCCTGTTTAATACTTCGAATTTGAATACACCTTTCCCAACGATACAAACACTTTTGATAGGTAGGGCCCGGATGTCAGTATGATACATTTGCATAGACCGGGTTCAGGAAACAACCTCCACTCCATCTCTTCAGAAAAGAAAAACCGCAGTCTTCCCCAGGCGAAACGAACGACTAGTAAAATCCAAAAAAACAAATAACAAAACCGAGAACTCCAACAGAGCACTTCCTAGCTTATTACCTCTGTGCACTGGCAAAAGAAAGCAGAAAGAGACGCGAATTAAGTATCGAAATACCAACAAGAGAGCTTGGTTTCTTCGAGAGAGAGATGAAGGAAGGAGGAGGTGGCGATGGGTTTGTAAGGGCGGACCAAATCGACTTGAAGAGCTTAGACGAGCAATTGGAGAGGCACCTGAGCCGAGCATGGACGATGGAGAAGAAGAAAGAGGAAGGGGGAGAAAGGGGGAGGGAGAGGGAGGACTGGGAGATGGATCCTACCAAGCTGGTGATCAAAGGAGTGATAGCACGTGGCACCTTCGGGACCGTCCATCGCGGTGTTTACGACGGCCAGGATGTCGCAAGTAAGGCTGCGATCTTTGTTTCGTTTTTTAAATATAGAAATTGAAAAGAATTTGCGAACTTTGTGTGTGTTTGTGGGTCTGGTAGAATCTCAGTAGGTGGCTATTTGGTGAAACACTGAACTTATACTTGTCAGGGGCTTTACTGAAAAATTTTCACTAGGCAACGCTGAATTGGTTTGATCTTCCTTTCGTTTAAAAAAATAAATAAATCTGTTATTGGGCTTTGAATTATTCATCAATTTTCAAAAGAATCTGTTAATTTTTGCGTTCTCTTCGGACAGAGCATCTGGTTAGTGGAAGCTAAATAAATTTACGTTTGGGTCCTTTATTTTACCCTTTTTTCCTCTTCAATTTTAATTATTTTGTTCTTGCTGGTAATTTTTGTGCATGATGAATCCACACTGGAAGTGCAAAGTTCAAAAGAGAATCTCAATTTCCAGTTGAATTATCATCTCTAATTGTCACATAATACTTATCTATCTAGCTAAATTAAGCATTTTTCTATCTGGGTAAGGGAAATTCAATTTTCATGTGTCTGACATGATTTTTTTTTTCTTAATTAAAAAAGGCTACAGTAATATAAGATGGGTTAGGTTATCACTTGTCACCTTTCCCTATTGAAGTATTTCTTAGGATTATTCCAAGAATTCATGTAAGGGTCTGTATGCCATAATAGACCATTTAAATGTTTCTTATATTTTTTTGAGTGAGCATATGTTACTATGCATATCACGATTTAGTCCATAATACGGAGTACTATTTTCGATTTGAAAATCTTAAAAGTTGATCTAAACTGTTCAAAATGATTTTCATATGAATATGTACTTGCAGACCAAATTTTATATTTTTTTGAATTTTTTTACTATTTTTTAAGATAGTAGAAAATCACTGTTTTTGGATGGTCCAAAATTTTCAGATCAAGTGATTTTCTACCTATCTTAAAAAATAGTAAAAAAATTATAAAAAAATATAAAATTTGGTTTGTAAGTAGATATTCATATGGAGATCATGTTGAACAGTTTGAATCGACCATTAAGATTTTGAAAACGGAAATATTGACTCGTATTATGGATCTACCCATGATATGCATAGTACCATAGACCCACTCTATTTTTTTAGTTTCTCAAGGAATCATGCTCCAATAGTTTACAACTGAGTCTTTGTCAAAAGTTTAGACTTTTACTATTGATTCTGGCAGTTTCTTTCTATTAGTCATTGTCTTGCTTTTAGTAGCCCAACTTTGGCTTGGCTTTACCAAAGCACTAAAGTGTGGATCTTTAAAATAGTATTATGGTCTCTAGATCTTCTCAGCTTTGAATAATCTCCAGGATCATAAACAAACAATGAATAATCACGGGTTGTTCAGGACCATCTGATTTAGATCAGATAGTCCAGATTTGCCTGTATCTTACTAATTGTTTGTTTACAGTTGGAGAGAAGTCAGAATGTCTCTTTCTATCACCTTAGCCCCCCCTTTTTTGTGTGATATCCTTTTCTAACAAGACAGGACCTGTGAGCATTACTAGATAAGGCTCTCCTTTTTGGTACTTTCATGTGACCCAAAACCAACAACTATTGGACTTATTACGTGATGCTAGTTTTAGACCTGTGATACCTTGTGATTTTGTTAAGTTGGTGAGAGAGAGAGAGAGAGAGGAGTCAAAGGGAGATGATAAGGAAAGGTCCACTAGGGACTCTTTTGGTAGAGATTATCTAGTGGACCTGATTTTGTAGAATGTCGGTCACAGTTTCTGGGCTTAAATTTTGTTGAAAGATACTGGTCATTAATTATGTGAAGTCATACTTTTGAGTAATTAATTAATTAATCATTAATGTTGTACCTAAACAGTTCTGACTTCCTGTTAGTATATGAGAATAAAACCAAGAAATAAGTGTTTCATTAGATGTTTCACCAAACTTTTTACTATTGTTTGCATATGGAATGCAGCAGGTTTTTAATGTACGTGGGCGCCACATGTTCTCAAATTCTTACACAACTAAATATAATCATCACCTAGTCATATCCTCAAAATATAAATCTGAGAAACATTATTAATAAGACTTGAATGGTACAGGTTATCATTGGGAAATGAAACTAAGGGGAAATTTTCATGCGTAGCCCTGCAAAACTTCAAAATCATTATGCCACTGTATAATGACAAATTAAATGGCATGCCAAAGTGTTCAAAGTATGGAAAGTATCAATGATCACCTGAACCCCTTCATTCATAATTTCTTGAAGCGATATTAGAACTGCTCCTTCCCCTTTGTTTCTCCTAAAGCAAATGATCAAAGAGTAGTATTGGGTCAGGTAATCTTAGATAGGTTCAGATCATTTGATTTTTCAAATTTTAACAGGTTGGATTTCAGTTGGTGTCAGGTTTTACCAGTTGGAAAGAAATAGGGAAATAAGGATGAACAGTGCTTTTCAGAAAATTTAGGTAAGAAGAAATAGGGAAAGAAGGATGAAGGGTGCTTTTGAAACTTTATAAAGTTAAGGTGTGATAGTCCATGGTGATAGTGTATAATATTCATAATTTACATGGTTGTACTTGGTACTCAAGATTTTACAGGTGCATTCATGAAATAGCCCTCTACAATTAATTGGCTAAAAGACACTAGAAATTAAGTCTTTAAGTACTTCTCTGTAATTAATTTAATTAAGGAAATTGATAGTGTTTCATCCCAATTATGCAAAAGTATTGTAGGGAACAAAGGTTGACTTAATTTCTCTAGTGGTTTTTTTTTTTTTTTAATTATGTACACTTGTCTGAGGCCTTATGCAAGAGAAAGTTGTATTGTATTCCATGTACAGTTTTACAACAATTTTTTTTGTTTACTTTTGTTCTCAGTTAAGTTGCTCGATTGGGGAGAAGAAGGCAACCGGTCAGAATCAGAGGTTGCAGCTTTAAGAGCTGCGTTTTGTCAGGAAGTTTCCGTGTGGCATAAACTTGATCACCCTAATGTTACAAAGGTATGTTTTTTTCTTCATTTTTTCTCTATAATGGGTTTTTAATATAATATATGTTATATGGAGGCTTTGGTAGATTTTGCAGAAAGAATTTCCTACATGTGAGCCATAGGAAAGTAACATGACTTGCCTAAATATAAATGGCCCATCGCTAACTATTTTTTTTTTTTTGAGGAAAAAAAAATAGTTAGGGATGGGCCATTTATATTCCGGCAGTCATGTGTCCAGTAACTATACCTGCATATTGGTATATACTTTATTGTTGTGGGACAACCTAAAACAAGTGCTTTATGACAGTCATAACTGCAGGTGGTAAAAATTGTTACTTCTGAACACCTAAGGTTATAAAATATAGAGGGTATTATGTCAATTTTTCATTTGAGTGAACTGCAATGATACTGGCTTCTTCTCATATACGAATAATCTCAAAATTGTTGATGTTAGTTGTAATATGAGACATGTTTAGTGGTGTCTGCAGATTGATAAATACCCCTTTTTATTTGTGAATAAGGGAGGAAAATATAGGAAAATAAATTTTAAGATGTAAATTGACATTTTTGTTGTTGGGAGGTCTGGACATAAAACAACTTAGTGAAACTTTGTAGGATATAATCTTTTGTTTTAAATTTTTTAATTTGTTCAGGCTAATGGCCCCTAGGTAGTCGTTCAATGTTGCATATATATCCTACAAATCAGGGTTTCAATTTCAATTGGCATCAGCCTTTGTACCTGCTCTATTTTATTTTAAGAAAGGGTATATTTTGATTTTTTTTTCTTACTAATTAGGGCATATGTTGAAGAGGACCTGACAAACATAAAAATTCAAAACCAATAAATTCGTTTTATCTTAATCTTGTGTTGGAAAACTAATTTAGAATGACATTTGGTTGCCAGTTCATAGGAGCAGTGATGGGGGCTCGGGACCTAAACATTCAAACAGAAAACGGGCAACTGATGATGCCGAGCAGTGTCTGCTGTGTGGTGGTCGAGTACCTTCCCGGCGGGGCCCTCAAAACTTTTCTCATCAAAAATCGCCGACGCAAATTGGCCTTCAAAGTTGTCGTCCAACTCGCTCTTGACCTTGCTAGAGGGTATTCTCTCTTATGCTTTGCAATTGCCGGATCTCTCTCTCTTGGAAATTGTTGACAGTGGCTGTCACTCTCTCTCTCCCTCTCCCTCTCTCTCTCTCTTTTTTCTTTGAAATTGTTGGCAGTAGCTGCCAAACTGTCTCCCTCTCTCTCTCTTTCTCTCTCTCTCTCTCTCTCTTGTTGAGCCAATCTTGATTATGACAGTCCAGTTGACGTGGCACATTGAGTTTTGACTTCAACAATACCAAATTGTGTGGTTAATTGTACCCATTTGAACCAACCTCATTACTAGACCACTGGTGTGATTCAGGCCAACTAAGCTCCCAAATATTATTTTTTTTGAGTAAAGAAATTTGTACCTCTTTTATCCCGGTAATGGTTAAATTAGCACTAGGTTAGGTTTTAGCCATATATAAAAAAAAATAAGCACTAAGTTTTCTTTAGTTGATAATAATCAACTCTCAAATGCATGGTGCGAAGCAACAAAAGAGGAATAAAAATGGAACAGAACTGAATAAATAAGGTTAGACTTGCTAAATTCCAGCTTCTCATATAACACTGGCGTAATTGTTAATAGATTAAGCTATCTGCACTCGAAGAAGATTGTACACCGGGATGTTAAAACAGAGAATATGCTTCTTGACAAATCTAGAAATGTTAAAATTGCTGATTTTGGTGTTGCACGAGTTGAGGCTTCCAATCCTAGTGACATGACCGGTGAAACTGGAACACTTGGTTATATGGCTCCTGAGGTAACAATTGGTTCCTTATTTATCTGACACTTAACACCTAAACATTTCAGTATTTGCAAATAATGAAAATATTTTGCATTATATAAACATAAAACTTTGTGTTTCATGTGAAGTTGGAATGCACGTTTAGTCAACTTGGCTTTGTTTTTGCTCAATTTGTGTTTACAAAAGAGCCGATGAGTGCTATTCACAATCAACTTGAACAATGCTGGGTGTTTAATGAAAATATGAAAATTGTTTGGTTTTATGTAGATGCAATTAGAAGTTAGGTTTACTGGCAGAAATTTTGTTTGAAATATGGAGCAGTCTCTAAAAGAAAGTATCTTAGTCCAAATAAAAATGTTATAGCAGGAAGAACCAAGTTTTTGTTTCCTGAGTTATTTCATCGATAATTGTTGCAAAATAGTTTGTGAGGTTCAAATAAACAGAGTAATTATTTGAATGAACTGAAAAATAACAGCAACAACATGTTCTTAGAATATGAGTTGAACTAAGCCCATCATACCCTCATTGGAAAAAAAGAAAAAACTTTTCTCACAGGAAAATACAAGTATATCATTCAATTTCTCTAGTCTAAAGTGTATTTGTATATACAGGTTCTTAATGGAAGTCCTTACAATAGAAAATGCGATGTGTATAGCTTTGGAATTTGCCTCTGGGAAATATACTGTTGTGACATGCCTTATCCCGACCTCAGCTTTTCCGAGGTGACATCGGCAGTTGTGCGGCAGGTAATCTTATATTCATATGTTTATTTTTTAAGTGTTCGTTTCACGTCTACATCTGTAAAATTAAAAATATCACTATATACCCCTAAAGGAAAAGGAATGTCATGCATACCCTACAAACACAGAAAAATCTTCTATACTCCTTACATATCACTCCAGAAATGCCCAAATTACCCCTTTCAAGTCGATGCACAAAGTAACTCACTTTGTTAAATTCTCTTAAGCTGAACAAGTTGCCCTGACAACTGCATGAAAATTGTAGAACCTGAGGCCAGAGATTCCAAGATGCTGTCCGAATGCATTCGCAAATGTGATGAAAAGGTGCTGGGACGCAAACCCTGACAGGCGGCCCGAGATGGAAGAGGTGGTAACCATGTTAGAGGCCATTGACACTAGTAAAGGAGGTGGAATGATCCCTGTTGACCAGTCTCAGGGGTGCTTTTCTTGCTTCCGCAAACATCGGGGACCTTAACAAAATAAAAATTTATCTCAATTAAGGATGGCTTAATTGTTGTTTTATCAGATTAAGTTCCTTCTTCTCTATCTCTCTCTGGCTCTGGCTCTGGCCCGGTTCTGTAAAGATTTTTGTTGTATCATTTGTCGGTGACCGTGACCGTGTCTATTAAGTATCTGCCAGGTATAATTCTCTTGTAAGATTATGGTGTTTAACCTATCCATGTATAAACTAGTATGTTACCGACTTCTCTGTACATCTTTGTCCCCTTCTTTTTCTTTTGATCTGTCACACAGGGATTTCAGTATTGTTGCACCAGTTGATCAATTGTTGAGGCAGTCACTGCAATTGTATGCTTTAAAGATGATTAAACAAAATACAAGAACTGCATGCCAAAAATAAACTAATTAATCAAGCCATAACAAAACTTCATACTCCAAACTCCACTAGTTGCTGAACCTTTTTAATACAAATTGCGATGCTAAGTAAGAAAATTAACCTGATCGAGGATTAAGGCTTCTGTAGTAGATTGGGGCTAAGTTCAGTGGCGTAAGCGCCTTGTTCCTCCACACAGGAATGAAGCAACGACAGAGAGAAACCACTAGGGGTAAAAAGATAAAAGGGAAAAAAAAAATATGACGGAGATAGCTCCCGGCGAGGATCGAACTCGCGACCTTTCGCTTACGAAGCGAACGCAATACCACTATGCTACGGAAGCTTAACGAATTAAATGTGCTAATTCTTCAGTATCAAACAATAATCGCAGATTTTCACCAAATTAGTGATATTCGCATTCCATGCAAATTCCAAACAGACCTTGTTTGATTCAGGAGTGGGTTAGGGTTATCATTAGAGGTGAAAACGATGTAGAGAATATCTAATTCGTATTCAAAATATTAGATGTGGATATTTGATATCAAATATATGTGGATATAAATGTAAATATAATTTTACATTTTAATTATTTGTATCTGAATAGTAGATTAGTATTGTGTTTCTGTATTTTGCAACGAGAATATATTATAATAGAAAAAAAAAAGTTCATACAAAATAACATATTTTCATAAAAAAAATTAGACTAAATAACAATAATATTCTTTAAATGACATCTACATGTATATATAATGTTCAAGTTTTGAGAGCCGAGAGAATAATTTGATTCTAAATGTCCAATTTACCCTTAGCTTTTAATGGATGGCTTGATTGGATCCATTTTCTCTCTCATCTGATTACTAATAGAACTAATAAAGAAAGTTCATTCCCTGATATATTTTTCCTTTCTCTTTCTCACACTTGATTAATAATACCCAATTTTATTTCCTTCGTACTAACTCAGAGAATCCAATGGTACCACTGGATTTCAACTACTTCGGAAATATTATCACGTCCGCTTTAATGAAAAAATAATAAATTAAATGAAAAAACGTCATATTTGGTTAATTCGTGATAATTTTTTTCTTTAATAAAACTTTATTCAAAATATCATTCTTATTCATTTTTTTCAGTGATACTTAATATATCTCAATTTGGTATACTATTTTTTTTTTTACATTATAAGTAAAGCTTTGACTAACTCTTCGATTTCATAAACTTTAAACTGTAAAATATTGAATGTTTGCTAAATGTAGATCTGCTATACTCTTTTATTGTTTTATTTAAACAAAGTTTAACTGTTGTTCCAATTTCATAAATTTTGAACGAAAAATATTTAATGTTTACTGAAATATATCTCAATTTGATATACCTTTTATTGTTTTGTTACATTGTAAGTTAAGTTTTGACTATTGTTACAATTTAATAATTAAATAAAAAATAATGTTGAATGCTAATTTACTAAATATATCTAAATATGATACAATCTTTTATTATTTTGGTACGTTATAAGTTAAATTTTTGTTGTTGTTCTAATTTCATAAATTTAAAACAAAAAATATTGAAGGTATACTAAATATATCTCAATATGGTATATTTTTTAATTCATTTTTTATACTGTTGTAAGCTTTGGCTATTGTTCTAACTTCAATATTTTCAAAAAGAAAATAATTATTAAATATTTACTAAAAAATTATTCAATCCGATATACTCCTATATATATTGTTTTGCTATATTATAAGACAAGTTTTGATAATTATTTTAATTTTATAAAATTTAAGCCAAAAAATATTTAATGTTTACGATAATACAGACTAAAATTGGGCCTCTTTGCATAAATTCACGTTTGTGGAGCAATGTCTTCATGATTAATTGATTTAGTAATGTCATTATGCCAAGAGGAAGGAAAAAAATATCACGGACTGAATTTTCCTTATTAGTTCTATTAGTAATCAGGTGAGAGAGAAAGTAGATCCATTAATCAAACTATTCATTACAAGCTAAGGGTAAATTGGACATTTAGAAACAAATTATTCTTTCAGCTCTCAAAACTTGAATTGTCGCCCTCAGTATAGCACTCCCCATATTTTTTATTTTTTGATACGTTTTCATAAAAAAAAATCTCATACAAAATGATATATTAAATTACAGATTACATTTTTTAAATGATATAAGAAAAAAAAGAAAAGAAATGAAGACATGGCCAATCAATTATCAATCAATTAAAAAATTTCTTAAATGACATTTAAAAAAATAGAAACAAATCAGGACCAATAAAAAAAAAATACAATTTGCATGTGGTGAGTAAGTGTATAACTAAATTTAGATTTCTACATGTAAAAAATAAATAAAAAGATGCATAGAATCAGAAAAGGGCATATTATTTGATTGGAGGGTTGATATTTAATCTGAAATTTTATTTTTTAATCACAGCCGTTAGCGGATTAGAACATCTACATGCTTAATATAAGAACATATATCATAGTTAATAAATATTTTGAACAAATTATGTTATTCATCATCATAATTAGATGAATAGTTTGAACTTTGATATTTTTAAGAATTTTTTTTAATAAATATCTGATTCGATTCGTATTAAAAAAATAAAAAAAATATGAATATAATTTTACCACTATTCGCTCTGTTTTCAACCCTAATATCAAACTTTCCTTTCCTTTTTATGTTTCTGGGGAGGTGGGCGAAAAAAAAAAAAATTGGTTACTGCTGCAAAAGAATTTTATATCATTGAAAAATTGAATGTGCAAAAAGTAAATCATGTAGATTTATGATACCTAAGATTTAAAATGCATGTATGATTAAATAATATAGTTCTGTAAGCTTGATTAACTCTAGCTGTCAGATTATTTTAAAGATTCTCACTAATAGATTGATTCCTGTGATGCAAAAGAATCATTGATTCATGTTAAAACTGTATATATTAGCCGAAAATTTTATTTATACCATAATCCAAAAAAAAAATAGAAAACCGCAAATTATGAAAAATTCCAAAAATAACAGGACCGTCAATTCAATCTGCGGACCCATTAACGAGAGTTTGCCGATTGAATTGGGGTACCCCCAAAAGGTCATTAATTGCACTGCAATATACTGAAATTGGGGTTTTTGGCGATCCGCCAATTCAATTTGCGAACCTCCATTAATAGATCCGCAGATTGAATTTGCGAACCTCCATTAATATACTGGTGTTTTGGAATTCTCCAAATTCAGTGGTGATTTTTTTTTTAAATGGCATTAATAACAATTTCGGATTTATTAGTGACAATTACATACTTAATGGTGAAACTAGAGAATTCCAAATCTAGTACAAAATTACACAAACGAAACGCAATTAATGTTATAAACGGACTCAATATATTTCAAGAAACAACTATTTTTGGAAACTTATTTTTAGAGTTCTGTTTAAAGGAAATATGTGTATTATATGAAGTCATAATAAATTTTAATTAGATTAACCGACCTTCTATAATCTATATTTCTAAAAATAGGTGAATATCAAATCCCATCTCTCACCTATATAAACATATAGTATACTTGCCTTTATTAACAAACTTTCTTCTCTAGTATCATATTTTCCTACCGCATTTTTCTCCATTAGAATCTCTTGTTTGAACCATGGCCAACGAGCAATGGGCTATGGAATGCGAGGAGAAAGAGATGGATAAAACTATGTTGTTTGGACACGAATTATGGGGTGAATTTATGATTGATTTAGATTTCGAGTTTGATGCACCAAAATATGTTGATTTGAGCAAGGAGGAGTCGGTAATGCAAGCTCCTTTAGCCGAGAAGTGGTTCGACACTGCCAAGAGTGATCCTCCATCTCGTAAGCATGCATGCATCTCTTTAATAATTTAATTCATCAATATAAAATATTGCATGATTTTATTTTTTTATATTTTGTTCTTTTGTTCTGCTTCTTGAGTACATTTTTTAGGTTATGTTTGGTTGCAAATTAATTCATCAATATAAAATATTGCATGATTTTTTTTTTTTTTTTTTTATATTTTGTTCTTTTGTTCTGCTTCTTGAGTACATTTTTTAGGTTATATTTGGTTGCAAATTAATTCATCAATATAAAAATATTGCATGATTTTATTTTATTTTATATTTTGTTCTTTTGTTCTGCTTCTTCAGTACATTTTTTAGGTTATGTTTGGTTGCAAATTAATTCATCAATATAAAATATTGCATGATTTTATTTTATTTTATATTTTGTTCTTTTGTTCTGCTTCTTGAGTACATTTTTTAGGTTATGTTTGGTTGCAAATTAATTCATCAATATAAAATATTGCATGATTTTATTTTTTTTTATATTTTGTTTTTTTGTTCTGCTTCTTGAGTACATTTTTTAGGTTATGTTTGGTTGCAATGAAATAGACTATTTTTCAGAACAAGTTATTGGAAACAAGCTATTCAGTATTTAGTTGAGTTAGAATAATTAGAATAGGGAATCAAATTATTTGTCTTATTAGAACAAGATATTATCACAAAAAGTTAGTACAAAATATTCTAATAAGACAAACTTGTTTGTGTTTTGGTAGTTAATTTTTTTTGTTGAGATTTTTATTCATAACTTGAAAAAAAATTGAAATTTCGAAGCGTGACCTTACTGCTGACGATACCAGCGACAGGGGCACGCTTCGAAATTTCAGAAATCCAAGATTACGTTTGGATTTTTTTTTTTTGTTTTGTTTTGTTTAGGTTATGAATAAAAAAAATTGGATTTTTTTAGTCCCTAGCTAGTTGAGAATTTTGAAGCTCATGAGTATAGTGCAAAAATATCTTGTGTTTGTATCTTTTTATTCTTGATTCTCTAACAAAATATATATGTTGATTATGCAGCGGCTGTAATGAAGAAACTACGTCAATTAGGTCTCGTTTCTGAAGATGATGCTAATAATAATTCAGAAAGTTTGACAAATGGACATGAAAACAGTTTTTCCAGATGGGCATTTAGTTCGAATCAAAAGCTGCAATTCAAGGAAACAAGGTACATATTCTCTATGCACTTTATAAAAAAAATTGAATTCATTATTTTTTTTTAATAGCATGGTATTTGCACCATGAAATCCCGGATGCATTTTTTTTTTTTTTGAAAAATCAGAACATATGACATGTATAAAGTCAAGCTTAAACGTCCAATTTGCATTTGTACAAATATATTTAAAACTTGATAAATTTAAATGGCTCCTTGAATTTAAATGTCTGTACAAATTTGATGCAGACTGGACGGTTTAGATTAGGCTTTGGATGAGACTTTGTCCAAAGTCATTTGAACAAAACCCCTACCCTTACACAATTAAATAATTAATTGAAAAATACATATATGTTTAAAACATGAATTAATTACTTTGGCTCCACAAAAACATAAATCAAGCACGAAAATTGAAAGAGCATTTTATTTGCTACCAATGGATAACCATCGACGATTTTTTTTTAAATAAAACCAATTTTAAATATTTCAACAGAACAAGTATCATTGGTTTGATTACAAATGGGTGGAGACAGAAATACATTTGCTCCACCGATCCAACAGATCAGTAGAGCCATTTGTTATTGTTTTCTGTGATTAGATTGTATAGACGGACCATAAAATAGCTCCACAATCAATAGAGCTGTTTTTTTTTATAAAAACCAAATTATACTTGTTCAGTTCAAAATATTAAATTTGGTTATATTTAAAAAGAAAAATCACCATCGACATACAATGCATTTCTTTTTTTAAATCACCAGGTGCCATGTAGAGGCCTTTTTATTCACAGGAACCCCTATAAACATTTTTTTTCTTTTTTAATTTGTAACAGGCTGTTTGAAGGCGTGGAGCAAATCACAAGGACTTGATGTCTTCTCCAAAAACAAATAATAACCGTAGTATTTTATGCGCAGAAAATAGAACAAAAAAAATTACAATGTATTTTTGTTTTCATTCCTACTGTTCTTGTTTTGTATGCAGATACTCTTGATATTTGCTGTTATTTATGGAAAGTGTAATAAACACGAGTTTGGTAGTATATGAGGGATTCGTTTTTAAGTTAACCTAGTTCTTTTGTGAACTCAACTCTATTGAATTGGCTTCAAACAATGAATTCAAATTGTTAAAATCTTTTTATTTTATGAGTGATGTGTCTAAATGCAAAAAAAAATTAAATTTTAAATTAATTTTGTATAGAATTAAGTGGTCAAAATATCCAAAAAATGAATAATTTAAAATAATTTATAAACCTTCTAAATTTGACCACTTGACTTTATACTAAATTAATTTTAAATTTTAAATTTTTTACATGTATCACTCATGAAGTAGAAGGATTTCAATGGATTGAATTCGTTGTTTGGAGCCAATTCAATAGATTTTAGAGTTGAGTTCATAAAAAAAACTTGGTAAACCTAGGAACACCCTAGACTCCAAAGGTTATGTTTGGATTTTGTCATGATTTCCCTGGGTGGTCATGGAGCAGTTAATTTTCCAAATTAAATGGAGTATATATTCTATATTTATTTATTTTAAGGATTATTTAAGTGTGCGTTTTAATTTTTATGTAAATCTTTTACTCAATTTTTTTTTAATGTAAATCTTATTTAAAAGATAAGCTATGGTTATTTTTTTAAACTTAAGAAATGCGGTAACTTTTTTTTAATCAGAAAGCGATATTTTAGGTTTTTTTTAGTTTATTAGTAAACAAAAATAAATAAACTGCATTAAATATATAGATATAAGCTAGTATTTTGTTCGTGCGTTGCAACATGACATATTCTAAGAGAAAAAAAATTCTCATACAAAATGACATTTTCATAAAAAAAAAATAGACTAATGAAAAGAATCAATTGGTATGATAAAATCCAATGAGAAATAATGTCGACTTAGTGCAAATTGAAGATATCATAGTAGTAGCTGTGTATTATACACTCTATGTTTCTTATATAGAAAATAAATATTCAATTGCTACAATTGAAGACATATAATAAAACTAGAAATGTTAAATTAATATGATTCATACCTTATTCTTGCCCAAGACCTCTCAATAAACTATATTTTTGATATACACTCCTAGGGTATCGTGTTTTTTTAGCTAACAAAATAGTAACCGACAAAAAAAAAATTACTTCTTTCAATTTCAAACTTATATTTTAGTTCTAAAAAAATAAGTCAAGACACAACACGTAAATTTTAATAGGCACTATTTTTTTTCTTGTAAAAAGAAAAAGTTGTAGGTAGAATGGCAGCTCGGAAAAAATAATTGGTAAATGTTGATTGATAGAAATGAAAAAGAAATGCAAGATAAATTTCGTCAGATGTTACTAAATATTGCCTTTTATCAAGAATTGATTACTCAAATTTAATTTGGGTTTTTGTAGCTATTGAATTTTTTATTTGTTTCAATCAAGTTATTTTATAAATTTTGCATCAAAACTACTAACTAAATATACTTATCCATCTACGTCACTTCTTATTTTATTAATATTTTGGACGAAAATGATAACAAATGAGCATATTTCGTTAGTATTTGAATGAAAAAGTTCAATATCTATTTAGGTATGATACTTGATTTACAGATTATGAATATAAAGCATCCTGTTATTGCGGCATCTAAAATCAATTAGTTTCAGCCAAAGATTAAAAACAACAATACTAATTTGTAAAGTTCACAGATATGATTGATAAAGTATATTTATTTTGATTACGAGTATAAATTATCATACTGATAAAAGTCAAACAAACTCTATAGACATATTGTCCAAATTTTTTTTTTTATTCACAAAGAGCCTGCAAATATAGGAGCGAAGTCAGACTTTTTAACAATAAGAGTCAAACACATATGAGATCAATAATACAAAATTTTCATATGAAATAATGAAATCAATTTTACATTAACACGACATTTTACTATAAATTATATAAAATCACACATAAATAAAAAAAACAATAATAAAAATAAATTACCTCCATGGCTCCATCGACCATCATTCCTTCTCGCATTCGCCCAAGCGGACATACGTTCAATATTTTTTCAATATGTCGTCCATAACAAATTGACAAGTACCCCCCGAGTCTGTATTATCTAGGACTGATTAATGAGCGAGTTGGGATATGCTCATGCTCGACTCATTTAGTTAATGAGCGATAATGAGCGGGTTATGAGCAACTGAGCGAGTCATAAATTATTAGCAAGCTAAGAAATAAAATCCTAATTTTCAAAAAATAATTTTCATTTATAGAATTTAACAAATTATCATAATCCAATCTAATTAAATATTACATAATTTAACAAAAAATTGTCCATAAACAAATTTAACAAAATCAAGCAGCAAATTTGACCTGGAGCGTAAGTTTAGGTTAGCAGATTTTATTTATTTATTCAATTTTAATTTAAGAAATTGGGATTAAATATGACATAATTAGATGTGACAGTGTTTTAATGAGCGAGTTGGAGTATGCTTATGCTCGCTTATTAAGTTAATGAACAATAATGAACAAGTTATTAATGAGCGAGTTGATAATGAACGAGTTGTTAATAAATTTTTAGTGAGTAAGTCATTAGTTATGAACAATTTACTCATCCTACTATTATCTGAGATATGTCGAACTTTCAGTTTATTCAGAACACGCAGACCAATATTATTTTGCATTGAGATTCGTACAGAATATTTTTTAACTATTTAGATTTTCACAGATCAACTTTAAGCTGCGAATTTGTGTATAAGTCGTAAGAGGCCAGTTTTGTCATTTGACAGGAGCTTAAATCAAAGGAAACACCATATATAATCTCTCGCCGCGCATTACTAGGGTTTTTCTCCCATTTCGTGCGGCGGCGCCAAGCAAGTGAAAAATGGTACAATCCTGATCTCTAAAACCCAAACCTAGCTAGATATCCCCGATGATTCACAAACTCTTAACGATAGTTTTTACCTCTTGTTGCTTTCTAGGGCAAGGGAACGGGAAGTTTCGGTAAGAGGAGGAACAAGACGCACACGCTATGCGTGAGGTGTGGCCGTAGAAGCTTCCACCTCCAAAAGAGCAGATGCGGTTCCTGTGGTTACCCCTCCGCTCGCATTCGCAAGTGTACGCCAGATTTGTTTCTTTTTGCACTTTTATGAACTCGATTTGGAATTAGTTTACTTGCCCATGGTTGATTACGGTGCGGGGATGTATTTTTGATGAAATTGTGTTTTTAGGTTAAAAACTGTAGTCGTGATTGGGTTGATCTGATCTCTTCATTGCTGATTAGATGGATATAGGCCGCATTCAATTTACTAGAGATGTCAAGACAGGAATATGAAGTCTCATTAAAACATAATTGCTGAACCAATTTCGTGTATTCTATTTTGATTTTGCAGAATTAAACATTCGTACTTACTGAATTGCAACTCAATGTTTTAGATGATTGAATATCATGCACCTCTTGTACATTGCCATTGAAAAAAATGTGCTCTTCAAATTAAGGTTTTCACCCATCAGATTGGCCTTCTTCTAAGATTTTCGCATGATTCATTGTGCAGATAACTGGAGTGTGAAGGCAATCAGGAGGAAGACAACTGGGACAGGAAGGATGAGATACCTTCGTCATTTGCCTAGGAGGTTCAAGAGCAACTTCAGAGAAGGTAAGCTTCATTTTATTTCTCTGAGGCTTTTGCAACTTGTTCTGAATTGTGCACCTACAAAATTACGTACATGAACACTTGACAAGTTATTATTACCGCTGCATCATGGTCTTCTTTTAAGTTGAAACAAGTCCGTGGGCAACTCATCATTGCCATTTGTCCAAGTAACCGTAGAAAGCGGGATCCAGTTGGCAAAATGTGATGTTGCCCTAATTAAGAAATAAAGTCATTAGAATTGCCCAGAATATTTTCCAAATTTAATTTGATAGATCACTTATATTTCCTAACCAAATTTAATTGATAAGATTATGCCATCTTACTCATGGGAGATAAAATTTGTGCATTTTAGCATTTTATAAAAGCTTGCCTTGCACTTAGATGACATGTTATCAGCTTTTGGGATGAAAAATAAAGTGCTTTTTTTATAAAAATGACACAGGAACTGAGGCAGCACCAAAGAAGAGAGCTGCTGCAGCTGCTTCAAACTAAGTTATATTTTGGATCTGTAGTGCACAAAGCTCCGAAGCATTCTGTTTTGATTCTGTTTGGGATTTGCGAAAATCTGTAGTAGTTTTTTAAGAGGATAGTAACTCTCATTTGTTTATTTTCTGCTACATCACAAAAGTTTTGACTTTCATGAATTTGAGTGAATTTATTTCTATACATGGCAAAAGTGTTGATTTTTTTGCCAGAGTAGAACTAGGGTGTTCCTAAGTTCACCAAGCCCTCTTGTGTATTCAACTCTAAAATCTATTGCATCGACTTCAATGACGAATCTAAACTATTGAAAATTTTCTACCTTACGAATGATGTGTTTATGTGCAAAAATTTTAAAATTAAATTTGTATAGAGTCGTGTTCAAAAGACGTATAAAAAAAATGAATGTATTAAAATTAATTTATAAACTTTTTAATTTTGATCACTTGATTTTATAATAAATTAATTTGAAGTTTTAAAATTTTCACATGTAGATATAAGGATTTCAATGGTTTGAATTCATTGTTTGAAGTTAATTCAATAGATTTTAGAGTTGAGTTCATAAATAGGTTTGGTGAACTTGGAAACACTAGTTCTATTTTTTTTTTTTTTTGCCAACAGTTGGTTTTTGTTTCGCCAACCCGATTAAATACTCCACTCATCCTCTGCATTTAAGAGAAGATGCATTATTTGCCTGAAGCAAACCGTGGTTGTATAGAACCATGGAAGATTCGATAATTACAGTAATGGAAATAGATGAACAACACAATTTGTATCCATTTGATTAGGTGGTACACTTTCATCTTTAAATTCTAATGAAGCTGAATATCCAGTGTTGTCATAACCGGACTGTTGAATCAACTGGTTGGACCGTTCATTTTTTGAATAAAAAAAATACATCACTTATATTGACATTGTTACAACATGTAAAAAAGATAAATCTTTATTTATTGACACATAAAAATAATACATATAAAGTACGTAAGATAATTCATAAACTCAACATATTTCTTACGAATTTTAACTAATTAAGAACCACCTAATAAAAATAATGCTGTTTCTTACTCTAATAAATTATAAAATTCTCGTACCTAGAAAATCTATGTTATTACATAATGTATTAAAAGTTGTTTAAATGTGGAAGTAACCAACATATATCAAAGACAATTATCGTTAAATGATTTTTAAATGCATGAGATAGAATGAATGATTTTTTCTTAGTAAATAAATTATTTTGCAACAGATTGCAAATTCAGGGAATCTACATACGGAGGAAAAAGATCTAAGAAGGATCATAAATTCATAATACAGATTTTTGTGCACTTCCTAATTAACAATTCGATTAATTTGTTTTTTTTTTAAGTTCCTCAAATATGATAGTTTTTATTAATTTGTTAGTCTCTTTATGAAAATGAAATTCTCATGAATTGGACAGGAGTAATATTAGGATGGTAATCTCCTGGGAAGTCCCGTGTTGTTGATTTCGGTTGGGTTTCAGTTCTAGCCTACTCAACTTGTTTGCAAATAAAGGCTTTGAAGGCAGAGTAATTTTTTGGTCAGGAGCGGACCCAAGTGTATCCGGGGGGGCAGTTGCCCCTCCTGGATTTTGCATTTTAGTGGAAGTCGGAACGTTTCGATTGACTTTGCCCCTCTCTGGAAATTTTTTTGCCCCCGCTGGATGTTTAATTTGTAGTTCAGGTTAAATTTATGGTTAAAATTAAAGTAAATTTCTTTAATTATGATTAATAATTAGAATTATATATTGAAATGTCAGAAATTACAAGTCAAAGTATTGAAAAGTATAAATGAAAGCATTATTTTTTATTAAATACTTAATTAGTTAATGGATTTGAATCCGTCTAGTTATTTAAACCCGATTTGATATTTTTTTGCCCCCCCTAATGAAAATTCTGGATCCGCCTCTGTTTTTGGTACATAACATATACGTTTTAATTTTACCAATCGTACTTTTATAATTGCCTTGCCGATGATATAAACTTTTTGTCACATTACTCAATCTAGAAAAATTTATATATAATTTTCAAATCATTAATTAAATATGTTCTTGCTGATTTTACTTAGTTTGTAATTTTCATTGAAAAGTAAAAAAAAAAGCAATAACAGCCATTTCAAAATTTATTTTTTAAGAAAAATTATTAACTTCCGTTCACATACATGATAATGCATAATCAAATTTAGATCATAATATATATAAAGAGCTTTAAATAATAATAAATTAGATATTAAGATCTCAGCATTCAATATTATAATTATTGTTCTTAAAATTAGATATTAAGATCTCAGCATTCAAAACAAACACCATTAATGAGAAATTCTTTGTTATAATAATAAGAGTATTAAATAGCTGAATTACTTGACCTTCAACTTTATCCAAAAAATAAATTAAAATAAAGGGGGGCAACGAAATAATTGATAGGAAGGAAGAGGGATGGAAAGGGAGGGAAAAATTGAGGTTCATAAGGATATTTTATTAATAATTATAGAAGAATGTTTTGTTTGATGAATTTTGAAAGAAGTGTAATATTCTATAAAAAAATTTCTACATAAACTAGATGTGTGCCGTTGCTTCAGTAGTAGCAATTGTTAAAAATAATAAGGCATTCGATTCTTGACGTTACATAATTTCTTTAGGCCTTCAACATGATGTCTTTTCATGAACTGGATGTGGAATGAAGTTGGAATTGCAGAAGGCAATTGGAGAGGCGTGGTGATACTGATACAACTGTAATGTCATATAGGTGTATGCATCGTGATCTGATTGTGCATTTGGTATAATAGTCTTGTACAATGATATGCATAGGTTATGCAAGAAAATTTGATCCGGCATTTTTATTCATAACAAAAAAAAAATATAAAATATTATTAATAATCCGGCTCTTGAAAATTTTGCATCCATGCCCAACCCGCCCCGCCATGGGGCGGTTTACCCCCCCCCCCCCCCCCCCCAACCCGCCCCCCAGTGGGGCGGTTTACTATTTTTTTTTTTTTTTTTTAAATACCCTCCCTCCCCAAACCAAACCCTACCCGCCCCCCCCCACCCGAAACCACCCCCAACCCGCCGGTTTTGGCCCAAAAACGTCATTTTTTCGTCCCGAACACGACATTTCGCATCTCTCAACCGTTTCCGACCCCTCTCTCTCTCTACCGCCCTCTCCCTCTCTCCCTCTCTCTACCCGCCACCCTCTCTCTCCCTCTCTCTCTCTCCATTTCATTTTCATTTTTTCGTCTCGTCACCGCCGCGCCGTCGCTCCGAATTCATTTTCGGGTATGAAGTTATTTCTTTAACTTGTTTATAAATTATTTAGATTTTTATAAATTATTTGGAATTTTGTATAAATTATTCGAAATTACGGGATTTATATGAAATTGTTAGAAATTGCAGAATTTGCTTGAAATTGTTGTTATTGAATTTAGTAGAAATTGATTGGAATTGTTTAGGGTTGTTAGGAATAGTTTGAAATGTTTGAAAAATGGTAGAAATTTTTACAAATTGTTAGAAATTGTTAGAAATTATTAAATTAGATATGTTAGAAATTGGAACTGTTAGAAATTATTTGATTGGAATTGTTAGAAATTATTTGATTGGAATTGTTAGAAATTAGTTGATTGGAACTGTTAGAAATTATTTGATTGGAATTGTTACGCCATTATTTGATTGGAATTGTTATAAATTATTTGATTGGAATTTTTAGAAATTATTTGATTGGATTTGTTAGAAATTAGTTGATTGGAATTGTTAGAAATTATTTGATTGGAATTGTTAGAAATTATTTTATTGGAATTGTTACAAATTAGTTGATTGAAATTGTTAGAAATTAGTTGATTAGAATTGTTAGAAATTATTTGATTGGAATTGTTAGAAATTATTAGAAATTGGAATTGTTAGAAATTATTTGATTGGAATTGTTAGAAATTAGTTGATTGGAATTGTTAGAAATTATTTGATTGGAATTGTTACGCCATTATTTGATTGGAATTGTTAGAAATTATTTGATTGGAATTGTTAGAAATTGTTACATTGGAATTGTTATAAATTGTTTGATTGTGAATAGAAATTGGTTATAATTGAAATTAGGTTTAAAAATTAGATGAGAATTTGAGAAAATAACAGAGTTGAAATTTAATTGAGTGGAATTAAGTTGTACAATCTCATAGGAATTTTTAAATAGAATTGTTAGAAATTGGTGTTATAATTTTTAAACTTGATATTTTCAAATACAGCATGACTAGACATCGACGTGAGCGACCACGAGATACGTCGGAGCCATCACCAGCTCACGCCGATCCCACTGGGGAGGGTGTCGATCCATGGGATGGCGCACCACATCGTGCAGATACGTTCAGTCCTCTCCTGTGGGTCCCTCACAGGATTCACCGTGTCTCACTTGCATCGATAGAGGTACGTTTCAAACAACAAATAGTTATTCAGTTCCACTGGTCTAAAACATTGATAAATGCAGGATGAGTCCATGTTGACGGTGCGGCACCGCTCGCCGGAGGTACCGTATGTCGCAAATCCACTGATGGATCGGTACCTCATTAACCTCGGGTTATACCAGCTAGCCACAATGAAACAACCACGGCGGATTGACCAGGCACTCATGTGCGGTCTCGTGGAGAGATGGCGACCTGAGACCCATTCATTCCATCTCCCGGTAGGGGAGATGACAGTGACCCTACAGGACGTGAGTGCCTTATGGGGTCTGCAGATCGATGGTGATCCGGTAGGGGGTGTCTCGGATCATCAGACACTCCAGACGCTGATCCTAGAGCTGTTGGGTGTGCATGTGGAGGGGGTGGCAAAGAAGCTAAAACGGAAGAATGAGGACGATGATGAGAAGTTCTCCCAGTACTGCATCAGTCTTAAGGCTCTCCGCCAATATGCCGTCGAAATTGCCATTACCCTATTCACGTCTGACGTGGAGCATGTCAAGAGGTAATTTCTAAGTCCATTACATTACATTAAAAATATTTTTGAAAAAAATAAACAGTTATTTACTTTCTCTTGAAACTGTAGGTATGTTAGGGCATTCGTGCTTGACTTATGTGGTACCACGATGTTTGTCGATTCTAGTGGCGACTCGGTTCCGATTATGTTCCTCCAGCAGCTGGAGCTACTCGATAAGCAATCGCGGTGGAACTGGGGTGGAGCCGTGCTTGCATGTTTGTACAGAGGACTGTGCCACGCTTGTCTGGTAAGTCTTCTTCAATTAATGTTATTTACGTTTTTTTTTATTTGATAATAACAAATACACATCTACAATTTCAGAGAGGCAGCCAGCAGTTCAATGGGCCACTCCTTCTACTACAGCAATGGTCCTGGTCACACCTACCGGTCTGCCGACTCGAAATTCCATCAAATGTGAAGTGGCAAAGGGGCTCCGACATCGAGAAAAGCCCTCCATACGGCGCCATATGGGGTAGCCGCCTCCGCTATTTTAACATGCCGAGGGGAGGGACGGCGGGTATCTCGTACGTCCGAAATCAGCTCCAACTGTTGCACCAGGCAAACATCGAGTGGTTCCCGTATCGGCCGTGGTACCGGGCTAGGATATTCTGTCGCTTGACGATGGAATAGAGGGATCTCGGTTTATATCGGTGTCCGGTCGTTTGTTACTGGATAGTTGAGTATCACTATCCTGATCGGGTTCCTCATCAGTTCGGCTTCGATGCCTTCATCCCAGATGACCCGATACTTGGTGAGGATGAGACGGAGAAGTTGCACAAGTAAGTAATGCACACCCAAATATTGATATTATTTTACAAATTGTATCTAACTAACTTATAATGCAGTACCTTCCATAAGAAGCCAGAGGTGGATTGGAGCGGCCACCATTTAGCCCACTATAGGATTGCCCGCACGCCTGAGAACCACTTGTGGGTCCCGCCTGACCCGACAGACGTCAGTTTGGGAGCGGGATCATGGGCATTGCGATATATGGTCTGGTACCAGCGGTGGTGCATGAATTCGGTGTACTTACAGGGCGACTACGGTGATTCTCTTCGGCGGAGAATGATGGGTGACGAGAGTAAGACCCATTTGCCATGGGGCCCGACCAGTACTCGAACGGTAAGTAATAAAGATTACTTGTAGTATTAGTTTTTTCCATACAACTTATTTTCTAATTAATCGTTATGAACAGGTACTAACGGGGATCCGAGGAGTTGCACACAGCTTGGTGTGCATGGCGAAAAAAAGTTTTCGGGCGTTCGGGTGTACTATGCTGCATCACACTGCTCCGATCGTCGAGGATTCCCAGTTCGATGGACGCCTCATTGGCATGTTGCACGATGCTGGTGAGAACATCAACTGGCGTGAGATCAAGAAAGACTCACCAGCGCCGAACCAGCCAAATCAAGAACGGAAATTAGTATACGACGATGACCTACCACCACCCCCCGAAGGTATTATAAGTCAAATTATTTTACTATACACGTCAATTTTGTTTTACAAAGTGTGTTCTTAACAACTTCAACTCAAATGTTGCAGAAGACAACCCGGATTGGGCGTTCCACGATTGGGTGCTCGACAACAAAAAATGGCACGCCTACTACAATAAATTTAATGTGCCGGTGCAGCTTGGCGAGGTAAGCTGGTTCGTCTCTGTATAAATTAAATTTTCGTTATTTTCATAAAGAAAAACTAACATTATATAACTGCAGGATGGAAATCCTATGTGGTGTGCTGAACCCACTTTCACTGCGGCAGACTTTGGCCTCATCGCCACCGGTGTAGAGGATGTCACCGGAGCCACACCATCGATGCCACCCTCCAGGCAGCACGACCACGAGGCTAGTGGCAGTGGGGCACATCAGCCCACTGATGCTTGGGAGACTGCTGTGTTCGGGACACAGCCCCCGAGCACATATACTGGGGACTGGGAGTTCGATCCATGGGAGACGGATCCATCACAGGGTACTCAGTATGATCCATTGCCCGATTCATACCGACGATCCACGGGCACAATGCAGGAGGACAGGCATGTGGATTATTCTGATGACGAGGAGGACATGTATGTGGATCTGACTCATAACGAGGATCCTCCACAGCCACGGAGGAGGCGTGTGCAGCGACAAAAGACCCGCACGCAGCCGCCGAGGGCGTGCGGGGCGGCTCCCAGACTGTCATTGTCCGGTCGTCGTCCTCCTTGTTGATAGTTTTTTATATTTCATATTGTAGACCTGACAGTAGTATTTTTATATTTCCGTTTCTATATTTTATGTTGATTAGACGTTATTTGCTGATTTTATTCACTTTGTTTTCGTTTCTATTTTTTATGTTGATAAGATGTTATTTGATTATTTTGTTCACTTATGTTTTAAATTATTCACAAATCATAAAATCTATCGTATTAAAAATATAAACAAATACATAAATAAATCCATCGTATTAAATAAAAAAAAAATAGTAAACCACCCCACTGGGGGGCGAGTTGGGGGGGGGGGGGGGTAAACCGCCCCATGGGGGGCGGGTTGGGCATGGCTGCAAATCTTTCGGGAGTCGGGTTATTAATAATATTTTATATTTTTTTTTTGTTATGAATAAAAATACCGGAAATTTGATGAAAGCTTTAACTGGCTCAGCAAAGGGGCATTTCTGTCCATTTAAAAAAATCAGCAAGTTACAATCTATTTTGAACTTGGAAGTTTTTTCTTTTGAAAAAAATTGTGATGTCAATCTGCATAAAAAGAGACCCTCTGTACGGAATTATTGTGATTTATTTGTACCAAGAGAGTTGTACCAGTTCCCTTAGCAGAATGTTACTGGATATAGCAGCTTAATATAGCAAAAAATAAGCATTTATTGGCTCTTAACTCATTAGTAAATACTGAAAATTGGCAAAATGAAGTTAAAAACATAACCCAACTGATACCCAGCACACACGCACACCTGACTCTGAACAGTACACAAGCTCAAACCGATTTAGGTTCAGTAATAACCTCTGGTTCAGTTACAGGAAACAAAAAATATTTTAACACTTCCTAGCAGTAAATACATTCCCCACTGCTCTACTGAAATCCAATGCAATCCAAATTGATGTATGACCCAACATAACTATTCCAAGAAATTCCAAATAATAGAAAATTACATCTAAATAAATTAGTTGAGACAACAAAAACAAATAAACTGTTCAAACCAAATATAAACAATATTAAATCACAAAATAAATGCTGACTTACAAAGCCATATTACTACTAATATAAAATAGGTTTTAAGTAGCAACAAGCAAAATACATAAAACTCCAAATAAAAACTCAATCATCCATTTTTGTAAATATTGTTTACTACTTGCATACTTGGACAAATGGAACTTTAGATTTTTAAGTTCCTTTGCACCATTCATCAAAGTATCCACCAATCGTCGTACCATCTCATCATATATCCAGTACTTTACCTCAACTATTCAAGCTTTTTGTTTGAAGATACTGCAATCGTTGATGAGGCATTAGTTAACTCAAGGGATGAAGATGCTAGCTTTTCATCAGAAGAAAACTGCAACTGATAACAAATGAGGTCTTTACTTAAACCATGCAAGTAAAAAATACTAAGATTAAAAAAATAGTAACATTGGGGGAAAAACTTGCGCATCCTTCACATTGTAGTATTGTAAGCTTCTTTAAGTTAGGCGAACTCTTTAGGATCCAAGTTACCATTTGAAAACAGGAAGAAATACAAAAAGCAACAGTGACATTCTCCAGTTTCTCAAATATTAGCAATTCTAGCGGCAATACATACTGTAACAATTGCTAAATTTGGAAAACATATAATACACAAAGTCAGAACCAAGTTAAGCATTGAATGTAACACATAAATCAAGTACAAATGCAGTACTTGAATAAACGGGAAGAAAATTTTCATAAATACACACTTAACTTTATTTTTTAAAATTATTTATTTAAGCATTCAATCAGAATTTTGCTATTCTGCAATTAGATTACACTAATTCAGGACCTGTTGAAGGCGTACAATGTAAAATAACAGAACTCCTACACCCTTTTTATCAGGTTAAGATCTACAGAAATTAAAATTAGCATTACTTACAAAATGAGAATATGATATGCATACCTTGTTCCAAATGCACTGGAAATGCAACTCTAGAAGCTCAACATTTGTAAGGAAACGAAGAAAAGTAGCCATTCCCTCCAAAGAAGTGCTCACGAAATTATCACGACTCATTAAACATGAGGATGTTAGAGATGGCATGTTTATAGTTGTTTTATATGATGACAATAATTTACCATCATACAAAAATGAAAGGAGATTAGGAGTACTAATAAACAATTGGGTTCCTTCTTCTATAATACAATTCACAATAGCTAGATGCTTTAGACATTCATGAGAAATTATGCATTCACTGAAAAAGCAAGTATCTAGCCTAAGAAATTCCAGAATTGTGCATCCAGAGAGAAGGTTCTTCACATGCTTAGGGTTAAGGTCCGCTGAACAAATGCTTAGTTTTCTAAGGTTAGGAAGATTTACAATCTGATCAGATGAATCTATAGAAACTTGATAAAGGTATAGTTCCTCTAATGATGTGCACGTGTAAATGCACCATGGCTCGGAACCAACGAGCGAAAGATGGAGAATTCGAGTGTTATGGTTCACAGCATAATTGATCCAGTCTGTTTCAAACCCTACATCCCTTGAGCAGAGTCCATGACAAAACAAACGAAACACATCCAAATCCAAGGGCTTGCGCCTCAGCAAGAAAGTGTTCACAAATTTTACAAACCTCCTAGAAACAACTTTCTCCCTAAAAGCATCATAACTTTTCATACAAGGACGATCACCATCATCTTCTGATTCTGAAAGTAGCCGCCCTTCAAACAAATCAAAATCATCATCAAAAGTGAAGTCGAAATTGAAGTCGAGGGAGGTTAAAGAGGTCCACACGTGCTGCCACCTCTTTGACAACAGGCATGTTCGCACTGCCTCTTTTGCCTTCAAAAACTCCAAGATGCGGTGAAGTATCGGGTCGGGCAACCCACTTATGAAGTCACAATTTGCTATGCTCGAGGTATTAGTCCTTTTCATTATGTTGTTTAATTAGCAGCTCTCAGAGGCATTTCCTCGAACACCTTTCAGTTGCTAAAAACAAAAAAAAAAACAAAAGCACAATAACAACTTCTTTAAACTAAGCCAAAATTCTGGTTTTTACTGGAACAAGGGAAATACACAAATACTATACCATGGCAATATCCGACACCATAAAAACGAAAATCAAAAGAAATAAGTAAGATTACATTACTCAAAAGAATTCAAAACTCTACGAGCAGCTGAAAGGGAAAAAATCGCAGAATTAAAATTCACCTGCAGGAAGGAAAGAGACTTTTTCGATTAGATTTCGGCCGTGGATTTGAATATCTTCGCTTGAGAATCAAAGTGGCGAAGTGAAGTGCGATTAAGATTTTGGGGTTTACGTTTAGGGTTTAAGGAAAAAGAGATTTTAATTTCTAGGCAACAAACCTCTCTCTGTTCTTACAGACTTACAGTTACAACTTACCAAGTGCCAAGTTCATCGGTTGGATTTCACATCACAGCGCTACCTTCTTGGCCCAATAAAGGCCCAAAAAGAAAGTAAATTTCCCCTTTATATTATCCTTTCAATTATGCCATCCAATTAAAACATGATACTACATTAACAAGAATTAGATAGTTCGGGTCAATTTAAAAAAAAAAAAAAAATCGATTTGTGATTTGGAGATATGGTTGCAGACAAATCGAGCTTTAGTGACTTGATTTAACTTTAAACATTATTTGTTTATAAATTAAATTGTCTCGAGTTAAAAATTAGTGAAGCTATCAACCTCATACTAACCCAAATTTGAATCAGCTCGAGCTCTAAAATAGCTCAATTATTAGCCTTTTGTATTTATTATTATATTATTAAAAAAAATGTAATCTGTTTTTAGATATTTTTATTAAGGAACTATAACTGCCCTCCATATTCAATCGCTGGTGAAATCTTCGGTATTTTTTTTTGAAGGATATACATAAAGCAATCTAGAATGCATATTGAATTCTCTCATAAATATTGAACTTCGAAATTTGTTTTTTTTTTCTCTAGAAATTAGTGGAAGATGAAAGTAATAAGAGAAATTAATACAAGTAACCAGTGTTGACCCAAAAAAGAAGGAGCAAGATAAATTAAAATAGCAAAATGGAGGTGGCTATTAGCAGTGTAATAAAATACGGTCTATGCGGCCGCATATGCGTATGCGGTTGCAATCCGCATAGAAATCTGTATGTGGTCAATATATGCGGCCGCATATTAGACCGCATATTACTACCGCATATTCGGCTGCATATTTTATACCGCATATTATCCGTATGATACCGCATATTACTGCATATTGCCGCATAGTATCGCATACCGCATAGTACCGCATACCGCATATTGCCGCATACTGGTTTATATATATGTGAATTCTTATTTTAAAATCCGCATATACAAGCCTACAATAAAAATCCGCATATGCAGTCGCATACCGTATATGCGGTATGCGGTGGCCTTCCGCATACCGCATAGAAACTGCATTTTATAATATTGGCTATTAGTAAAGAAAAGGACGAAGAAGGAAGAGAAAATGAGAAGAAAAGGCTAAAAATGGAGGTGTCCAAGGCACATGAAAATGGAGATTGGCTATTAGTAAAGAAAAGGACGAAGAAGGAAGAGAAAATGAGAAGAAAAGGCTAAAAATGGAGGTGTCCAAGGCACATGAAAATGGAGAGGTAAAAGAAAAATGAGATAAAAATAAAATAATGGACGACTCCAATGAAAATATGAAATGGATGACATGGTAAAATGGAGGAGTAATGTGTCTGTCTCAATAAACATGACAAGTGGTCCCCACATTTTACCATTTTTTTTTTTGTGTAAACCCGACCCACTAAGGTTCATTTACTAGCCTCATGCGCCGTCCGTTCAACTGAATATAAACAGTGCCATATGTCTCGTTAACCTTACAAATGGTCCCATCTATTTGTTTTTGTTTTATTATATTTGGTCTACAAACACCATACACAAATTCCCTCTCCAGTCTACCTGAACTCTATACCAAAGAAAGAGGGAAATAAATCTGCTGCGAGTTGTCTGATCAAATCAAATCATTTATTTTTTAAAATGCATGAATCTCGAAATAAATAAATGATTTGATTTAAAAAAACAGAGACTTTGCTATTCCCAAAAATCGCAGCAAATTTGTTTCCAAGATAGAGACCCTTTCTTTGAAGGATATGCATGAAACAATCTAGTCTAGAATGCATATAGAATTCTCTCGTAAAATTTCGAATTTTTTTTTTCTTGTAAAAATTAGTCGAAGAAAAAAATACTGAGAGAAATTAATACAAGTAAGCAAGTAAGCCCAAAATAAATTGAAAACTAGGAGCAACTAAAAGTCAATATAAAGTTGAAAATTAAATTTTTTGTCACAAGTACATAAAATTACGATTATGTCAATTTGAACCGTTAAATATGGTCGTCATATAAAAATATACTTGAAAACAAAATTTTATAAATTTTAGAATTATTTACTATTATTTTAGATAGGCCAACCACTACTTTTGGATGGTCTCGAATTTTTAAATCAAATCAAGTAATTTTCTATTTATCTAAAAATAGTAAAAAAATATATAAAATTTGGCTAGCAAATTACTTTTTTATATGAAGATAATATTAAATGGTTCAAATCAACTATTTCAACTTAATTTAAAAATAAAAATATAAATTCATAGCACAGAGCATTATGTTATATGCATATTACTAGGGCCGAAGTCTTGCGTTGCTTCGTCCCATTGAATTTGTTGTTTTATTATCATGAAATATAATTTTTATAGTCCGAATGGAAAATTTTGTTCTAAATTTGGTGATAGAAAAATTTAACTAAACTCAAGAAATCAAACTTTTTGACAAAAAAAAAAAGATGGATCTTGAATTGATATTTCTTGAAAAGTTTATAAATCGTTATAGAATTTTATATAGGATTTATTTTTCTGCATATAATCCGATATATCATTGTTAAAGGAAATGACATATATTTGTAAATATATTATTCTCTAGACCATTCGATTGTACCCAAAAAAGAAGGAACATCATTTTTTTTTTTATTATTGTAGCATTTATTAAGTAAAATATTTATGCATATCATTTTTCCTGTGTATCGAGACTGTAGAATTTATTTCTTTTCTTTTCTTTTTTACTTCTTTGACGGAAGTAACAAAAGGATTATATGCTCTACATTTTCCAACTAAATATGAAAAGTAAACGAATAAATAGTATTTATTATATTATAAGATCAATACATTTACAAGTTAGCTCATGACAAAAGTAACGAACATTAAAAAATGGACGTATATTTAAATTTGGATCTATTTACAATTTTACATATATGCATACAACATTGTGACATGAAAAAAAATGAAGCATTCACTTACAATGTAAGGTGTAAAAAAATGTGATATCAATCTGCATAAAAAAAGACCCTCTGTATGGAAAAAAAAAACTCCACTTTATTTAAGAGAATTTATTTAAGACATTTTTGGTTTAGAACATATATATAACTATTAATTTCATCAATTATAGACACATGGTTTCTATATGAGAGGTCATGAATTTGAAACTCAGATGAGATAAATCATTTGTTATAGTAACAAGAGGAGGGATCCAATTACACACTTTTTTTTGACACATCATGACACCGTTTTTTTTCTAGGTTAATTTTGCGATTTCAAAATCCAAATAGTCGATCCAAACCGTTCAACATGATTGATATACTAAAATGTGCTTGGAGATCAAATTTTACATTTTTTTGAATTTTTTTACTATTTATTAAGATGGTTACAAAATCGCTGTTTTTCAATGGTCCGAAAACAACGATTTTGTAACCATCTTAATAAATAGTAAAAAAATTCAAAAAAATGTAAAATTTGATCTCCAAGCACATTTTAGTATATCAATCATGTTGAACGGTTTGGATCGACTATTTAGACTTTGAAAATGGTAGGTGTCAAAATGTGTCAAAAAAATGGTGTAACTTGATCCCTCCTCTAGTAACAAAGGTATTAAATAATTGGCTGGCTTGACCTCCAACTTTACTAAAAAAAATCATCAATTATATTTTTATAATTACATTGTTGAGAATATAAACTTTCTTGTCATATTACTTTTCTTAGATAAAATATATATATAATTTTCAAAATCATTAAATGTGTACTTTATGGTTTTGCTTAGTTTGTAATATTTAATAGAAAAATAAAAAAATAGTAACAGCCATTTTGGAGATTTCCTTTTTAAAAGAATTTATCAAGTACAATTTCTTTTTTTCAAAAATCACACAAGCCATTATTGGTTCAGAATATACAAGTATAAATTTATTTTATCAATCATATTTTTATAATTACATTGCTGAAAATATAAACTTTATTTTCATATTACTCTTCATAGATAAAATTTATATATAATTTTCAAATCATTAAATGTGTACTTGCTGGTTTTGCTTAGTTTGTATTTTTATTAAAAAAAAAAAAAATAACAGCCATTTCGAGATTTCCTTTTTATTTTATTTTTGTCAAGTTTAGACCATATATAATAGAATAGCTTTAAACAAGAAAAAATTAAGTATATATTAAGAGAGTAGTTTTCTCTGAACGCCAAATATAATAATTATATCTCTCAAAATCATGGTTCTATATAAATAGCTATAGCTTTTTTCGGATCTCAAAAGCTATGCTGCTATTAACCATTTTTCTTTTATAACGATTCTAAATAACTAGCTATATATGGTTACGCTATAGCTTTTTCAGTCCTTCAAAACTATAACGCTATATATAATCACTCTTTACAACCTTGCTCAAAATAATATACCTCCTATTTTAAATTTTAATATATATTAGTTCATCTATATTTGGAAGGGCAGAATAAAGATTCTCTTAACTATAAAAGATTACCAGATGAATCTCATTATTTTCAAGAACATCAACAGAAGGTTAATTTCTTAGGCGTTTCCAAGATTTTCCAGTTGTAATTAAATTTGTAGCAGATCAGATGATGATCCAAGCGAATCCCAATCCGAAACCATGGTGCAATAGGGAATGTAAAAGGATAATGGGTGCTATACTACTGTGGACTATACCAATTCTCATATGTTTTGGATTAGTAGCAGGATTACATGCCTCTTCATCGTATTAGCTTCTCCATCGTATCCGTGTCGGTATCTGAACTCACCCCCAACACCTCTTCATCTCCAGTACGTACATACTAGCAAAAATAATGTTCTTTTTCTTTTTTTTTTCATATTCATCATCTAAATGTATCATTGTTGTTGTTGTTATTGTTTGCAAAATATATAGGAATTTCACATTGTTTTTCAAGCGAAGAAAGCTTTCGAGAATAGTACGGACTTGTGCCTTTACAGCGAATCAACCAACATCTCATATCATGGTATCAATATTGCAAGTGTAGTTGACGATATCGACTACGACTACAAGCCCCCTTATTGCTAATCAACCAACATCTCATGTCTGGTGGCCTGCTTGACATAGATGGCCCTGTAGTGTGCCACAAAGAGTGCTGTGATTTTCTGGGGGCAGGTCTCCCAAGTGTCCTCATTAACCAGAATGGCATTTATCTGGTTCCTTCTCTTTCGTGAGACCGCCATGGCATGGAAGAACCTTGAATTATTATCCCCGTGAATCATCCAGTTAATCCTTGCTCGTTGTCGCCAGTACTCCTCATTCATGATCAGGCAGCGTTGGTGCTGTTGCTGCAGCTCGTTGTCCCGATCTTTAGGGATTGAACCAGGGGCTGCATGTAGTAGTCCTTCCATCTCTGATTCAATTTCAGTCAACATTTTGTGAGGTGTTTTCCGTTCTTTGAGCCAGGAACGAACTCCGTGTTTGAAGTTAGCGGTTACCCTCCCCCAGTCCTGCTCCTGGTTCGAGGTTAGGCTGTCGCATACTTCCTCAAATTGCGGGTCCCTGCTCCACCAGTTCTCCTTTCTGAACAGCCGGGGCTTCCCCCTCAGTTTTGTTGTTGGTTTGAGAAGGACAGGAATGTGGTCGTTGGAGAACCGGGGGAGGTGGAAAACCGCCGCCTTTGGGTATTTGAGGTGCCATTTGAGGTTGACTAGTACCCTGTCAAGCCTTTCAGAGATATTTGCTTTACCATCTTTCTTGTTTGACCAGGTATAGGCCAGTCCGTGGTATCCCATATCAATGAGGCCCGCGCCATGTATCCACTGCCTGAATGCGCGGTTATTCACCGATAGTTGCGATTGACCTCTGTGCTTTTCTGTTTGTGAGGCTATTGTGTTAAAATCCCCCAACAGGCAGATAGGGCCATCAAATCTGTCCATGAGCTCCTCTATATGGTCCCAAATTAGTTGGTTCTCCACCCTTCTTGGATCTCTATAGACCCCACAACACATCCATTCATCCAACCCATTTATTCCTCTGACTACCACTACAATGTAATTTTTTATTTTTTCTATTAAAGATACCTGAAAATCATCACTCCACAGCATCTAGAGACCACCAGATTGTCCCTGGGATGACACCACGATTGCATTGCACAAGGAGAGTTCCATAATTCTTTTAGCCGCCACTTTGGTGTTGCACCTAGTTTCGAAAATGAATGCCAGGCTCGCCTTTGTGCAATTGAGGTATCTGTTTAACGTGTATCCTGTCGTGCCTCCGCTATCCCGACAGTTCCACGATAGGGTACTCATGGATCAGTTGCCGGCGCGTCATGCCCCGCCCGGCCTAGGCCTCTTTGTTGGAGTTGGGTTTTCTGTTAAGTCATCCTGCTGCGGTATGGCCAGATAATCCAAGATTGAACCCATCTGGTTCAGGTGCTGAGATAGTGACGGCCCAGTGTTATGAGGAGTTCTGTATGTATGGGATTGGGCCGATTGACGGCCTGTAGCCTTTCTAGGTAGAAAAGCCGAGTCCACTCTCCATGCGCCAAACTTTGGGGCCATTAGCTGGCCTGCTGTGATGTTCAAGTCTAGTGAGGCTCCTGCAGCAATCCGCGAGAGTCTGGAGTGGGCCTGACATGTGGTGATTTCGTGGCCCATGAGCCCACAGAAGGTGCAGGCCCTAGCCATTTTTTCGTAGCAGCAAAATATGCAGAGGTCTCCCAGGATTGGATGTGGCACCGTGAGAAAATCCTTGAGTGGCTCGTTGACCTTGATTCGCATCTTAGTTTTGATGAAGCGCTTCCCCATAATGAACCCTTCCACCGGAGGAGAGAGCGGGAGGCCAATCGATTCCGCCAGGATGCCTAGTCCTTCATCATTGAAAGCCTGCGGTGGCACATTAAACATTTGAACCCAGATGTCAACAGAGTCCAGATCATCCGGGTTAAGCTCTGCCGGCGAGGAGGCCTGTTTGATCGCCACCATGTCCCCTCGGTAAGCCCAGGGTCCCCCAAAAAGGGCCTTGTCAAGGTCCTCCTCATTGGTGAACTCCATAGAGCAACAGTTCCTTTCCACCGGGCTGATAGTCGTTGCTGGATCCGCTCCCCACGCCTTAATCATTGAGGAGAGGAACGGTTGTTCAAGGACTGTCCGATCCGAGATCACCTTTAGCATTAGGGTTGTGTCCCAGGCTAAACTGGTGGTGGCATGTGCGGGGACGGAGACAATGGTTCCTATCTGTTGTTGCGTACTCAGACCAATGAACTTCTCTATCAAGGCTTCATCCTCCTTGCTCAGGGTGGTCATTGTGGGTCGTTTTCCTGCAGAGGGGGGAAAGGGTGGCAGAGTGGTTTGAGTTGGTAGAGAGGTGTTACTTGTTGGGATAGGACCCAGGAGAGATGGTGTGGTGTGGTGGTGTTCTGAGCAGTTGTGGGGATTAAGAGGGGAGGGGGGAGCTGTGGTTGTGCTGTGGCAGGACGTGAATAATGAATCAGGTGAGAATAGAATGTTCTTGTGAATGTTTTTTGTTGGGAGATTGGCGAGTACCAGGGGGACACGTGTGTGGTGTTTTTTGGAAGGGTTGGGGACTTGTTGTTGTATATGACATGTTGGCAAGGTGGTATAATTTGGCCTATATGGCGCATGTCCTGTTGAGCAGTTGCTTTTGGGTAGGGCCGGGGATCTTTTGTGGATGAGAGGGGAGTAGGGAATAGTGCGGAGTGGTTTGATACCCTTAAAATCCCAGGATACATGCACGTGCGCTGCCGGGATTGAAGGGATGCATACCGTTGGTGATTCCATGTGAGAAGGCAGCCCTGTTTTGTATTTTTGTTGCGCAGGGATGCAGGAATTCTGAGTTGACCTGAGCTCTTGTCAGGTGTCACATTTTTGCCCGGATTCGGTGTAGGGACTTGTAGTGTGCACCTGTGTCCTAGATTAACCTCAGCGGCTGCTGGAGCTCCCCCCATCGATGGGTCGTTCTGTGGCAGCTGTACTGATAGGGTGCGCCTGCGCCATGGCGGGATGTAATGGGGGCCATATTGGTGTGGGTTGTGTGGCGCCGAGACTACAGAGTCACCCGTGCGGTAGTTCTAGTGGTCCGGAGGTGGTGGCAATTGGGGGTTATTGGGGTCTGCACGGCCGTCTATGATGACTGTGCAATCAGACCAACCATCCCTGTGGGAGAGTGCTAGCTTGTAGGGGACCAGGTTGATGTCTGGTGTATCCAGCCATAGCCTGACTGCCGTGGAGTCGTCCCCAGTGAGGCAGTCCCGGTGGATACGGACAACCCGTCCAACCGGCACCAGAGCTTATCGGAAATAGTACAGGTGCCAGTATTCCAAAGAAAAATCAAGGATTGTGAGGTGAATCCGTTGTATGGCAGGTAAGGCATTCAGGCGGTTAAGGGCCTGCCATGGCTGTAGGACATACCCCTGCCTTTCCCAGAAATGGGAATCCAGGTTGAACTCATCATGATAAAGCCAAGCCGGTGGGTAAATTAGGAAACCACCTAGTACCACCCTTATCCGCCACATAGCTTCTGTACCGCCATATCTGGAGAGTAGGATACTACGGAGGTGGGGTACCGTGAAGTGTGCATTGTCCCTAATGTGGTACAAGAGCACTGAGTCATTTAGGTCTTGGACAATCTGGTCGTGTCCTTCGAACAGAGTGAGTGTGCTATACTGTGTGTATCTGATTTGGGGAAGGGAAGGATAACTCCATTTTGTGTGCTCTCACTCTCTGTTAGACATAGTGGGAGAGAGCATAGAAAGAGGGGGTGGGGGGAAGGAGGAGGGGAGGGGGGGGGGGGGAGAAGGAGGAGATGTGGCGGAGAGGAGCTAGAGGAGGGGGAGGAAGAAAGAGCTGTAAAGAGCTAATGAAAATTCGTTGTTTGATTTGGTTATACGATACGAATTAGATAAACGGCTAAAAGGCTAAAAAGATACCATTGACACCCCAGTGCAAAGCCTCAGTCAACTATTTTATTTGGGAGAGTACTTTTCGTTGACTCTGTTCTTTCTGGGAGATTTTTGATCCAGACCGTCCGATCATCTTTGACACGATATTAAAGGACCCGTATGGCCGTATCACTTCGAACCGAATTAACACGGATTCTGATCTCTGGATCCACACTCCAAATTTGTTGCAGTTTGCTATAGCCGTCCGATTTTATTTCGCAAACGGACAAATTTCTAATCCTTCCCTCTCCTCTCCCGCGCATCTCTCAGCGCACCCTTTTTCAGTCTTTCTTTCTCCCTCAAATCTCTCTCCCTCTCTCTCCTTCTCACACCTGTGCATTCGTCTCAGGTACGCTTGAGGCGATCTGATCCTCTAATGGAGAGCGGAGACGGAGGCCGTGCCATTTTTGAAGGCATCCTCTTCCGTAAAATTCGAAAACATAAGAAGGTTGTGAGAAATATAGGGAATGAGGCAGATTGAACGACTGTGAAAATCGAGAAGAAGAAACAATCCAATTTTGTAGCAAAAGAGCTGCAGGAGATTGAAGGCCTGCTGGAAGGTCTATCAAAATCAGATGATCTTATTGAGTTCCTTTCTAGCTACTGGAAAAACCACGAGGAAAGAAAGGTCACGGTGGAAAGATCCATGAAAGGAGAATGTATGACCCAATCCATAGCCAATGGAGCTATCCAACTTCTACTAAAGGAAATTGAAACCATTAAGACAGCTTGGGTGTCAAAAATGTCCATATCTATTGAAGAAATTGGTTCATCTAGCCAGATGCCTCATATTGGTGAATCAATAGTAAGTTTTATAAATTTGAAATTTTATATTTAAATACATGTAACAGAGAGCTCATTGCTTACGGTATGCATTTAATAAATTGAAAATTTAAATTTCTACAACTGCCGAAAATCAAGGAAACGGTAGGCGAATTCAACAAATTAAGGATTGAGGCACATCTAAGTCCTGATAACAGCTTCAGTCATCTGTTATTGGATGAGAATAACACTGGTTAGTCTCTTCTAATCCTAAACTTTAGTTTATTGCAAATTTTTTATTGAATTTTGCAACTGCTACACCTAAAAAAGCTTTAGTCTAGAAATGTGTAAGGTTTTTTGCCCATCCTGATATGAAGAAAGGGTGTCTTATGATTTGGTCATTTATAGTGATTCATTTGGGGGTCAAGTCCAAGATCAATCCCTGGGTCTGTCCCGCTTTCAAAGTCCAGTTGAGAAATACGATTCTGAGGGGTTGGGATGTGAAATAGAGGGAAAGGGCCTGACTAAGCGCCAAGTGAGATTGGACTCGAAGGCAGGCATGTCATTTTAAAACAGATGCTAGTTGATTTTTGTATTTCGGTTTTCATTCTTTGATTTTGTATATTGATTGAAGAAGATTATTACATGCCTTAATATAGGCCTACAGCGTACATGAGCTAAAGAATAAAATAGAATGTAAGCTGTCAAAACAGATATGGAAAGCTATTCTATAGAAACAAATTTCTGGTGCGATTTGTATTGAAGATATCTCAAGTCTAGGCATGAATGGAGGTGTCCATTGCTGCCTTATTACATTTCCTTTTTCCGGACATCAAAGATCTAGTGGCCTGCCTATTTAGAAGTGTTTTGTTACTACGGCCTACAATCACTTTGAAAACAGCAAACTGGCCTTATTCATTATTTATTATAATACCTCCACCTGTACTATTTCATTACGGAATTTTTATTCATTTACTTATCTACCGTATTTCACATTTTCACTCCAATTACATTCTTTTCATCTGAAAAAAATATTTATATTTTGACAGATTCTGATAGATTGCTTCTTTTGGAAAAAGAAATCAATGACAAAATTTTATTGGTGAAAGAAGAAATCAATGACAGAAGGAAAATTGAAGATCAGATTAAGCAGTGGCTTAAAGCACGTGAAAAGGAAGATTCTGAAGTTACTGCAGCCGGAAGCATTGAGGGTAAGTGTATGTATTTATATAAAGGAATAATTCAACTGTTATAATTAGTTCGGATGATTTAGATTTTTGTTTTTGAGGAATCTTGGCAATAGCTGCCAAAATTACAATAATTCTCAAAACCAAATCCAACTACATTCGATTATTTACAAAAAATGAAACAAGACAATACACAACTACAACAGTATGAATGTTAGCACTGATTTCACATCAACACAAAAACAGAACCCCTGTATACCCCTGTACCGGCCCATACCAGTACCAGTACCAGTTCAGTCAGTACCGTGTACCAGTGTATAGCACTGGAAGAAAACCAGCCACAGTCTTGCCTCTTGCAAGATTCTTTATCCGTGGTGGCACCTTGTTATCCCTAAGAACACATTCGTTTCTCTGTTTCCAATCCCCAAATCACACAAATAAATCATGTGCTCCATGTCTTTCCTCTCGTCACACTTCTATCAGAACAAGAACCCTTGAAAACCTGCAAACCAAAATACTCTCCAAACTTCCTGCTGGTTTGAATAGAGTCAGTTTCAAGCGAAGAAACGATCCACCAAACCTGTACAACATAGGGACATAAAAAAAACAAGTGAAGGGCTGATTCTAAGGGGCAATTTTGGCACATGATGCCACCAAACTGACAGTGTATACTTCTTTTTCTTAGCATATCCTGCGTCAGTGTTCTGCCTCTCAACATTGGATATGTGAAATTATTTTGGGGTGGCAGGACACTCAGCAAACCGCACACTAGAGAATCCCCGCTTGATTTTACCTCTAAAAATAATAATCACCCAATTTGCCCCCGTCTCACAGCAACTTGTCCCTTCCTTGGGTGAGGGTTAGAGCTTGTGTGAACAAAGGGATGAGGTCTGTACTAGAGAAGGCATCAGCAAGGGATATTGCTCGATTTAATGGTCTTGGCTGGCCATCAGTATGGGATCTTAGACTGTAGTGCACCACTTATCATACCAAAAGGAATTGGATTTACCATCCTTTATCACCCAACATGTACACCACTGAAATAGGTTCATGACCCTCAATAACTGAAGACCAAAGAAAGATCCTGTCTCAGCCAAAGCTGAGGTCCTTTAGAATTACCCACACAAGCCTGTTTAGTCAGTTTTGAAAATTCTAAACCAAACCGATCAATTTAATCTGAAATATTATAAATATTCAACCAAACCGATCCATTTAAAAGCGAAATTTTTCGATTCGGTTGAAAACCAAACAAACCGAACCGTTTGAACACCCCCACTTCCACTACTCTCAATTACTTGCATTTTATTAACTTTTATTTTACTTTTATTAGGAATTACAAAGGAACTCTCTGAGAAGATCATGAAGTGGGAGAAAAAAGGAAGAAAAACTATTACTCATGGAGGAGTAAGCTAATATATTTGTTTACACAAATATTTTTTATAAAACCACTTATTATAATTTTTAATAATATATATATATATTTTAATTAATAGGTCTCTCTAAAATCGACTGTTGCAACTTACTGCAAGGAAAGAGTTATCAGATCTTATTTTTGCTATGATTGCAAAAAGCCGTACTACTTATCCAGAAGTATGAAAAGACCTTGTGACTTGAACCATAGTATTGTCAGCTTTAAAGATTGGTATTGATTGGATAATTGAGCAAAAGTTATTTCTATTAATTGACCCCTTGGGATATATATAGTCTTACATCTTTCAATATAGTCCCTACATTTATAACAAATACCAACACTCCCCTCAAGATGAGCTTATGGACGAAAGATATCCACTAGGTCCATCTTGTCACAAAACCTCGACAAATCTAACGAACTAAGACCTTTAGTGAGACAGTCCGCTACTTGCTCACTAGTAGCTACATATCTCAACTCAAGTAGTCTGCTATCCAATTTCTCCTTGATGAAGAACCTGTCTATCTCCACGTGCTTGATCCGATCATGCTGTACAGGGTTATTGGCAATGCTAATGGCCAACTTGCTATCGCACCACAGCTTCATTTTACCCCCTTGGTCCATCTTGAGCTCCACCAGTAAAGCTCTCAACCACAATAATTCCGCTACACCCAATGCCATGGCCCTGTACTCTGCCTCGGCTGTGGACCTAGCAACCACCGACTGCTTCTTACTCTTCCAGGAAACTAAGTTTCCTCCTACAAACATGCAATATCCAGACGTAGACTTTCTATCATTGGCACAACTAGCCCAGTCTGAATCACAATAACCCTCAATATTCAAATGCCCGTTCTTCCTGAAGATCAACCCCTTCCCTGGGGCACTCTTCAGGTACCTCAAGATCTGGTACACGGCATCCATGTGACCCTTCCTAGGGTCATGCATGTAA
Source organism: Carex arenaria (assembly GCA_964058825.1). Lineage (NCBI taxonomy): Eukaryota > Viridiplantae > Streptophyta > Magnoliopsida > Poales > Cyperaceae > Carex > Carex arenaria. Next base: position 67,419 of record CAXKVW010000811.1, read on the forward strand.
TGACTCACCACGCTCACAGCAAATGAAATGTCGAGGCGAGTGTGACTCAAATAGATCAAGCGACCTACTAACCTCTGGTACCTGTCCTTGTCAACTGGCTCTCCTGCCTCAGCACTAAGCTTAGCCTTTTGATCAATGGGAGTACCCGCAGGCCTGCATCCTAGCATACCTGTCTCTGTCAGCAAATCTAGCACATACTTTCTCTGAGATAAAACTATTCCCTCTGCACCACGAGCTATCTCAATCCCAAGAAAATATCTAAGCTGCCCCAAGTCCTTCACCTCAAACTCCTTACCCAATCTCTCCTTTAGCCGAGCAATCTCACCCTCATCATCACCAATGATAATCATGTCGTCCACATACTGCAAGCATCGTAATGTGAACTCCATGTCGCCTAAAGAACACTGTATAGTCCGCACTGGTCTGTCGATACCCCATGCCTACCATAGCCCTCCCAAATCTGTCAAACTAGGCTAGAGGAGATTGCTTCAACCCATAAAGAGATTTCACAAGTCTGCACACCTTCCCCTCCGTCTGCTTTGTGCCAAAACCTGGTGGTACCTCCATATACACATCCTCCAACAAATCACCGTGAAGGAAGTCATTCTTCACATCAAGCTGGTGCAACTTCCACCCCCCATTCGCTGCCAAGGAAACAAGTGTTCTCACTGTGCTCATCTTCGCCACGGGTGCAAAGGTCTCATCATAGTCGATGCCATAAGTCTGACTGTACTCTTTCGCCAACAATCTGGCCTTGTAGCGCTCAACTCGACCCTCTAGGTTTTGCTTCACAGTAAAGACCCACTTGCACCCAACCGCTTTCTTGCCTGGTGGTAGTGACACAAGCTTTCAAGTTTTGTTCTTCGCGAGAGCCTCAAGTTCCTCTATCATAGTAGCCTTCCATTTTGGATCCTCCTTAGCAACCTGCCAAGACTTAGGAATAGAGACAATGTCCAAAGATGCAATGAATGCTCCATGTGCAGGTGATATGTGAGAGTAAGAGACGAACTGAGCAATGTTATATGGAAAACCATACCGATCAGGAGGAACTCCCGCATTGCTGCGAGTGGTCCTTCTTATCGATAGGGGAGTGGGAGGAGTAGAGAGAGGAATCATATCACCTGTGTATTTTGAGTCTGTGGTGGATGGTATAGGTGTCTCAAGAGTCGGGGAAGGCAGGGACAAGGAACCTGGCACAGGCGGTGGCACTGTAGGCATGATTCCCTCATTCTGCTTCCTTCTCCTCGTATACACTCGCAGCTCCCCTTGAGCCTGAGTTCCACCAATCTCAGAAATCTCAGAATCATTCTCCTCCTGTTTCTGTTCCGGCACTATGGCCGACTTCTCCACATTCACAACCGGACATGGGACATCAGACACACTTAGCATCCTCTCACTACCACTGCTACTCTCCCCCTCTCGCCTCATACCCCCTGTATCGAGCGAGTCTCCAAATGGTGATGTGCCCTGAGAGGAGTAGTATGGTTCGTGCTCTCAAAATGTGACATCCATACTGGTGAACAACCTCCTCTACACAGGGCTCCAACACACATAGCCCTTTTGGGTGGGCAAGTATCCCACAAAGATACATTTGACCGCCCTCGGATCCAGTTTGCCCACATTCGATCTATAGTCCTGCACAAAGCACACACAACCAAATATCTTCAAAGGAAAAATATTACAATTCTCACCTTTTAACATCTCAAACGGGGATTTCCACTCTAGCACTCGTGAGGGCCTCATGTTTATCAATATTGCAGCTGTCAGGACCGCTTGCCCCCACAAGTACTTTGGCACATTCATCGAGATCATCATACTCCTTGCTACCTCAAGGAGATGTCTGTTCTTCCTTTCCGCAACCCCATTCTGCTCTGGTGTGTATGGACACATGGTTTGATGCTGGATTCCCAGAGATGACAAGTACTCTCTGAGCGCAGTATTCGTGTACTCTGTCCCATTATCAGACCTCAACACCTTCACTATAGCCCCGTATTGAGTCTGAACCCCTTTGTGAAAATCTTTAAAACAAGCAAACACATCATTCTTGTTTTTCATCAAATAAATCCAAGTCACACGAGAGAAGCAATCAATGAAAGTCACAAAATATCTAAATCCATTCACAGAAGTTGTGGGACAAGGTCCCCATACATCAGAATGTACCAAATCAAAAATACAGGAGCTCCTACTACCAGAACTAACATATGAACTCCTAGTGTGCTTGCCAAACTCACAAGCATCACAAAGAGGAATACAATCGACTCAAAAGACTAAAAGAAGGGTGGCTCATACGCCTGTGGTGAAGCAACAACAAGTCCTCCACACTACTCCCAACTCCTCCAGATCTCTCAACCATAGATGAAAGGGCTGAGTCCATCCCCTCTCTATCCATGTACCATAAGCCGCTATGCCACGTGCCAGTCCCAAGCCTCCTGCCCGTCCCCTTCTCTTGGAAGATCACCTTGGGAATATCAAAAGAAACAACACATTTTAGTTGGAGAATAATATCACTTATGGATAAGAGATTCACAGAAAAAGAAGGAGCATGCAAAACATTGGACAAAGTCAGAGAATTGGTACATCGCACAGTACCCTTACCCACCAAGGGCTGAGCTGTGCCATCGGCTATCTGAATACTCTCAGGGACTACCAGGTGAGTATAGGAAGAGAACTCCCTAGCAGTACCCGTCACATGTCTGGAAGCACCAGAATCAACGATCCAAGGTGATCTAGTAGTGGGTATAGAGGCAAGAGCGTGAGTGTCACAAGTACCTGTAGCTGAATGAGCATAAGAAGCAATGTTATCCGAGGTGGATGCATCTCCTACTATGCCTCTCTGCCTCCTCCTGAGCAACTGCGAGTACTGTCTCAGGAGCTCCTGATCCTCCGCAGAAAGATCCTCTTCTCGCTCACCCTCTTCTTCATCTTCCTCTGCTACCATCAGGTTTGCCAGGTAGCCCCCTCTTACACCTCCTCTGCGACCACGACCACGATCGCGATCTCCAGACTGACCACGTCCTCCTGGATTTTTCACCTTCGGTGGCTTAGTGCAAGCCGACTTTAGGTGACCAACTTCTCCACAGTTGTAGCACTCCTGGGTCTCACTTTTAGACCTAGAGTTGCCCGTATTGGAGGCAGCTAGGGCTGACTTCACTCCTGGAAGTTCCCCTGGCCCAGCCGGTAGCCTCAATCGGGTCTCCTCCTGTATCATCGCGGACACTGCCTCCTCAAGTGAGAGAATCTTCGGCTGTGTGAGCAACATCGCAGCCCTCGACTCGTAAACTGGAGTCCATCCCCTAAGGAATCCCATAGTCCTGCCACGCATGCAAAGCTCAGTCTTCCTGCACGCAGGCTCAGGACAACAGAGTGACCTCGTGCAGTAATCATGATCCAGCCATAGGCGATCCAACTCTATAGCATACTCCTGCACCGTCCTCTCCCCCTGAACACAAGCCCAGATATCATTCAGAATCTAATAAAACCTCAGATTGTTCCCCACTCCATCGTATGTCTTCCTCAGCTTCTCCCAGACACACCTCACATCCTCAATGTCATCCACATTGGCTGCGATCGGTGGAGTCATCGAGCTCATAAGCTAGATGTATACTAGCATGTGGGTAGACCTCCACTCCTCCCATGCCGGAGTGCCCTCAACTGGCTTAGTAATCGCCCCAGTCAAGTACCCCTCTAGTCTCCTCCCTACCAAAGTATACCTCACCCGACGCGACCAACTCAAATACGAAGCTGGACCATCAAGTTTCACATCAATCGATGAAAGCTCCACCCTCGGTGCCGGTGCCAGTGCTGGTGTTGGTGCTGGCTTCGGCGCATTCACACTAGAGGCTAAGCTGAATGCACGCATAAAAGCTGCAATCTCATCACCACTTAGCTTCGCAAAGACCTCCTTCATGAGAACCGGATCCTTATCCTTGCTCGCATCCCCTTCTTCCATTTGACCCGACTTTGATCTACACAATCTCGAGTCCAATCCTCTTCAAGACCCGATCTTGCACTCTCAAGGTCAAGCCCTCATCAAGATTCAAGCTCCGATCAACCCAATCAATCTATCCTAAACCCGCTTCTCGGGTATCGTGGGGTAATGGCCCCCCACGCCGGCCAAATCAATCACACACAATCAAGAAAAAGTGTCGGCCTACAAAGGAACAGACTAAATCACCAAAAAACGAGCAAAAAGGGAGAAAAATCGGCGGATCTGGTGGCTGTTGGTGGCTGCCGGCGATGGATCTGGTGCCTAGACTCCGGCCAGGTCAGAGGTAGAGGTGGACGACCTTCTGGCGATGAGGATCGGCCCCTGGCAGCGGAGCAGACCACCCTGGAGGCGGCAAAGAGCCCCTGGCGGCGGCCGGAGTTGCCCTGGAAGCGGGCGGAACAGCCCCAGGCGGTGGGCGGAGCACCCCTGGTGGCTCGCCGGTGGTCGGATCCGGTGGGGCGGATCTAGATTTACACGGTTTTTGATGCATGTTTTTTTTTTTTTTGACACAAACCCTAGATCTGAAGGCTCTGATACCAACTGGATAATTGAGCAAAAATTATTTCTATTAATTGACCCCTTGGAATATATATAGTCTTACATCTTTCAATATAGTCCCTACATTTATAACAAATACCAACATATTGTGCGAGGAATATACCATATAACAAAGGTATAAGTTGCGAGTTCATAAAGTTTCCAGATGTTAAAACTGATTTCATAATCAACTTTGATGGCTCTCGAGGGCGTATCTTCATGGTGGGGGTTGCAGTAAGAGATCGCAAGCTCAATTTTCTTAATGGATTTTCACAGAAGAAGGATTTTAGTTTTCCAAGAGACAGTACCTTGATAGAGATAGAAGCATTGAAAAAAGCTATCGAAGTAGCACAAAAGCTTTGTAAAATGGAATCGAAATACAGTTCAAATTTACTCAGACTGTCTAGCAGTAGTCGAAGCGTTTAACAATAATATATTCAGTCAGAATTTTCTTGGGGAGCGTTGCATAGTGAACAGGGAGGCCATCAGTGAGTGCAGAAGACTTGAAAATCCGAACATAAATCTCCTGCACCTGTACAGGGAGCTGAACTAAATTGCTGATGAATTAGCTAAAGAAGGCCCAAGAAAAGCCAGTTGGGTTGTATATGAGGAGGGAACCCTTGGCATTGAGAGAGTCCTGTTAACATGTGATACACAGGTACGTAATTAGTATTTTTTTTTTGAGTTAATTGAACATGCCTTGAAAACTAATATGCTGTTATAATGATAAAAAAATATAAACAGGATAGAGAGGATAAGGAACTTGTACAAAAAATCAGAAGAGGGTTACAAGATTTACCACATATCAGGTATCGGGAAGAGACAGACCAAAATGTAAGTGAGAGATTTAAATTTCATTTTTTTTATTTAATCTGAGTGGTAATAAAATAATAATATACTTTTGTTTTTTAATATTAGGCCAACAACACCGTCTTTGAAGGTTTGTTTCTGAAATGGCACGGACCAATAGTGATGAACATATTTGACGACATCAATAAAGTTGAATATCCGAAGATGAAAGGGTCTGACAAGAATTTTTTTTCTACTAGGTTCATTTGGGTTGCTGTTATTTTTGTGTTTGTTCGGGTGAAAGTCATGTTCGATTTCCCTTCAATTCATTGAATTGTTATTGAGGTTTTGGGTCAAAGATCAGGTTCAGGTCATGTCTTGTTATGGGTTAGCTGTTTATTTTCAGGTTTTGGACAGGTTACTTGTCCAAAAATGCATAACTTGTTTGTAACTATGATTTTTTTTTTTTATTAGGTTTTGACTTTTGAAGGAGGGCCGACCGACAAAAAGAAATTGATCTTCCTTTGAATGTGAATCTAGTTCAGAGATAACATAAAGTAAAGCATTTTTTTTGTCTAGTCCGTTAAGATGTCTAAAATTTGTAATAGATGTCAGCAGTTGATATTCGAATCTTGATTTGTCACGATGTTCTAAATTTTAAGCTTTGTGAAGAACTGTTAACGACTAGCTCACACGGTTGGTTCTTATTTTTTTTTGTGGAATCTCTTGGCAAGTTGGTGGTTATTTTAGTGACTAATTTTACATGACTTTACGTATAAAATAATTATTTAATTTGTTGTTGATAGAAAATGCAAGAGAGTGTGTGTAAGTGAAAATTACTATTTGCTTGTCAGATTTTATATACAAAAGAAGGGTCACTTGACAATCATTTATTTTGATAATTTGATAATTTGTACATATTAAAACTTAATTTAAATTCGACATTATTATAGGCATGAAATATATGATGTACATATTATTGTCTACAAAACAATTGAATTTTGAAATATGTTTCGTCGTACTATGAAATTTATGGTTGAATAATAAATATACAAAATTATTATTTTTAACCCCTTCATTTGATACAAAATGAACTCAACAAAAAAAAAAGTTTGGAAGACAAAATCTTGGCCCATCAATAAATCAAATTAATATTTCAAATTTTTTGCTTGAAGCCCGATATTATTTTAACTTTTTAAGTCAAAACTAACATATTCTTCGTCGAGTTTAAGTTCATATAACCTGTCCAGAGACACTACATTTGCTTGTTGTTTTTATTCATTTCGGTGTTGAATTCGGCTACATCTATTGTTGCGATTTATTTTTCTTGTTTCCACCATACAAGGCTATACACAATCTACCAAAACATAACATAAACCACACTCTTTCCAATGCATGAAAATATCAGAATCAAGTCATCAGCACAGGCAGAGAATCGAAGGAGTCAACTATATTCAAAATGGAGGTGTCCAAGGCACATGAAAATAGAGAGGAAAAAGAAAAATTAGATAAAAATCAGAAAATGGACGACTCCAATGAAAATGTGAAATGGATGAGGACATGGTAAAATGGAGGAGAAATGTGTCTGTCTCAATAAACATGACAAGTGGTGCCCACATTTTACCATTTTTTGTGTAAACCCGACCCATTAAGGTTCATTTACTAGCCTCATGCGCCGTCCGTTCAACTGAATATAAGCAGTGCCATGTGTTTCGTTAAACCTTACAAATGGTCCCATCTATTTGTTTTTTTTATTAGGGTTGGTCTACAAACACCATACACAAATTCCCTCTACAGTCTACCTGAACTCTATGAGAGAGGGGGGTGTCCGATGCCCATCGGACCAGAACAGTGTTCGATGGGTGTCCGATACCGTCCGATTCACTTCAAGATCCGTGTGCACGTATATTAAAGCAAACGGCACGGATATTAAAGTCATGCGCACAGATTTTGAAGTGAATCGGACGGTATCGGACACCCATCGAACACTATTCTGGTCCGATGGGCATCAGACACCCTCCTGGTCCGAACTCTATACCAAAGAAAGAGAGAAATAAAACTGCTGCGATTTTTTGGATTCGCAGGTTGTCTGTCCAAATCAAATCATTCATTTTTAAAATTACACGAATTTCAAAATAAATGAATGATTTAATTTAAAAAGACAGAGACTCTTCGATTCCCAAAAATCGCAGAAAATTTGTTTCCAAGAAAGAGACCCTTTCTTTGAAGGATATACATGCAACAATCTAGAATGCATATAGAATTCTCTCGTAAAATTTCGAATTTTTTTATTCTTCTAAAATTAGTCGAAGAAAAAAATAGTAAGAGAATTTAATACAAGTAACCAAGTAAGCTCAAAATAAATTGAAAACTAGAAGCCACTAAAAATCAATGTAAAGTTGAATATTAATTTTTTTGTCATAAGTACATAAAATTACGATTATGTCAATTTGAACCGTTAAATATGGTCGTCATATAAAAATATACTTGAAAACAAAATTTTATAAATTTTAGAATTATTTACTATTATTTTAGATACGCCAACCACTACTTTTGGATGGTCCTGAATTTTTAAATCAAATCAAGTAATTTTCTATTTATCTAAAAATAGTAAAACAATAAATAAAAATATAAAATTTGGCTAGCAAAGTACTTTTTCATATGAAGATAATATTAAATGGTTCAAATCAACTATTTCAACTTAATTTAAAAATAAAAATATGAATTCATAGCACAGAGCATTATGTAATATGCATATTACTATATCCTTACTCATGAATATATATTGAGTCGGTACTAAAAATTCTGCTGAAGTAAGAACATACTAGGGCCGATGTCTTGCGTTGCTTCGTCCCGTTGAATTTGTTGTTTTATTATCTTGAAATTTAATTTTTATAGTCCGAATGGAAAATTTTGTTCTAATTAAATTTGGTGATAGAAAAATTTAACTAAACTCGAGAAATCAAACTTTTTGACAAAAAAAAAAAAAGATGGATCTTGAATTGATATTTCTTGAAAAGTTTATAAATCGTTATAGAATTTTATATAGGATCTATTTTTGTGCATATAATCCGATATATCATTGTTAAAGGAAATGACATATATTTGTAAATATATTATTCTCTAGACCATTCGATTGTACCCAAAAAAGAAAACATTTTTATTTTATTATTGTAGCATTTATTAAGTAAAATATTTATGCATATCATTTTTCCTGTGTATCGAGACTGTAGAATTTATTTCTTTTCTTTACTTTTTAACTTCTTTGACGGAAGTAACAAAAGGATTATATGCTCTACATTTTCCAACTAAATATGAAAAGTAAACGAAATAAATAGTATTTATTATATTATAAGATCAATACATTTACAAGTTAGCTCATGACAAAAGTAACGAACATTAAAAAATGGTCGTATATTTAAATTTGGATCTATTTACAATTTTACATATATGCATACAACATTGTGACATGAAAAAAAATTGAAGCATTCACTCTACAATGTAAAGTGTAAAAAAATGTGATATCAATCTGCATAAAAAGAGACCCTCTGTATGGAAAAAAAAACTCCACTTAATTTAAGATATTTTTGGTTCATAATTTATTCAAGTACAATTTCTTTTTTTGGTTCATAATTTATTCAAGTACAATTTCTTTTTTTGGTTCATAATTTATCAAGAATTTATTTAAGATATTTTTGGTTCATAACATATAACTATTAATTGCATCAATTATAGGCATATGGTTTCTATATGAGAGGTTATGAGTTTAAAACTCAGATGAGAGAAATTATTTGTTATAATAATAAAGGTATTAAATAATTGAGTTGCTTTCCAATTTTACTCAAAAAAAAATCATCAATTATATTTTTATAATTACATATTGCTGAGAATATAAACCTTCTTGTCATATTACTTTTCTTAGATAAAATTTATATATAATTTTCAAAATCATTAAATGTGTACTTGATGGTTTTGCTTAGTTTGTAATATTTAATAGATAAATAAAAAAATAGTAACAGACATTTTGGAGATTTCCTTTTTAAAAGAATTTATCAAGTACAATTTCTTTTTTTCAAAAATCATACAAGCCATTTTTGGTTCAGAATATACAAGTATAAATTTATTTTATCAATCATATTTTTATAATTGCATTGCTGAAAATATAAACTTTATTTTCGTATTACTCTTCTTAGATAAAGTTTATATATAATTTTCAAATCATTAAATGTGTACTTGCTGGTTTTGCTTAGTTTGTATTAATTTTTATTACAAAAATAAAATAAAAATAACTGCCATTTCGAGATTTCCTTTTTTTTTTTTTTTTTTTTGTCAAGTTTAGACCATATATAATAGAAGAGCTTTAAACAAGAATAAATTAAGTATATATTAAGAGAGTAATTTTCTCTGAACGCCCAATATAATAATTATATCTCTCAAAATAACATACCTCCTATTTTAAATTTTAATATATATTGGTTCATCTATATTTGGAAGGGCAGAATAAAGATTCTCTTAACTATAAAAGATTACCAGATGAATCTCATTATTTTCAAGAACATCAACAGAAGGTTAATTTCTTAGGCGTTTCCAAGATTTTCCAGTTGTAATTAAATTTGTAGCAGATCAGATGATGATCCAAGCGAATCCCAATCCAAAACCATGGTGCAATAGGGAATGTAAGAGGATAATGGGCGCTATACTACTGTGGACTGTACCAATTCTCATATGTGTTGGATTAGTAGCAGGATTACATGCCTTAGTTCACTGGCTCAGCTCTGATGATCAGCCAGATACACATATTAGCTTCTCCATCGTATCCGTGTCAGTATCTGAACTCACCCCCAACGCCTCTTCATCTCCGGTACGTACGTACTAGCAAAAATAATGATGTTCTTTTTCTTTTGTTCATATTCATCATATCTAAATGTATCATTGTTGTTGTTGTTGTTGTTGTTTGCAAAATATATAGGAATTTCACATTGTTTTTCAAGCGAAGAAAGCTTTCGAGAATAGTACGGACATGTGCCTTTACAGCGAATCAACCAACATCTCATATCATGGTATCAATATTGCAAGTGTAGTTAACGATATCGACTACGACTACAATCCTCCTTATTGCTACTACAACATGCCCCCTTATTGCTCTAATTACGACTACTACGACTACAACCCTTCTTGCTACAACATGGATGACGAGAGCGAGTTTGTGATTCCTGTGCAGCTGTCTGAATCTGTACCGAGATACCTACGGAAGCAACTCTGGGATGAAAGAGAGATTATCGTGCTTGATTTGGAGATGAATTTCACAACTTTCTGGAATTGGAATTGGATTTACTATCATGTCTGGTGTAACAACGTGACGGTTGGAGCTGTCAATACGCGGGTAGCATGCAACGCAACCATGATGTAGATTTTACACCATTAATGAGATATCAGGATGTTTGTTTTTTTTACCAGTTCCCTTGTTAGTTAGTTTCTAATAAAATCAATGCAATTCTTGTAATTTCCATCATGCAATTTTTGTTTTCCTATCAGGATTTGTTTTACACTTAATTAGGACTGTCAGGTTCAAACTTAAACGGTAAGGTAATGCAGAGAAACGGATTCCCTTATCTCTTCGTCTCAGATTAATTTTGGAATTTTTAGTATGCTGTAAATATAGAGTTTAAACTTTATCTAATAATAGCGTCTAGTCTATTTAAAGCATTTCTACAGCTATTAATAATCTAGTTAATAATGTTTTAAAAAATATCTATGGGAGCATTTTATCAACATCACATAAATTTGTCAGATTTTCTCTGAAAAAGCATGGCAGAACTTTACAGTTACAAGGATTTAATCAACAGTTGGATTGATGAGGCACATAAGCTGGTCACTAATTTATTATGGTATCTGATAAGGAAAGCTCTTTTTTCTGATCAGGTCAGTATGAATTCTGGGATACTTTTACATTTTAGTGAAAGAGCAAAGAACTTTGGTTGATTTTTTTTTAAATAGATTCAAATTTAAATATTTCAACGAAACAAACATGTTGGATTTGATTTTTATACAAAAAAAACTTCACTGATTTTAGTGGCGGTAGAAACTTTTTTGCTCCACCATACTTATTGCTCGCATAGTAAAATGCCTCCACCGATCCACATGATCGGTGGAGCTGTTTTTCATAAAAACCAAATTTAGTATGTTTGTTTCGTTGAAATATTTAAATTTGATTCTATTTAAAAAAAATCCACTTTAGTTTTCCACTGGTGGGAATTAATTAATACCTCCCTTTAGCGAAACAAAATAGAACTAAATATATAGTTAATAAAAAAATCAGAGAAATTACTTTTAAAAGGATAGTTAATCTTTTTGTACTAATTTGATCGTTGTTGTAATTTGCATTAGAAAATGTTATTTTAAATTCTTTGTTGTAATAATATATATATTTAATAGTTGGGTGATGATCTCCAATCTTTACTAAAAACATTAGAAAATGCTAGCTGTAGATTACTTGGTGCTGTTGTTGCAATTCCGTCTACTCTTAACTTAAATGGGAGTTCAGTTTTATACTTGCATATGATTAATTTGATATAATTAAGCTCTTGCAATGCGCAACAAATGCACAGCAGAATTAAGTATATACCAGAACCTCTTCTATTGTTTGTTTCAAATTAATCAATGAGAAATATGATATATAATTATGACTTTTGACATGGGCGGACCCAATGTACTGCAGAGTCCGTGTCCCCATATACCTCAGGTGCAAGTTGAAAAAACGGGCAGACCCAATGTACTGCCGAGTCCGTGTCCCCAGATACCTGAGATGCAAGTTGAAAAAACAGGCGGACCCAATGTACTGCAGAGTATGTGTTCCCAGATACCTGAGGTCAGGGTTAATTCACACATCATAACTAATTAAAAATGAGATATATATAGTTAGAGTGTGGCTAAATTGCTTCCGGTAGCACTTCGACCGAAGTGCTACCGGGGCCATATCTTAGTATATGATGTTCAAACAACAAATTCAAACCGTTAGATGTTCAATCTATATTAAAAGTGTGCTTGGAGACCAAATTTTACATTTTTTGGAATTTTTTTGCTATTTATTAAGCTGGATTGAAAACCGCTGTTTTCAATGCTCCAGAAATTCAATAAAAACAGCGGTTTTCAAACAAGCTTAATAAATAGCAAAAAAATTCCAAAAAATGTAAAATTTGGTCTCCAAGCACATTTTAATATAGATTAAACATCTAACGGTTTAGATTTGTTGTTTGAACATCAGATACTAAGATATGGCCCCGGTAGCACTTGGCCGAAATGCTGCCGGCAGCAACTTAGCCGGACTCTATATAGTTATATACTCTATAGTGTTTTCTTGCCCAATTTTAATTTTTGTTCATTGTAACTTAACCTTCATAGTTAGTATATTAATGTTGCAATCTGAGTTATTTGTGCTAGTTAATTAGGTCATAAACTGATTCCCGGATGAAACTTGTTTGGATTTAAATGGTGATCATATACTCAAGTTTTAGCAGAGCATTTCATTTAGTTCAGATTTTGATGAGATGATTAAGGAAGTCTTTTAAATTACAAACATTAACTATTTCAATTGATGTACTAGAATAATTATAAACAATTAGAAAGAAGTTTGATTTTTCTTTTAAAAACCATGACTATTAGTTACTGAATAAAAGGATACTATATGTAAAATAATACTATTTTGTTATTTTTTTTTATCATGTTTTATCTAGTCTTTGATTATCTAATGGATTCGAACCCGATTAAAGTCCGATTCAATAATTTAAACCTGACTAATTAGCTATTTAAATCTGATTCGATAATATCTTTTCCTACCCTGATGAAATTATGCATTCGCCTCTGCCTTTTAATCACATATCTAATATTTAATCATCGTTTGGTTTAATAATTCTGCAGGAAGCAGAAGATAGGTTTTGGTCTGTGCTTCCAAATGACATGCTGAGAGAAATTATTAGCAGTATAGATTCTCTGAAAGATTATCTCCATTGCATTGCTGTTTGTAGAAGATGGCGCTCTGTTGCTCAAGCTCCAAATTCCAACCCAAGATGTGATCTTCCATTTTTCCATCCTTTGCCTCTTCCCATGCTCCTGCAACCGCGTGGCAAAAATGGCAAATTACACTATTTCTATAGTATTACCAAGAGGAAGGTGAATGAACTCCATGTACCAGAAATCAGTAACAAATGGATATGTGGAAGCTGGAGAGGTTGGTTAGCAACTGTTGATATAAAAGACATGAACCTGATTTACCTCTTGAATCCTATCACAAAAGTAACTATACCCCTGCCACCTTTACCTTTGCGCGAAGCAATTAATCCGATGTTTAAGTTTTCCTGGTATACTGATAAAAAGATTATCAATGTAACATCTGAGGAAGTTTCTTATCAGTCTAGCTGCACAACTGTTGCACTTATTGTTGGTATAAATTTTATAATAATATTCGGATAGTTATAAATTAATTAAAATAAATCAAATTGAAATAGAGTTACCCGGATCGTGCGAAGCACTGTCCTTAAGCGTATTCCGTCTCATCGTGCAAGATGGAACCGCAACCAAGATAATCCGGATTTGTTGCTCCTTAGGCACGCCATGGAAGCAACTAACGATAACTCCTCAATATCCAGCATAGATCAGAATTTGATTAATTGGAATCAAATGAAAATGGAGAATTGAAAGGTGACTTTCTGTGGGAGCTAATCAAAGAAACTTGTTTGATTTCATATTTATTTTATTTTTTCCGATCCCTTTGAAGAGAGGTCAAGGGATTCATATATACAGAGGGTATGAGGAGGTGCACTCATTAAGGCATTAAAAATGAAATTAATGAGATCAATTAAAGGTGACACTTAAGTAACGCCTTTTGGCTTAATGACTTTTATAACCAGTCAGAGAAAACAAACGGAATTCAAATTTATTAGATATGAGCTTTACATTTTAATCATCAAGTTTGTATATATTACAAATGAATATTTTAATCAAATATAATATATTGAGTTGGAATTTTGAGTTTTCAAATAAAGTTCCAACACTTATAACATGCAGCAGATCACTGCACATTTGTAGGATCGGAGACGACAAATGGAAACAAATCAATACATCAGTATCTCGCATTTGTGATGTCATTGAATTCAAAGGACTCTTATATTTTGTCGGTAACCATGCCGCCCTTTTTGCAATTGAAACAAATTCTATTACAAAGGTTACACTTATTGCAGGATTGCCAAATATGATGGATGCCAGTCAATACTACCTTGTTGAATCATCTGGAGATCTATTGTTGATTGCTAGATTTTTAAGTTGTATAGGGAACAGGAAAACAATTGGCTTAACAGTATACAGGTTAGAAGAGGAACCCAAAGGTAAAATCTGGAAAAAAATAGAAAATCTTCATGATCAAGTGCTCTTTGTTGGTTGCAACAGAACCTTGTGCTTGGACTCAAATTTATACCCTGAATGCCGCGGGAATCGCATTTACTTTGCCGATGATAGTTGCCTAGTTGATCATGCAACAGGCCCCAGGCTTTTAATAAATAATGCTCATGATAATGGAGTTTATCACATGAATGATAGAAAAATAGAACCATTAATGGAAGGCATAAATGGTCGACTTCCGTTTCCGACAATTTGGTTTTCTCCTAATCCATGGTAATGCAAATACATCTCTTCATATATAGTTAGCCTGGAGCACTATTCCTCCCTCTTAAGTGATATTTTTTGGTTTCTTAAGTTCATTTCCTTCTTAAATATAGGAATACACTTTACACTTTACTTATAGGTGTCATTTTACCTTTTTAGTTAAATAACTAATAAAATGTTGATAATTATAGTTTATTACATAATTTTCTTATAAATTCTACTTTGGACACTAATAACACCCTCATTGAAAAAGAGTTCTTGCTCAAACATTGAAAAGAGTTCATTTTTTAGTGCTTGATTTGTGGTTGCATGCATCAATTTGCTTCTTATGAGATTGCTATTTCTATCAGTATTCTTTCGGGAGAGTTTAGAGGAGGTTACTAAAATGTAAAAAAATCAATGTAGTTATCATTTGAAAATAGGGAATTATATAATTACATTGCTTCTTATGAGGTTGCATCAAAATTACACTAGTGATGAATTGGCTGAGGTCAACTTCACAACTTCTGCGAAGGTTTTCAAAAGAAGATGAATTGGCAGAGGTGCTGCCGAACTTTTTTAGTTATCATTTGAAAGCAGGGAAAAAAAAAACGGAGTTGCCATATATTTTTTTTTTCATTTTCATTTCGCGGTATATATCTGCGCAATTAATTGGTAAAATTTAATACAATTTGTCATAATTTTTGGTCCTTACAGATATTACACGTGTCACCTCTTGACGGTGCACAAATAGCTGCATACTGAATAAGAATGAATGGGATTTTTTATAAAAATATGACAACTCGGTATTTATTTATTTTAAATGGTTTAGAAAAATTCGGGAGATGCTTGGATAAAAATCATTTCGAAAAAATATATTATTACCTGTATATAAACCCATTATGCTAAGACTATGTCAGATGGTCAATCATTAAATGATGGACCGAGGCATCCAGCTACTAGGTCTAATTAAATCAATTTGTGAATATGGGCCATAAAGAGGCCTATTGCTTAATTGGGCTGACACTATGAAACAAAGTGCAATTGAGTAAAAGCAAGTCTCATCGCGGCATCGCCTCACACAGAGAAGAGAAAGGAAATTTGTCGTGGCGTCACTAGTATTCTAATAATTACCTCCGACTAGTGACCCAGTCTGGTCCATCTGTGACCCGGGTACCACCCGAACCGGACCGCGCACGAGTTCGGTGGATTCGGGAGTTGGTCAGATTGGACAAAAATTCGGACCCGGGTCATATTTTTTAAAATAAACCCGGTTAACCAGTGACCCGTCCCGGACCGGGTTGAACCCGTACTGCCCGTGAACCCATACCCGCCCAGACCCGTGAATCCCTACCCGCCCTCCAAATAAATTTTCAAAATTCATTCCCTCCAAACAAATATTTCATTACATATCAATATTTCATTCTCCCCAAACAAATTTTCAAAATTCATTCTCTCCAAACAAATATTTCATTACATATCAATATTTCATTCTCCCCAAACAAATTTTCAAAATTTATTCCCCCAACCTTCATTACATATCAATATATCATTACATTTCAAATATTTCAAAAATCTAAATTGTTATTTAATTAAAAAAAATTTAGAATCTAATTACTAAACTACTGTATTTAATTAAAATTTTATCATTACCAAACTATTGTATTTAATTACTAAATTCAGAATCTAATTACTAAATTTAAAATCTAGATTGTACAAAAAAAACAAAAAAAATAAAGAAAAAAAAAAGCAGAAAAAAATAGCAAAAAAAACAGAAAAAAACAAAAACGGTCCGAACCGCCCGGACCGTCCCAACCCGTCGACCCTGTCCGCCCAGACCGCCAACTTGTGCGGGCAAGGGTTGAGTTTCAAAAATTTTACCCATCCTACCCGTGCCCGTGAACCCGCCGAACCCGTCGAACCCGTGCCCGGCCAACCCGTGAACCCGCTCGAGTTTGACCCGATCCGTCCCTGTCTGCCCGTCAGAAGAACACTAGGCATGACTAGTCACATCACGAAACGTCACATCATGTCACGTGTGTTGATTACGTAACTTGATTTGCGTGTCGTGTGACATGATTAATCGCATGACGTGACCGCATTTTAGCAAAAATTGCACGTCACGTCACCCAAACCAATCACGTCACGTCACATCACGTGATCACGTTACGTCATGTCACGGTATGAAACATAAAGTATCTAACTTTTTTAGTATATATAGAGTATTCAGATTTTTCTTTTAATATAGATTTACTAATAAGTACTGATTTTTAAAGTAATATTAGATACCTAACAACTTTTCTTAAAAAAATAATCTTTGCAACATTATTTACTTATTTTAGAATTTTTTTTTCTAAATTTCCAACAATTTAAATTAAAATTTAAAAAAATTGACATGACTAATTTACGTCACGTGTGATCACGTCACGTATGGTCACGGCATGACTACGCGTGACGTGACCATCCGCCACAATTTTGGTAACGTCATGTGAAAAAAAAAGTTAATCACGTCACGTGACCAAATCACGGCGAGTTTGCTACGTCGCGTCACGGCGTGTCATGTATTTTCTTCTCTAGCCTCACAGTTCAGTACCTCACCCAATAGTAAAAAAATCGAGATTAAATCGGGACCGTCCGATTCGAGATGAGCGCACGAGATAGAGCGCCGAATTAGAATCGGACGGTCTTCATCTAAAACCCAAAAATTGGGTTACTTTAGGGGATCTGGACCCATAGCAAAGATGCCAAAAGAAAAAATGCAAATCGTTCGTTTTCGTTGAGATCCGCGAAGGAGCGAATCTCGATGCGCACGAACGAAGCCTAAAAAGACACGGGAACTCTTTCTTCTTCCTCCGTGCCCAATCTCCGCCTCCTTCCCTCGTCTTTTTTGAAATTCACCTCCCCTCCTTCCCTCTCTCTTAACTACGCGCCGCTGGTACGATGCCAATGTCTCCTGAAAAGATCAAAATGTTCTCTATAACTGAATCCGGATCCGATTTAGCTTTCTTCTCCCCTGATCTCGGCCAAAATGAGGAAGAGGTTCGTTCTAAAGAAAAATCGCCGGTAGTCTCGGCCTCTCCCTTTGACGAAAACCACCCTGAATCTTCTCCAAACCAAGAAGCTCATTTGAAAGAAAAGTTGCCAGATGAAGAAAACCATAACCTTTGCACAAACCAAATCAAAGGACCAGTCGAAAACCCTAACCCTCGCACAAACCTCAAAGAACCAGTTGAAGAACACCTTCAAATGCATGCAATTTTCTCTGATAATCAGAGCCATGGCATTGAGAAATATCGCGTGGCAGGAGCAGCAGAAAAGGTGACGGGAAAAGAGAAGGTGATCCCTGCTGCCAGTGATGTGCTGAGAAAGCTTCCAGCTTGGGCTCCAAATCAGAGTGCTGAGGATGAGGAAGGTAGGCGTGGTAAATCCAAAATCCAAACAGAGAATAAGGGAACTGATTTCCCTTTAGTACAGAATTTACAGGAAGCAATTGAGGCCTTTTCTGGGGATTTTGATGAGAAAAAGTATGCCGACATGGATATTCTGGAGGTTGCGGAGATGAAAGGGATTGTGTTTGAAAATCCATCTTGGTGGCCACCTGAAGGTTTCTCTGATTCTCTCTGATCAGGTAATTAAAAATCTTGAAACTTCAAATGTGATATTTGTTCTTTTCTTATGGGCAAGTACAAGGAGGCAATTCTTGGGAATCACCTTCTTTCACACAAGTAGAAGAAAGAATAGGAGGAACATGGACAACATACCAAATTGAGAATTTAATGATATAGAAAATTACATTCATGGGGAAATAACATTCATGAATTGCAAATAAGACCACTACCAGTCTACCATATCAAGAAACCACAAGGTGCATTCTACAAAACTGACTTGATTTTGCCTCCTTTCTCGGTATGGTCGTGATAGATGCCTATCAGCCTGATTCATTTCGTAAAGATCTTTTCTTGTTCAGATGTTAATTAGTATTATATCTTGAACTTATTTGATTGATTTTCATGAGAATATGAGATGATTTAAAAATAATAAACGTTCTGGTTTTGTCATTTAGATTTAGAAGATGTGCTTACGATGTTTAATTGATACGTGTTACCTGTTGTTCCATTGGGTTAGGATCAATTAGGTATACTCCGACTTAACTGATTGAATTGGTACTAAATTCATGTTGAAAGGAATAGTTTAAGGCAAGCACCAAACCTGTCTTGTTGTGTATGGTATAGACTATAGAGCAATAAGAAGCTAGCTAAATTTATTTCCTTTAAATAGAGAAAGTTGGTCGATGAAGCTGAGTTGAGGTTGTGAGAAGGGGTGGTAGCACAGTTGGCTAGGATAATAAGTCCTAGGACTGTGGTTACCCAAGGTCGAGAGTTCAAGCCCCGCTCATGACTTTGCAGCCTTTGCGAAGATTTAAAATAAAATAAAAAAGAAGAAGCTGAGTTGAGGTTGGTTAGCTAGTGAGATGCTGGTTTAGTATGGGGCAACATAATTAAGTGCATTGGCCGATATCTAAATTTCATAAAGCTGTTGTAGCACTAATTGTAAATTTCATTTCTGACAGGGGTCTGCTGGAACTGCAGCTGAAGGGCAGAGTATAGTAGAACTGTAGAACATGTAGATTCCCCTTGATCATCCTTTTGGTTGCTTTCTGGGATTAAAGGCAAGTTATTTGAGAGTTAGATGTATTTTGTATAGGTATTTTGTGTAAGATCAGGGAAAGTACTTGTTGTTGTAGAAGATAGCTTAGTAAAATGTATGCTGGTATGTGATGTACTGGTAGGTAGTGGATCTGTAACAGGTGTAATGCAGAAACCCTTTAACTGGAATATGTATGTTTCACTTGTGCTAAATGAACCGGTTTAACTGATACTTATTGGCTCAGTGCAGCTGATTAACATTTTGTTATAGTGTTATCAACCTCACCATGACTAACTACTGTCCCAGGATAGAACCAACAGGTTTGTTCGTATGGGGCATGGTAAATGTTCGGTTATAGGATAACTGGGGTAAATTCTGATTTTTTATCATCAAATCATTTGGTCTTAATTTCATTCTGATTAAATCAATTTTTATGGTTACCAGTAACCTGAATTCCTTTCTAGCCAGGTCTCTGAGCTTGCCAATATTTTGATTAGCTGCCAATCTATGATGTAATGCATTTGTAGTCACTGATCGTTTCAAAGAAGGTGAGATTATTAAAGTTGTCGAGTTTTAATGGCTCAGTTATATGTTAAGGATTATGAGGTATTGGGCTAGCTTAAATTCCTACTCTTTCGAGTCTTCATTTCTGGAGTTGTTATTAAGCAGCTTCAATTCCTTGATTCTTTGGAGCCTTATTTTTTTGAGTTATTATCAAGTCAAAGCGTTCTTCTTCTTCAAAGTTTTTATTACCAAATAATTTGGGGTAGTTTAGAAATGAAACCCAACTGAAATCAGCCTAATTCATGAGGATTTCATTTCCATAAAGATGTTTTTTTTATTGTTAACTTGCCAAGCCTATTACGAATTCTTCTCTTTTTTTCTTGCTTGGGCCAAGCTGTATAGAAACTACACAGGTAGAGTTAAGTCAAAGCGTTCTATTCTCGCAAAAGGGGCTGCTGCAATCCATAAATGGTTGATAAATTGTAACTTCAAGACTTTAAGTAATTAGGAGAAGAAAATTCTTTCTTATCCTCATATATTGACCGTATACATATTTAAATACATATTATAACTGAATACACATATACGGTCTGAATACACATATACGGTCGCATAACTGCATTTTATTATCATGTAAGTATGTATGAAAACATGCCCAAAAGTCAAAAACCTTGACTTCTGGTATCTAGTGAGTTGTTGGATGAAACAAGTAGACTGATAAGTGATAACAAATGACAACCTGTTGATTAGTTTGAGCTTGATTTGAGATCACCAGCTGTAAGATTCTCTAGTCGCATCAGATCACACCGCACAGGAAACTCACAGGAAACTCTTATCCATCTAAGTTCAATGATAGGTCAGTACATCAGTTCCATTTAATTAGATCTCTCTCCGACTCTCCGTGCGTTTGACCACTCTGATCTTCTGTGGCACCTGACTAGTACATTATGCAGCGACTGACCATAGTGACAAGATTCGCGAATAATATCCAAATTATTTGCGAATAATATCCGAATTATTCGTGAATTATTCGGTTTTTTTGGTGATGGCAAACTGAACACCGAATTATTCGGTTGTTTGACCGAATAATTCCTGAATAATTCGCGAATTTTACGAATTTTTCCTGAATTTTTTTCCATAATTTTATTTTTTTATTATTTTTGTTGTTGTTGCTCCCTTACAAAACTGAGATCTCTGATTTGAATAATACCGAATAATTCCCGAATTATACTCGAATTATTCCCGAATCACTAATTTTTGACATCGCCAAACCGAATCCGAATAATTGATTTGTCACTATGCGACTGACTAGTACAAAGAAGCATAGTGGCAAAGTCAAAAATTCGTGATTCGGGTATAATTCGGGAATGATTCAGTACAACAAAGAAGCAAAAAAAATCCCAAAAAAAACCCTTCAATAAAAGAAAAATAAAAAAATTCAAAAAAAAAGTTAAATATGATAGAAAATAAAAATAAAATAAGTAACTATACCAGAAATTGTTTGTCATCTTATCCATATAACGAGCAAACTACAAATGAGAATAAAATACTTAACATTTCTTGTAAGACCTTTTCTCTTTCAGCATGCTTGTGAACATACGTGGCATACACATACACATCCACATCTTTTTTAACAAATTAATTCTTTCATAGTATCGTTTAAGCAAAGTCAAAGATACGCTCTCATATATCTACAATGTGAAATTAACTCATCACAATCTAAGAAAACGATTGCGATGATAATTAAAAAAGCGTGCAATCCACAGCACAAGCATGGGCTTTGACAATTCTTGTAACATAGATTTATTAGTTAATTTATAGTCGGTCGGTGATAATTCGTAGCATTTTATTTTACTCTAAATTGTAAAGAAAATTATGTATGTTTATAAAAAAAAAAATTTGAAAACAAATGAGGATCAATTGAGTCTATTCTCTTTGAATAACTCCGCCCCTGTCTGGAGTGTTCAATTTTAGACCAAAAAAAAACACTGTGAATTAGGAGAAAGAAGTAAATTAAACACTAGAATAGTATTTTCCTTTTGTTTATTCAAATGTGTATGATAACTTTATTAAACTAATTAACATTACAAAATCAGAGAACAACTCATTTGGACATTTACATTTCTACAAAAGAATAAACTTATTATTTTTCCCAAGGGAAGAATATATATATTTTCCTTTCTTTTTTAATGTCTAGTCATTTTTTTAATTTAATTAACATGTAAATCTCATTCAATACTATGTGTAGTAATAGTTAAAATTTAAACAATACAACTTTTGAAAGTCAATCTAATAATTTGTCATTTGAGATGCTAACAAATTTTATTTTATTTTTATAATTAACAAAATAGTATTTCTTAAGAATACCACTTAAATAAATGAGAGAGATATTTAATATCTTTAATATCATCATTCCCATTTTGGTTATTGAACGGATCAAAATCGTTTCAAAGGCACCAATCCCAAATGACACAACAAAGTCTCAGACCCGGTCTTTAGAGTTCGAATTTTGACCAACTACGACCTTCGGATCACAATCTAACGCGAATCTCAAAGCCTCACCTTAACCTGAACCTCCCTCCATTTTAATAATTGGATGATATTCTACACCGACCGTCCAGTTCCTTTAATTTCATATCACCTAAGGTAACAGAATATTTAAGTTTAGATCTGAACCGTGCGATCAGAATACATCACCTCGCGTCGGATGTCAGATTCAGATCGGACGGTCCAGATCTAAACGAAAATATTTTGTTACCTCAGAGGTTACGAGGGTATGGATTCGTTCCTCTCCACCACCTTCATTCAACGCGGCTTCTCCCAATTCAACTTTTCTAATTCCTGTCTCCAACTCTGCATCCCCATAAAAGAACTATCATTCAGTTCCTCTTTCCTCCGCCCAAATTCAACATTTCTAATCCCAGTCTTCTGCAACTCCGCATCACCTCACCGAATCAATCAATCTCGTGCAATACAATGAAGATGCAAACGCTGCGGGGGGACCAATTGAAGCAGCTGCGCGATATCTTTCGCAGATTCGACATGGACGGTGACGGCAGCCTGACACAGCTGGAGCTTGCTGCATTGCTCCGATCCATCGGTCTTAAGCCTACTGGTGACGAGCTTCACGCGCTTCTCTCTGCCATGGATTCCAACAACAATGGTGCGATCGAGTTCGAGGAGCTTGCGGCGGCCATTGCCCCCATGATGACTCAGCAGTCGCTTGTAGATCAGACGCAGCTGTTGGAGGTGTTCAATGCATTTGATAGGGATGGGAATGGGTATATCTCGGCTGCTGAACTGGCGAGATCGATGGCGAAAATGGGCCAGCCGTTGACATTTGTCGAGCTGCAACACATGATGAAGGAGGCTGACACAGATGGAGATGGTGTGATTAGCTTCACGGAGTTTGCGGCTGTGATGGCAAAATCTGCGCTTGATTTTCTCGGCATTGCTGTTTCATAGGGGTGAAGGGAGAGGAGGGGGGTTATGATGGTCGGTGTATTAGAGACGGGTGTAGGCCTGGTCCACGGCAAGTCGTGGTTGTGCTAACAAGAGGAGGTTTTGATTTGGTGCCTTTCTTAGGATAGATTTTGATTTTTTTTTTTTTTCCTCTCCTTTTGTTGCTTTATTCCATTTCAAGTTGATTGGGAAAGATAATCGAAATGTATATATATAATTCGTGTGACGAATTAGGGGGTTAAATGCTTTGAAAATTTGAAAGGGAGAGAAAACTAGCAAATAGGAATTAGAAAGTTTGCAATTGTTTTCCCAGTTTTTTGCATATACTGTTTACAAGCTTCTTATTCTTTTGTTGTTTTCTTTTTTTTTTTTCACCTCTCAAATGTTATGTAAACATTTGGTGAAAAATGCTTGGATTTCAATTTAATCTTTTGTTCTGCTCATGATTTCTCTTAGTCATTCATTTACACGAAAGTTGTTATTTTTTAAGTTGATTTCTCAGATTTGGGACTCTTTTCCTGGGGATTTGATGCCCATTGACCAATTAACCATGGCTGGAAGCTGTAACTTTTAGTTTAACAGAAATTATTTCTATTAGCAATTATCAATCTGAGACAAAAATATATTATTGTTACAATTTATAAAATGTTTCGAATATTGTCAAGAATCTAGATTAGGAAAATAGGTAACTGATTTGCTGGTCGGCCCAACACCGAGTTGAATTATTATTGGGTTGTTGTGAACATGTCAAAGTTCTTCATCTAAGGCTGATTCCAGGATATTTCCTAAATGTTGATATTACCTATGAAAATACAGAACATTAAAATACAAGGAGATTAAAAGAGGAAGACGAGAATTTGATCCGGTATATCGTCCAAGCATGAACCTCAACAAGACTTACAAACTATACACGTTTGTGTCATTTGTTATCAGAAAACCAATTCATCAGATCTTCGATGCACAAAAGAAATAGCAGAAAAGTAGTAGAGAAAAGTTTGTTGCAAGTTGCATGCAGAATAAGAGTTATAATATTTGATGAAGAAAATTTTACACGTTTGTGTGATTTGTCATCAGAAAACCAATTCACCGTATCTTCTATGCACAAGAGAAATAGCAGAAAACTTCTCAAGAGAAAAGTTTGTTGAAAGTTACCTGCAGAATAAGAATTCTAATATTTGAGAAAGAGGGAGGTCATATAATACGCATATTACGGATTGACCTAGACTGTAGAAATTTTAAATAAAGTGATTTTCAACCTATCTAAAAAAGATAGTAAAAAATGTAAAATTCAGCTATCAAGTACATTTTGTAAAAGATATTCTAAATAATATAAAATTCAGCTTTGAGTACATTTTTATATAGAGATCATGTTTAACTGTTCAATTGACAATTTGAACTTTGAATATAGATTTATGAATTAATAACACTAGTCAATCGGTAATATACAAGAATGTGAGAATGGAGTAAACTTTCAAATTATGAGAGAATTATATAATTGTTTTATGTTGAATATGAAGATCAATTCTAAAATACCCATAACATTTTATTCTTAACTATGTATCAAAATCATGTACAAGTACAAATTTTTTAAATGAATTCTGATAGGACCATGTTACCAAGGTTCTAAATTTTACTTGGACTAAATAAAAACCAAAACTTGGACCTCTCTTTTAAGGCCATCCCGAAATCAATAATAAAAACCCAAAATACATGAAAGTCGAGGCTCATAAACAATAAGCCTAACGCTCGCATAAAGAGTGGTTAATCCGACATGAGGCTTGTACCGCCTTATTCAGAATAACCGCTCCCACGATCTCACTAATTGTCCCACAATCACCTGGCCAACGCAGGAAGGCAGTTAGAGAACCTCATATAAAAGACTCGGATTTCCTGAGAGGGGATCAAATTTTATATCAGCCTACACTAAGAGAGATATTGCATAGGCAAGTCAGCATATCTCGAATCCTCTTTCCATTTCACCCCAACTTATTGCCCCGAAATAAGTTGATTCACCACAACATCAACCTCTCATCTCGACTTATCGACCGAGATAAGACAAAATTCAGTAGACAACATCCATTTCCGATATACGGACTATCTACTCCAGATAGCACGTATCAAATCCCATTCACTCCATGTACATCCGCCTCTGTAATATTACATATTACCCGTAGCCTCACTCTTTGTGGAATGCAATTATTTTATTACTAAATTTAACCATGTTCTGCATTACATAAACAAAGAATGAAGTTTGCCTATTTTCGCACGTCTTTTCCACAATGTTCATGGAGTAGATTAGTCTTTTTATTGTCTAATTAAACAAATATTTATTCCAGACACTAATTATGACAAAAAAAAATGATGGGATCAAAAACCAAAACAATACTGGAAACTTCTAATATTACAAATGTTCTAGTTTTTGGAGAAAAGAAAAAATATTCCCAAGGAATCATGACATACATTAGGTCACTATATTTTCTCAAATCTAAATACTTCTCCTTCCTAATTACCTGAACCACCATCTCTGAACCGCTGCAATAGGTCTGCTCAAGAACGGGGCATATTGGTGCAGATACGGGCTGACAATACTGCTGATCTTAGTCCATGCACTTTGGTGGTACCCAGCCGTTGCCGGTGAATGGTACATTAGCTTCAATAGCTGCCGATTAATAGAAAGTGGTAAATTAGTTCAAAATTATTAAAATTTTAGCAAGAGATTTTATACTCAACTACTGAAAGTAAAGAAAATAAAAAAGCCAACCTGCCAGTACATGAAAGTGTGAATTATGTTGCGCTTCCATCTGCATTAAACAAATAACAGGATATGAGTTTTGCCATCCAATATACTAAATGCATCACAAATCACCATAAAAAAAATAAAGTTAGAAAACATGTAATAATCCACTCACGAAAGAAGAGACAAAGCGAGAACAAAACCGAGAGATATCTCAACATGAGAGCTCATGATTGCAAGTGTACTGGTATTGCTATCAATCCACAAGCATGGGTCCTCCAAATATTTCCTATAAATTGTGCCAAATGTCAGAAAAGATTTGCACTGTTTACCTTAATTCAAACACAAATGAATTTATATTGATAGTACAGACCTGTACAAGGTGGAATGACTGAAGTTGCGCCTAAGAAATTTGGCTGCATGCTCTAGTGCCCATATCAGTACAGGAATTAAAGCAACTGCATAAGAAAGCATCCATTAAACATACAAGGGACCTCCTACTTTTAGCAAAATATTTTCGTCGTATTGGACATATTATTTTTCCGACATAAACATATACACAAATTAGATCCAGTAACTTATATTTGCATAATGTAATTAATAACCAAAAACGTTTGGATGCTTTAGACTAGCACTCTTCAAAGACTAGGCTCATGAAAAACAAATGTTCTGTAAAAGGTGTCACTTTTTCCTTTGCCCCTAACAACCCTTTTGTTTCCTTAAGCAAAGAAAAAAAAGTGAAATCCAGATATGCAAATTTATAGAGGTGGTTGTCAATTTTATGTAAACTTCTTTTGAAGCAATTACCTCAAGTTAAGATTATCAACTCAGGGACAATTTACTATACTTAACCTTAATTCAATGGTTACATGTCATTTGCAGATATGGGGTCTTATTTGCAAACCTGAGGAATGACAGGAGCTATCCATTACAAGTCATATTTTCCCTCTAATTATTTATCATTAATCCCCAGAATCAGATAATGGTTCTGATCAGTTACTTTGATACGATACAAGTCTCTCTCTCTGTTTTTTTTTTAAAACTTGACAGGGGCTGTCAAGCGCGATACAAGTCTCTCTCTCTAAACTATGCCTTTAAGTGAAAGTGCACATAGAGTGAAGGGAGTGAGTTTGCCAGATTGTTTCAGTTCATCATCCATATGAGGTTCTAATGTTGAGCAACTTATAAGAACAATTAACAGAGCAGTCTATGTCCAATTTGTTATATCATACGTATAATCTCAAATATAATTATAAAAGGAAGAGGTAGATAAAAATTCTTGTCGAGTATAATATAAAGTGCTAGCTCAAAGATACTTGACTTACACTTGAGGTGCAGATGAGATGTAATAAATGTAAGGCAGTAAATTAGACGAACAAATTCCTTGGTTCCAAGTATGCCTTGAAAATATGACTGAAGGGCCGGCAAACTCCATGCTCTTGGTTTCTGGCAAAATGTCGAAAGAAAATTTCATTACAAAACAGAATTTCTTTTGCAAGTTGCACCAGAGTTTGAATGTACTAACATGCCTGAGAAATTTGGACCAATTATAAACAACTCTCAGACTAGCTAATCAAAAGGCATGTTTGATTAAATGGGTACACTTCTACATTTACCTAATAACATGATGAATAAAACGAATTATGATGAAGTAATGACAAACTTTCTCTCTTTATTATATCCGGTCATCACCTCTCATCCTCTTCCCGAACCCTAAACCTAGCAACCGTCAATAATCCCTTTGCATCATAATATAATGCGAAAAAATGGAAGTTTGATCCCTTCCACAATCTCAGCTTTGACAGTTAAATGCCATTTAGAAATAAGGTAAATATTGAGTGTAGTTCACAAAAACGTAAATAAAAACATCTATAGTCAATCAAGAAAAACTTGGTTGGTTAGTTTATTTGTGATTTTAGAAACTAAAAAAAATCAACATGAGAAATGACATGGAATTCTTTTTGCTGCAACATATGCCATAAAAGTATAGAAACACTTTAACTTGTTGTGCTCTGAATGTTACTTAGTGATCAGCACTTACCCCATGAGCAGTGTACAAGGAATAAAAGGATGAGCATGCTGTGCCGAGTAAAGCCAACCGGTACGTCTTGTGAAAGATATGTCTCGGTACTATTGGAAGAATGCTAACTAAGCTGACAAGTATCACCTGTCAGATAAACCCTGTCAGTTGTTGCTACTATGAAATACATACATAGGAAAGCATTTTGTCATCTTACCCATGAATTAACAGAAAAATGAATGGATCTTCGATCAAATGGCCTTGTAGTTGCATCTCTAGCTGATTGGGTACTGGATCCTATACAACATTTGAATTTTGAAAAATTAAAATGAATAATCATTAAAATACCAAAATTACAAAAAAAAAAAAACAACTGAGCAAGAAATATATCAAAGAATTTGAATTTTGAAAAATTAAAATGAACAACCATTACAATACCAAAATTACCAAAAAAACAACTGAGCAAGAAATATATCAAAGAAATAGTTCCGGAGGCAACCGCCTAACCAAATAATGAACTGTATGTGACACTTGTTTGTTCCTATTTTAGTGTTTAATTAACATTTTGTAAACAGCGCCAGGCTTAACTGGTTATTCTGAAAATTGTTAGTAGAAATAAATTATTACAACAAAGGACATTGCACAACAACTTATCATACATGCCCAAGCATGGTAACTAATGTAAAGCAAACTGCCAGAAACCATATGATTTACCACAACTTAAGAAAAAAAAAATTAAAATTATGGACGATACACCTTAGTTCAAACATTCATATAACAACATGGTCCAGTTTGGCCTCCTCATTAGTCCCTTCCAGGTGCATCAGGGGAAAAGATGAATTACTTTGAGAATTTTTGAGAAATTAAATAAGACTATATTTTGTTGATATTTGCTGGATTACGTTGTCACTTCTTTCTTTACAATAGTATATTTGGCAGTTTGAATTTTTATGCTTTAGGGACCACATGAAAAGTTCCAATTATATTGTGGATACACAGTCTACGCCAATAATCAGGATTATAGAAAACCTCAATGACCAGAACATGAATCCTTGTTGGCAATAAGAAAAAAAAAATATTTAACTCAGAATAAATAACCTGTGTCACGAGGCCTGGAAGTGTTGTCAGATGAAGGAGAAGAAGATGGCCTCCTAGTAGGTCCCGAAGACTGAGAAGAGGAGGCCCCACTAGAGCTAATTGACATTGGCTCAACCACAAGATCAGGATCCTATAACATGATTGAATTAAACAGTCAAAATCAAGGATCAAACCCAATTCATTTTTTGGGTCCCCGTTTCGTATTATTCCGACATATCTGAATTTGTAAGCAGCAACTGAGCTCAGGATCAGCCTCAACTCTTGTTCTATTAATTTTTTTTTTTTTGTTCAGTTCATTCAAAGCTACAAAAACATTCGTTTCTTTCCACTATTGTACCTAATAAGAACCACACAAAAAAACCTTAAACAATTCTAGCAAGAATTCAAAGATACTGCAATCTGACAATTCCAAATCTGAAAAGCAAATCTAAACTCCTCTTTAACCAAACTCAGTGCAAATACAGTGATCTCAAAACTTCTTGAGATGAAAAAAGAGAAAGAATAATCGCTTACGATGTACCGCTTGTAGAACTTGCGCTTAAAGTGGCCCATCACATCGGGGAGGTTCGCCATGTTCGGCGGGATGAGCACGTTCTCCCAGTAGCTGCCCCATCGCGGGTCGTTCTCATAATCGTACGCCGCCGCCGCGATTCTCTTTATCTTTTGCGGATCGTCATCGCCTTGTTCCCCCATCTCTTTCTCTTCTCTTTCTCTCTGATAGCTCGGACTTAAAGACGATTCGTTTGGTTGCTGCTCGTATCCCTTTTGTCGATATTTTACTTTTCTATATTCTTTTCCTTTTTTACTTTTCTAATTACGAAAGTGCATTTCTTGGGAAACAAAAGAATCGCAGGGTCCTGCTTGTCCAAATCAAACCATTCATTTGTTTCGAGATTCGTACATAAAAATCAACTACTTTGAGATTCGTGTATTTCAAAAACATGAATGGTTTGATCTGGACAAGCAGGAACCTGCGATTCCAAAGAATCGCAGCAGATTTATTTCCCATTTCTTGGCACGACTTAGAATAGAATGGATATTTACATCACTGGCTAAAGTCAGGAATTCGTTTTTCCCTAAAGTAACTAACATTTTGGTTTTGAATCAAGACTGTTCTATCTGATGGGGCACGAATATTAAAGTATCCATGTATTTTAACTTGGTCCAGATCTTAACTCAAAATTTGAGTTACTTTAGGAATACCAGGTTTTTCTTTAATAACCAAAATATAATATTAAATATTATTAATAACCGAATTTTAAAAAAAAATTAAACCATAACCAGACCGCCTCGCTGGGGGCAGTTTTCTGTCCAGGGCAAACCGCCCCATGATGGGGCGGTTTACTCTCCAGGGCAGACCACCCCACAGTGGAGCGGTCTGCTACAGTAACTTTTTTTTTTTAGAGGTTAGATTTGAATGTTTCAATCTTAAAAAAATGAGAAATATTCAATTTTTTGTTTTCTCAATTTATTAAGATCTTAATATTTTCATCTTATTATTAATAATTATCATTACTAAATAATTATATAATAATATGTTATATTATTAATATATGAGTCCGGCTAATGTCATAACGTTATAATTTCAATCTAAGTTATAACGAGTTAGTTTTCACGAAAATATATTGACAAAAAAAAATAATGGGAAAAAAACACATTTTTACATGAAAAAATTATAATTTTATTAATTTGGACAATATTGACAAAAAAAAGTACCATATATGTATATGTACTATAATAAAATTTTACTTTAATGTAGGATAATGTATAGTAGAATATAGAAAATAATATATGCCAACTTCAATCAAACAATTGTCATTTTTCAAACGAATTATTGACAAGTAAAATTCCTCAATTCGTTATCATTTTTCTTCCTCCTTTAAATATTTTGGTACAATATTTTCAATATTTGCAATTAAACTTTTTGACAAGCCAAATTATTTTCAATATTTGCAATTCATGCTTTCATTTAAAATTTATGTAATAATCTAGAGTAGCATTACAGCATATATATATATACTCAAGACATGACTAGTAACATATATCCAAAAACACATCTGGCTATATATTTTGAGGTTGAAACAAGATTATACATATTCACTAGTGGATAACATAAACTACCAAGTTCATCAACAAAACATAATTAAGCAGTAGTAACCCAAGCTCTTGATCAGCCATGCATTCCACTTCAAACAAATCTCCTCTTCTACATATCTCTACGGTATTAATTCACTGATTCACATCATCAAAGCAATCTATCCCGTGCGCCACATGGCCATTGCCAAATGCCTTGATGTGATCTTTGAGCGAACGCTTGTGTTTGAAGTCGGATCCGCATGTGCAATACCTGTCAAATTTATATAGTAATAAATTTTGTTAGAAAACTAAATCAAGTTTTGTTGCAAACATGATATATAAGATAGAATTATCCAGCTAAAATCTCATGAAACCTCATTTTCTATGAATATACTAATTGTTTATGGTTCTATCAAATTGAAGTAATTTGATCATCATTATCATCAAGACCCATGTATATTAAAAAATATTTGTTTCAAGTATAGATTTACTAGACTTTTCCACAATTTTTCTCATGAGTGCGCCAATCACCACGTACCGCAAACGCCTTGCCACATTTTGGCACATTATAGTTATTATATAATATATTTATATAATTAGTATCTAATTATTAATAAGTAATCAACTTAGGCTTCCAAAATTTTAGTGCTCTATCAACTCTAGCCAAACAATGAATACTTTAAGCCACAATCTAACTTTAGTAAAAAAAAAAAGAACATTTCTCATTATTTAGATTGAAACATTCAAATTCTTAAAAATAAAAAAAGTTACTGTAGCAGACCGCCCACTGTGGGGCGGTTTGCCCTGGACAGAAAACCGCCCCCTAGTGGGGCGGTCTGGTTATGGTTGAATTTTTTTTTTAAATTTGGTTATTAATAATATTTAATATTATTTTTTGGTTATTGAAAAAAACCCGGTCAGGAATAGGACCCAAAAGTCCTAAATTTTTATTAATAGAAAAATAAATAAATAAATATCGGCAACGGAGAAGATTTTGTGGAGAATTTGAAAAGTAGGGAAAACGTGATGGTAGACGTTATAGACTGCAATATTATGATTAGTGAAATATGATTAGAGAAACAATGTTAAAAAAATAATCTGGCCGTTATAGATCAAAACGTTCAGATACAGTATTTTAGTTTTTTTTTCTCGCACTATTTCATTAATTAACATTAGTATAATTTCACTAATTATGACGTTGTGATCTATAATGAGAGGGCGTTTCTGAATATCATAGACTATCACGTTTTTTCTACTTTTTCAAACTCCTCGCAAAATCTTTCGGGTGACCATATTTTTTTATTTATTTTCCTATTAATAAAATTTCGGCCCAAAAGTCGGGGAAAAAGAAGAAGCAGATGTAATTCTTATTAATTAACCAGTAGACAAATTTCTATATTGGGCCTGGATGTCTTTTCTATACAGGCTGGATTATACTTTTATTTACGGAAGGCCCAAAAAGATGTTAGTTCAAAAATCTAATTGCAATTGTGATTTCAAGGCTGTTCCAGTCTGCATTCCTTTCAGATCTAGGCTTGAAAGCCCAGAACATGTATTTTGTTGTTTTCTTGCCACATGTAGTAATCCGAGTAGAACTATGGTGCTCTTACGTTCACCGAGCTTCTTTGTGAACTAAACTCTAAAACTTATCAGATTAATTTTAAATGATGAATGCAGACTGTTGAAACTCTTCTACCTTATGAGTGATGCATCTACATACAAAAAATTTTAATTTTCGAATTAATTTAGTGTCAAGCAGTTAAAAATAGAAGATTTATAAATTAATTTTAATGGATTCATTTTTTGAACAACTTTTAACAACTTGATTCTATACATAATTAATTCAAAATTAGACACATCATTAGAAATAAATTTGATAAATTTTATAGTTAAGTTCAGAGTCAGTGAATTTAAAAAGCACCCTATTTTTACTCTAGTAATCTACCAATTTGCCCATACCTAGGCATCACTTGATTTGAATATAAGAATTCTTCTTGGAACTTGAAATTGAGGGAAACAATACAACATAATGAAGTCTAAAATTAAAGAGAGCTGAGGACTGAAAGGCTAGAGATGTTATCCTTTAGAAAACAAATATATTTTAATTAAATGATTGAGAGCTATATGCCAAGCCTTGTTGTCATGTCAAAGAAGAAAAAAATGGGTATGAAATAATTCTTTGTTTTTTTTTTTCATTGTTCCGGACTTTAGACGACATCAGTTGAATGTGCGGAGTGGCTTTGGATTTGTTTGTCTGGAAAATTTGTTGGTTGGTTTGCAATTTGATTCTAAATGTCTGTATTTCAGTATTAGAGGGAGGTATGGTACTATGTATAATGTATATTGGTCGAATCGAGGTTCACTAATGTAACCTAATTTTTGGATTTTAAATCGGGGCTGTCTAATTCAAGATGAGCGTGTGAAATGGACTGCCAGATTCGAGATGGATCATGCGAGATGGAACGTTGGATTCTAATCGGACGGTCTCGATCCTAAACCCAAAAATTGGGTTACATTAGCGGATCCGGACCCATGTTGGTCCGTACTATGAATCAATATTTTTTTTTTTGAAGTCCAAATAATTGATCTGAACTGTTCAATATGATCTCTACGTGAAAATATACCTGTAGATCAAATTTTATATATATATTTTTAGATAGGTAGAAAATCACTTGTTCTAATGATTTCAGACCATTCAAAAAAGAGTAAAAATATTATAAAAATGTAATATATAATCTGTAAATACAATTTCATATGAAAACCACGTTGAACGGTTCAAATCGACTATTTAACTTTTAAAACAAAAATATTAATTTGCAGTACGAACCAAGCTGCACTATGCATGCATAGTACACAACCTCACTCTCAATGTTAGATCAATAAAACCGGTTGGGGTTCTTTTGAGAAAGAATACCAAACAAAGCAATTTGATTTGGTTCAAAGAAGATGTTGAACCTAACCATGTTACATCTTAGAAGGGACTCAAATTAGATATATTAACTTGAAAGATTATTTCACGCGTGAGTCTATGGTACTATGTATATTACGGGTTGATCTGTAATACGGGTTAATTTTTTCGTTTTCAAAATCTTAATGGTTGATTCGAACCGTTCAATATGATCTCTATATGAATATCTACTTGCAAATCAAATTTTATATTTTTTTAGAATTCTTTTAGAATTTTTTAAGATAGGTAGAAAATCACTTGATCTAAAAATTCTGGGCCATCCAAAAAACAGTGATTTTCTACCTATCTTAAAAAATTCTAAAAGGATTCTAAAAAAATATAAAATTTGATTTGCAAGTACATATTCATATAAAAATTATTTTGAACTGTTCGGATTGACTGTTAGAATTTTAAAAATAAAAATATTAATCTGTATTATGGACTAAATCGTAATATGCATAGTACCTCACTCGTATTTCATTGTGTAGTCACTCTCAGAAAGTGACTAGATTCAGTTTTATAGAAACAGCACCTGCTGGATTTACTGGTATGTTTATTCAGCTTTCTACTGTATTCATTGTTATTATCGACAATTCTATATAAAAATAGACAGTAGCAAATCTATATTTGATATTATTTCAGCTTTTTGTCAGAATTGCCCCTCAATTTTTTTTTTTTTTTGATTTGAAACCCGTGGGTGGAATTGCTCCTCAATTTGTAAGCTAAAATAGTAACTAATTAGGTGCATTTTATTATTGGGCCTCATGATCAGCTTATTGGGCTAATATAACAATTAGAAAGAAAAGATACATGGTCAGTGATTGTAATCTTATTTGATAAAAGAATTAGAAAGGGAAGGCGTAAACAATATACATTATTAGCAACGGCTAGTAATTACTAATTACTTGGTCCACTACTCGCGTGGTGCCACGTGTCATACAAAAGTAACATAAATTTTGTTTAGAATTTTTTTGATTTTAATCATTTAATGTTTTAAATGTTATTGCCACCAAAAATTCTAATACTACAATCATTATCTTCACATAATATGTTTTTTTTCTTTCCAGGTTGAACCGAACGAGTCGAGGATTTTTCATAATTTGCTCAACCTTAATTTAATAACTGATTCAAACCGTTCAAATCGATTTACTTTATTAGTGATGCGTTTACATACATTTTTTTTTATATATTTTCGAGTTATTTTAGTATCAAATCAAGCGGTCAAAAAAGTTGAAAAATGAATGCATTAAAATTAACTTAAAAACTCACACATTTGACTGCTTGACTTGATACTAAATATATTCGAAAGTTTATAAATTTTACTTGTAAACGTATAACTAATGAAGTTGGTTAGTTTAATCGGTTTGGATTCACCATTTGAAATTGATTCAATAGATTTTGGAGTTAGTGTTATATAGGCTGAAATAATACTGGTGTCATATTAGCCAGACTCCTCATTAATAGTTAGCACTTTGTTGAAGAATAATTGATATTTTATAAATTAAGGAGTACGCTCCTTATTTTTTCAACGATTGATAGTTAAAAGCCAATTTTGGGCTGGCCTTATTCCTAGTAACTACAGCTGACACATTTTTTGCATTTCTTTATTTGAGCACATATCATACCACAATTAATTAGTGGCTGAGTAATAAATTATACATGTAACTTTTTCATTTTTTTTAGAGAGACAGAATGGAGGCCTGCGCCTCCATTTTTCATTGATCATGACATCAAAGTCAACAAATTATAAAAAAGAGGAAATTAAAAGAATAATGTTATGAAATTAAGAAAAGAAAATCTTCATCCTACATATGCTCCAGTATAGATTCCTCAAACCAGTTTGTGTATTGCCACAGTGAGGCAGTTGGTAAAGGAATAGTCCCCCTACGGGAGAGACACGGGATTGACTCTGCTTGGGAGCAGAATTGAGATCCACGGCCTATATTAAAAAAAAATAATAATAATAGTTTGTGTATTCACTTATATATTATCTCTCTAACAATGAGTTCTGTCACTTTATTTTCTTCTCTGGAGATTTTATGATATCTCTATCCATTATACCTGTAACTTTGATTGCATCATAAAAAGCTACTAATATTTAAGTTCGTTCCAACAGATGATTTTATAAAAAAAAATTAATATATAGTGTAATGATCATGACAAAGTCAAACTTTCAAACTATGCGGGTAACCATACATTGGACGCTAATCATATAAAATTTGTTTGCGGAGAATATTGAGAATCAATTTTAAAGTACCATAACATTTACTCTAACAAATCGAGCAAGGAAGATGCAACACTTTGAGATCGATACTGTAGGAAAAACAGAGTATATCAGGAGTATGAGGCACATCAAAGTAGGCAGGATCAGTTAATTAACTAATGTAATAGAAGAGCAGCAGGAGCTGATGGCAGAATTGATGCGACAACCTACCATAGAAGAAGGGAATGATGGGTTAAGCTGGAGATGGGAAAGGCATGGCCAATTTACGGTAAAATCTTACTACTACTGGTACGAAACAGGGCCGTATATTAAAGATCAAATCTTTGAGATATGGCAACTAAAAGCGCCATTAATGGTGATGATATTTGCTTGGCTTATGCTTCAAAACAGAATCTTGACTGTTGATAATTTAGTCCGTAGAGGGTGGGAATTGGTTAATAGATGCTGTCTGTGTAAGCAGCATGTCGAGTCGGTACAGCATATGTTCAAAAATTGCATTTTTGCGATATTGGTAAGGCAAAGGCTACAGGAGGCTGACGTTCGACTAAGCCAGTGCGGCTACTTTCGTCAAGGACAGTATTACAATGCAATGGTAAAATCAAGAATCAAAGCTGTCAGAAGAATGCAATTGACAATGGTGTTCCACATTTGGAAAGAACGATGCAGACGCATTTTTCAGGATAAGGAAAAAACGGAGCTGCAAATAACAAGAGAAATCATGCATGATGTTAGACTATGGTTTCCTGAGGAGTAGAACCATAATTTGATTTTTTCATTTCCAGTTTTTTTTTTTTTTTTCTGTTTTTCACCTTGTTTCTTCTCTCCCTTTCTTCTTTTATTTCTCTGTATATATGCACTTTTGTACATAACTTTGTTACACTTTGTGTAACCATTAATAGGAATCTGGGAGCTTGACTCCCTTGTTGCACTTTCAAAAAAAATTAACTAATGTAATAGTATAGGAACTGTAGTTGTAATTGCATCTATCAATACAACTTTGATAGTCACTATCAAGTTTTAAAAAATAAAGACATTTACTCCAAATTATATAAAAGACCATAATTAATAAAATAAAAAATACAATTCAATTGATCTCAATCTTTTTGCTTAAAGTCCACCCCTTATAAATATCATTTGCATTAGTTCATGTGCTTAGCATCCTAATTTGTCATTGTTCTTGTGGTAAACAATATCATTTGCATTAGTTCTTGGGCCTAACAACTCCATTTGTCATTGTTTTTATAGTTATCAACCTCATTTGTTGTTGTTCTTGTGCTTATCAGCCGCTTTTGACATTGTTCTTGTGCTTAATTAGAAAGCTCCATTGACAATATTCTTGTGCTTAGCAACAACATTTGTCCTTAATCTAGTGCTTATCAACCTTATTTGTAATTGTTCTTGTGATTCTCAACATGATTCACATTACTTCATGTGCTTAGGATCCTAATTTGCCGTTGTTCTTGTGCTAAACAACCTAATTTGCCATTGTTCTTGTGCTAAGTAGCATCATTTGTATTAATTGTTGTGCTTAACATCATTCGTCAACGTTCTCCTATTGAGCAACCTCATTTGTTGTTTAGCAAGCGTATTTGCCAATGTTCTTGTGCAAAGAAAACTCATTTGCCCTTGTTCTTGTGCTTATCAACCTCATTTGCGGTTGTTCTTGTTCTTAGCAGCGTCATCTGTCCTTGTTCTTGTTCTTAGAAACTTCATTTGGCCTTATTCTTGTACTTAGCAACATCATTTGTCATTGTTACTGTGATTATAAACTTCATTTGCGGTTGTTCTTGTTCTTAGCAGCATCATCTGCCCTTGTTCTTGTTCTTAGAAACTTCATTTAGCCTTATTCTTGTGCTTAGCAACATCATTTGTTATTGTTACTGTATTTATGTGCTTAGCCACCTCATCTTTACTTGTTCTTGTGCTTAGTAAAATAATTTACTCTTGTTATTATGATTAGCAACATCATTTGAATTTGTTCTTATGCTTAACAACCTCATTTGTCACTATTCTTATGCTTAGCAACTCCATTTGTTGTTGTTCTTCTGCTTACCAACCTCTTTTGTCCTTCTTCTTGTGCTTATCAAGCGCATTTGCTTCTTTTGCAAAGAAAGCTCATTTGCCTTTATTCTTGTGCTTACCAACCTCATTTGTGGTTGTTCTTGTGCTTATGAACATCATTTGTCCTTGATCGTGTGCTTATCAACCTCATTTGCTATTATTCTTGTTATTAGGAACCTCATTTTCTATTGTTCTCGTGCTTAAATCATCATTTGCCATTGTTATTATAAACATCATTTGCATTAGTTCATGTGCTTAGCCACCTCATTTGCCTTTGTTCTTGTGCTAAGCAACATCATTTGCATTAGTTCTTGTGCTTGTCAACCTTATTTGCGGTTGTTCTTGTGCTAAGCAAAATTATTTTCCCTTAATCTTGTGCTTATCAACCTCATTTGCTCTTATTTTTGTACTTCGAAACCTCATTTGTCATTGTTCTTATTCTTAAAATCCTCATTTGTCATCGTTCTTGTGATTATCAACATCATTTGCAATAGTTCATGCGCTTAGCAACCTAATTTGCCTATGTTCTTGTACTAAGCAACATCATTTTAGTTCTTAAGCCTAACAACCTCACTTGTCATTATTTTAACGGTTAGCAATCTCATTTGTCATTGTTCTTGTGTTTAGAAAACTCATTTGCCAATATTCTTGTGCAAAGAAAGCTCATTTGTCCATGTTCTGGTGCTTAGCAACCTCATTTGCGGTTGTTCTTATACTGGGCAACATCATTTACCCTTGATGTTATGCTTATTAACCTCATTTGTCATTGTTCTCGTGATTATCAACGTTATTTGCATTACTTCATGTGCTTAGCATCCTAATTTGCCCTTGTTCTTGTGCTAAGTAACATCATTTGCATTACTTGTTGTGCTTAACATCATTCGTCACTGTTCTTCGACTCAGCAATCTCATTTGTTGTTGTTCTTGTGCTTAGCAAGCGCATTTGTCAAAGTTCTTATGCAAAGAAAGCTCATTTGCCCTTGTTCTTCTGCTTAGCAACCTCATTTGCGGATGTTCTTGTTCTTAGCAGCACCATTTGCCCTTGATCTTGTGCTTAGCAATCTCATTTGCATTTGTTTTTGTACTTGGGAACCTCATTTCGACTTTTTTTTGTGCTTTGCAATACCATTTGCATTTATTCTTGGACTTAACAACCTCATTTGCTCTTGTTCTTAGAAACTTCATTTGGCCTTATTCTTGTGCTTAATAACATCATTTGTCATTGTTACTGTGAATATCAACATAAAATGCATTAGTTTATGCGCTTAGCCACCTCATTTGCACTTGTTATTGTGTTTAGCAACCTAATATGCCCTTTTTATTATAATTAGCAACATCATTTGCATTAATTCTTGTGCTTAACAACCTCATTTCTCACTGTTCTTATGCTTAACAACCCCATTTGTATTTATTCTTGTGCTTATCAACCTCTTTTGTCCTTGTTCTTGTGCTTATCATTTGCCAAAGTTCTTGTGCAAAAAAAACTCATTTGCCCTTGTTCTTGTGCTTAGCAACCTCATTTGCGGTTATTCTTGTGCTTAGGAGCATCATTTGTCCTTGATCTTGTGCTTATCAACCTTATTTGCCATTATTCTTGTGCTTAGGAACCTCATTTGCTCTTATTCTCGTGCTTAAATCTTAATTTGTCATTGTCATTATGATTATAAATATCATTTGCATTCATCTCATTTGCATTTGTTCTTGTGCTAAGCAATATCATTTGCATTAGTTCTTGTGCTTGGCACCCTTATTTGTGGTTGTTCTTGTGCTAAGCAAAATCATTTTCCCTTAATCTTGTGCTTATCAACCTCATTTGCCCTTATTTTTGTGCTTCGGAACCTCATTTGTCCTTGTTCTTGTGCTTAAAATCCTCATTTGTCATCGTTCTTGTGATTATCAACATTATTTGTATTAGTTCATGTGCCTAGCCACCTCATTTGCCTTTGTTCTTGTACTAAGCAACATCATTTGCATTGGTTAATTTGCTTAGCAACCTAATTTGTGGTTGTTCTTGTGCTAAGCAAAATCATTTTCTCTTGATCTTGTGCTTATCAATCTCATTTGTCCTTATTCTTGTGCTTAGGAACCTCTTTTGCCCTTGTTCTTGTGATTAGAAAGCTCATTTGACAATATTCTTGTGCAAAGAAAGCTCATTTGTCCATGTTCTAGTACTTATCAACCTCATTTGTAATTGTTATTGTGATCATCAACAACATTTGCATTAGTTCATGTGCTTAGCCACCTTATTTGTCTTTGTTCTTGTGCTAAACAATATCATTTCCATTATTTCTTATGCTTAGCAACTTATTTACGGTAGTTCTTGTGCTAAGCAAAATTATTTTCCCTTGATCTTGCACTTATCAATCTCATTTGTCATTTTTTCTTGTGCTTAGGAACCTCATTTGCCCTTGTTCTTGTGTTTAAAATCCGCATTTTTCATCGTTCTTGTGATTATCAACATCATTTGCATCAATTCATGTGCTTAGCAAAATAATTTGCGTTATTTCTTGTATTTAGCAACTTAATTGTTGTTGTTCTTGTGCTAAGCAAAATTATTTCTCCTTAATCTTGTGCTTATCAATCTCACTTGTCCTTTTTATTGTGCTTAGGATGAAAGTTTTGATGCTTAGATAGCAAGAAATAAAATAAAAAATTTATTCGACTCAAAACAAACGATCTAGTTATTGT
This sequence comes from Carex arenaria, assembly GCA_964058825.1. Taxonomy (NCBI): domain Eukaryota; kingdom Viridiplantae; phylum Streptophyta; class Magnoliopsida; order Poales; family Cyperaceae; genus Carex; species Carex arenaria. The sequence goes on from CAXKVW010000811.1 coordinate 108,830, forward strand.
AAGTGTAAGAAACAATATTAATTAGCATAATCAAGAAGAGAATAACATAATACCTTAGATTTGATCTCCAAATCAAATTAAGAAGAGTTGTTCGTTTAGCAACTTCTTATTCCCTTTCTCTTCCAACGGTGGTTGTGCTTTAGCCCTTCAAATGACGAGCCTCCTTAGGTATCCACCGAAAGATTAAAGAAATACTTGTATCTCTAAGGCTAGTAAGAGATTAATAAGTAGAACCTTAATTCTAGTTTAACCCTTTTGTTAATTTCTGAAATATTCTTAGAGAATTTCTAGATCTCAACACATGAGAGAAAATGAGAGAGAATGAGAGAGAGAGAGACAAATTTCGACCAAGAGAATATACACAGAATTTCTGACCTTTCAGTACTAAAACTGATATATCATTCTCTAGGTAATTCCAAACGACTTGAAACCTTCACTGTTGGATTCTAGACTCCAAGGGCTTCAAATTTCATAGGTCATACGTCCAAAATAGTTAACGTTTGTCATTTCAAATCTCCGTTCAAAGTTACCTAAAAAACTGTCCCGAAATTTCTCTCATCTTTTATGAAATTGATTAGGTTTAATGACATATTTAAATATTCTTAAATCATGTCATCACTAATCAATTCTCCCCAGCATATATTTGGGCTTTGGGCTTAAACATACTAATCATATTAATATTTAATTAAGTCCACAATCCCATACTTTAAAAGGCCAATATATAAATTAATATTCTATATTAATTTATATGCATCTCTCATGTGTCTAAAGCAATTTAAAATATGTCGCATATACTTTAAATATTACTAGGATTATTTTATAACATCTCAATGTCATAAAATTGTTCATATATTAATAATATATAATTTGTACAAATTAATTATAACTCCTTATAATTAACATATCGCATATCACATATGCTTTATTAATATATTTTCTTTTAATCTTTCATATGGTGTGACCCTATGGGATCCCATCATTATGGCAATGGAATTAAACATTTTAATTCCATAAATCAATGATACAACTAGCCATGGTATATTGATTACCAAAATGATGTGGATGAAAAGCACAATGCAAAATCACGATCCCTGTAACATTAAAAAATGTTGTTGTGTTAATTCCTTGCCACATGATATCCAAATAATTATAAGGTAGGAATGTGTCATCCTTACTAATTATTCTTTCTTGATTTTCTGAAGTTTAATTATGATATGATTATCATATAATCATATTGCATGCACATAATACAAACTTTATCAAGGGGCCCAGAGATATCATCACTTATATTAACATATAAGGGACAATGGTTTCTTGATACGTATTGTTCTTCCGCATAAGTTATATGCACTGCAGTAACTGCCTTTATAACTCCTGGTTAAAGAGAGCGTTGGACAGTACCAACAATACACATTCCTTATGTAAGAAAAATAAATATCTTAACCAAAGAATTATAGACACAATGAAATATCAATAACACAGAACACAATCCATATGATATTTCATTCTTGGGTCTGTCCAGTGCCATATATCTCCATGTATGCACAACTCTTTATCGTATAACCTGTAGAACATGGTCATCATCTAATCACTACACTTATCTTATATGGTCAACCAGTGTACCTTGCTGATTGCCAAGATAAGGGACATTTAAGAGCAAACAAATTTATTCATTGTGAAGTTCTACAATTTAAGTCATCGACTCAAATAATCCACTAATATGAATACTCAAGGTACAAAATGATAAAATCATTCACTAATAAACTAAACACATCATACATATGATCTGGGTCTAGGACACCAACACTAACATAGGAACCTCATTTGCCCTTGTTCTTGTGCTTAAAATCCTCATTTCTCATCGTGTTTGTGATTATCGATATCATTTGCATTAGTTCATGTGCTTAGCAACCTAATTTGTCCTTGTTCTTGTGCTAAGTAACATCATTTGCATTAGTTCTTGTGTCTAATAACCTCATTTGTCATTGTTTTTATAGTTAGCAACCTCATTTGTTGTTGTTATTGTGCTTATCAACCACCTGTGCCCTTGTTCTTGTGCTTAGAATGCTCATTTGCCAATATTCATGTGTAACGAAAGCTCATTTATCCTTGTTCTGGTGCTTAGCAACCTCATTTGCGTTTGTTTTTGTGCTGAGCAACATCATTTACCCTTGATGTTATACTTATCAACCTCATTTGTCATTGTTCTTGTGATTATCAACATCATTTTCATTACTTCATGTGCTTAGCATTCTAATTTGCCGTTGTTATTGTGCTAAGCAACCTAATTTTCCCTTGTTCTTGTGCTAGCTAACATCATTTGCATTAATTGTTGTGCTTCACATCATTCGTCCATGTTTTTCTGCTCAACAACCTCATTTGTTGTTATTCTAGTGTTTATCAAGCGCATTTGCCAATGTTCTTGTGTAAAGAAAGCTCATTTGCCCTTGTTATTTTATTTAGCAACCTCGTTTGCGGTTGTTCTTGTGCTTAGAAATATCATTTGTCATTGATCTTGTACTTATCAACTTCATTTCTCATTATTCTTGTGCTCAGGAACCTCACATGCTCTTGTTCTCGTACTTAAAATCATCATTTGTCATTGTTATTATGATTATTAACATTATTTGCATTAGTTCATGTGCTTAGCCATCTTATTTGCCTTTGTTCTTGTGCTAAACAACATCATTTGCATTAGTTCTTGTGATTAGCAACTTATTTGCAGTTGTTCTTGTGCTAATCAAAATTATTTTCCCTTGATTTTGTGCTTATCAACCTCATTTTTTTTTGTGCTTAGGAACCTCATTCGCCCTTGTTCTTATGCTTAGAAAGCTCATGTGCCAATATTTGTGTGTAATGAAATCTCATTTGTTTTTGTTCTGGTGCTTAGCAACCTCATTTGCGATTGTTCTTGTACTGAGCAACATCATTTGCCCTTGATGTTGTGCTTATCAACCTCATTTGTCATTGTTCTTGTGATTATCAACATTATTTGCATTACTTCATGTGCTTAGCATCCTAATTTGCCGTTGTTCTTGTGCTAAGCAACCTAATTTGCCATTGTTCTTGTGCTAAGTAACATCATTTGGATTAAGTATTGTGCTTAACATCATTCGTCACTATTCTTCTACTCGACAATCTCATTTGTTGTTGTTCTTGTGCTTAGCAAGCACATTTGCCAATGTTCTTATGCAAAGAAAGTTCATTTGCTCTTGTTCTTGTGCTAAGCAACCTCATTTGCGGATGTTCTTGTTCTTAGCAGCATCATTTTCCCTTGATCTTGTGCTTATCAACCTCATTTACATTTGTTTTTGTGGTTAGGAACCTCATTTCTAGTTGTTTTAGTGCTTAGCAGTATCATTTGCATTTGTTCTTAGACTTAGCAACTTTGTTTTCCCTTGTTCTTGTTCTTAGGAACCTTATTTGGCCTTATTGATGTTCTTATCAACCTCTTTTGCCCTTGTTCTTGTGCTTAGAAACCTCATTGCGGTTGGTCTTGTACTTAGTAACATAATTAGCACTTGATCTTTTGCTTATCAACCTCGTTTGCATTTGTTTTTATGCTTAGGAATATCATTTGTCCTTATTCTTGTGCTTAAAAACCTCATTTGTCATTGTTCTTGTAATTATCAATATCAATTGCATTAGTTAATATGCTTAGCAACCTAATTTGCCCTTGTTCTTATGCTTGGCAATATCATGTGCATTTGTTCTTGGACTTAACAACCTCATTTATCCTTGTTCTTGTGCTTAGCAACATCATTTGCCCTTGATATTGTGCTTATCACAATCTCTTTTGCCCTTATTCTTGTGCTTAGGATTCTCATTTGCCCACGCTCTTGTGCTTAAAATCCTTATTTGCCATTGTTCTTGTGAATATAAACATCATTTGCATTAGTTCATGTGCTTAGCAACCTAATTTGCCCTTGTTATTGTGCTAAGTCATTTGCATTAGTTATTGTGCTTAACTACCTCATTTGTCAATATTCTTATGCTTAGCAACCTCATTTGTTGTTGATCTTGTTCTTATCAAGCACTTTTGCCCTTGTTCTTCTGCTTAGCAAACGCATTTACCAATGTTCTTGTGCAAAGAAAACTCATTTGCCCTTGTTCTTGTGCTTAGCAACCTCATTTGCCCTTGTTGTTGTGCTTAGCACAACGTCATTTGCATTAGTTCTTATGCTTAACAACCTCATTTGTCACATATTTTTATGCTTAGCAACCTCATTTGTTGTTGATATTGTACTTATCAACTACTTTTGCCCTTGTTCTTTTGCTTAGCAAGCGCATTTGCCAATGTTCTTGTGCAAAGAAAGCTCATTTTTCCTTATTTATTTACTTAGCAACCTCATTTGCAGTTGTTCTTGCTCTTAATAGCATCATTTGCCCTTGATCTTCTGCTTATCAACCACATTTGCATTTGTTTTTATGCTTAGGAACCTCATATGCCCTTGTTATTGTGCTTAAAAACCTCATTTGTCATTGTTCTTGTGATTATCAACATCATTTGCATTACTCATATGCTTAGCAACCTAATTTGTTATTTTTCTTGTGCTAAGGAACATCATTTGTATTTGTTTTGGTGCCTAACAACCTCATTTGTAATTATTTTTAAGCTTTGCAACCTCATTTGTTGTTGTTCTTGTACTTATCAACCACTTTTGCCTTGTTCTTGTGCTATTAAAACTCATTTGCCCTTGTTCTTGTGCTTAGCAACCTCATTTGTTGTTGTTCTTGTGCTTAGCAACATCATTTGCCCTTGATCTTGTGCTTATCAACCTCATTTGTCCTTATTCTTGTGCTTGGGTACCTTATTTGCCCTTGTTCTGTGCTTAAAATTCTCATTTGTCATTATTATTGTGATTACCAAAATCATTTACATTAGTTCATGTGCTTAGCAACCTAATTTGTCCTTGTTTTTATGATTAGCAACATCATTTGCATTAGTTCTTGTGCTTAACAATCTCATTTGACATTGTTTTCATGCTTAGCAAGCTCAATTTTTGGGTTAAATCAAAACCGTTCAATTCGAATTTGTTCTCGAGAAATTGTTGAAGAATGAATGCACTAAAATTAAAAACTTTCATATTTGACTGCTTGATTCGATACTAAATAAATTTGAAAAATTATAAATTTTACATGTAAAAGCACAATTAATGAAGTAGATAGATTTGAACAGTTTGAATTTACCATTTGAAGTCTATTCAATAAATTTTAGAGTTAATGTTATATTCGCATATTAACGGGTCTGAATCCCCTAACGTAACCCAATTTTTGGGTTAAATCAAGACCGTTCAATTCGAATATGTCGCTCGGAATCGTATCAGGATTCGAATTTGTTCTCGGGAAATTGTTGAAAAATGAATGCATTAAAATTAAAAACTCTCATATTTGACTGCTTGATTTGATACTAAATAAATTTAAAAAATTATAAATTTTACATGTAAAAACACAATTAATAAAGTAGATAGATTTGAACAATTTGAATTTACCATTTGAAGTCTATTCAATAAATTATAGAGTTACTGTTATATTCTCATATTAACAGGTCCGAATCCCCTGAAGTAACCCAATTTTTAGGTTAAATCAAGATCGTTCAATTCGAATCTGTCACTCAGAATCGTCTTAGGATTCGAATTTGTTCTCAGGAAATTGTTGAAGAATGAATGCATTAAAATTAAAAACTCTCATATTTGACTACTTGATTTGGTACTAAATAAATTTAAAAAATTATAAATTTTAAATGTAAAAGCACAAGTAATGAAGTAGATAGATTTGAACAGTTTGAATTTACCAATTGAGGTCTATTCAATAAATTTTAGAGTTAATGTTATAGGCCGGGATGAGGTTTGGTCCAAATGACTTTGGACCGGACACTGTACAAAGCCTCTGGAAATAATACGATTAAAGTCTGAACTATCGATCCGAACAACTCAACATGATTTCCATATTAAAATGTGCTCAGAGACCAAATTTTATATTCTTTGGAAAAAATTTACTATTTTTTTTAGATACGTACAAAATTATTATTTTTTTACCATTCAGAAACAATGTTGTATGTATCTAAAAAAATAGTAAACAATTTTCAAAGAATATAAAATTCGATCTCTGAGCACATTTTAATATTGAAATCATGTTGAGCGTTTCAGATTGACTATTCGGACTTTAATCGTATTCCGTTCAAAGCCATTTGGACTGTGTCTGGTCCAAAGCCATTTGAACCAAATCTTATACCGTTCTCATATTAACAGGTCCGGATCCCCTGAAGTAACCCAATTTTTGGGTTAAATCAAGACCATTCAATTCGAATCTGACGCTCACAATCGTCTCGGAATTTGAATTCGTTCTCGGAATGTGTGCACTCCATATTCAAACAAATTGTCTCGGATTCGAATCAGACGTCCCTGATTTAAAACCCAAAAATTGGTTTACTTTAGTGGATCTGAATTCCATATTAACCAGGCTCTAATTAAATATAGATAGTGTCGTGGTGATGAATTAACCTAACGGTATTACTGTATTTAAAACTAAATTTGGATTCGTGTACAGCACCGCCAGCATGTGCAACAATTCCATACGAAAACGGCCGTAATAAATGCGAACATTCACGAATTTCAAATACTTTTTGAAAACAAAAAAATATTCCAATATTCTCCTCAGCTAAATACGTTGTACAATGTCGCATTGGTAAAGTCTAAAGTGATTTATGATTTTATGAGATCATGATCTAGAGTCTAGACAACTCTTTCGGCGCCACATATTCCAGCTTGCACCGCCAGGCCGATGCTCTTCTGCTTCTTCAATTTAAAATTCAATAATATATGAACTATATTCTATATATATACATTTTAATTTTGAGGAGGAATTCACTTACAATTTTTTTAGCGACACCGAATTACACTCTATATTATTAAAGTTTTTAAAGTTCAAATATTTGATTCAAACCGTTCAACATGATGATGAATATATTAAAATATGTTTACATATCAAATTTTACATTTTTTTATTTTTTTTTACTATTTTTAAGTATTTTACAAAATCATTGTTTTCAGACCATTTAACTTTTGTACCAATCTTAATAAATAGTAAAAAATTCAAAAAATATAAAATTTGATCTGCAAGCACATTTTTATATATCCATCATGTTGGATGGTTTGGATTGACTGTTTAGACTTTAAAAATATAGAGTGTGATTCGGTGTCACCAAAAACGTGTGTAAGTGGATCCCTCCTCTTTAATTTTTGTATATAGAATATTTTATTAAGAATAAGTATTGTAAAGTCTTATTGAAAAGACTTCAAACGACTAATTTAAATCTTTCAAACCAATTTACTTTATGAGTGAGTGATGAGTTTACATACAACAATTTTATTTTTTCGAGTTATTTAGCATCAAGTCAAGCGGTCAAAAATGTTGAGAAATGATGGTATTAAAATTAACTTAAAAACTCTCTTATTTGCCCGCTTAACTGATACTAAATAAATTCAAAAAATTATAAATTTTGCATATAACATACAACTAATGAAGTAGATCGATTTAAATAGGTTGGATTCATCGTCTGAAATCAATTTAATAGATTTTAAAGTTGGTGATAAGCTAAAATGACATTGATATCATACCAGCCAGACTCAATATTATATAACCTTGTATTTAATAAAATTTTGTACATACTTGAATTTATATTTAATTAATTAATATATTTTTAACCATTTTACACATGAAACTCTTAATTGGTTCATCAAGATTTGTGCACGGACATCAAATCCGTACAGGTGAGGGATGCGCATAGACTTGTTCAATTTGCTATGGTATTGGATCAAGATGCCACGCATGATTTCAAAATTTTCAACTAAGTCATCTATGCAAGAAATGAAAAATGTGACATCGTCAAAGAAATTATTAACCTTACAAGATAATTTTCGTATTACACGCATGAGATGCGAATCAGATATCGTCAAAAACATAAAGACTAAAAAAAATGTTGAGCTGAGGTAAGCAGTCAATATTTATTAGCAACTAAAAATAAATAAAAACAAAACACTATATCAGTGTAAACAATTAAATTGGTTAATTCATGGTTGTTAACATGTGGTATTAAATTGAATAAGGACGAAACTAACCTGCCAGGCTTACGATACACTGGACCCCATCCATACAATATCCAGCCATCCAGGGCTCTGCTTTGATCTTCTCCATTTGAAGAAAAAACAGAGAAATCGTTACATAAATCTGATAAATGTTAACAAGTCAATTAATACAGGATAAAATGTATTAAACTTTAGGGAAAATTTATAGTGTACCTATCAAAACTTTCATAATAACCAATTTTTCCATCAAAACATTGAAATTTCTAATTTTCCCATTTAAAGTTGAAATCCTTTCTTATTTCCCCATAAGTTGATTAAATCTGAATTTATAATTTTATTTTATTTTAAATTTTAAATATCTATTTTACCCTTCTAAAACTGAGATCTCCTTTCTCCTTCTTCATCCAATTTTATAAAGTTGTCCTTAGCTAAAAATGATGATTTGAAATAGAGAAACATCATTGTTTATCCTATAAAATGACTAATAATCAAATTAAACAGCACCCGCTTCAGCACTCAACACAATCCACCCCCATCTCTCTCCTAATTAAGCTGATATTTCCCTCTAATCTGATTGACAGTCAGTCTCATTTATGTTCCAGTTGTCGCCTTCCTATCTCTCTCCAGTCTCCTGTCTCCACACAATACAGGCGCAGGCGCAGGCGCACCCATGGCAGTATCTATTTATAGTCGAATTTACGAGTTCGCCACCAATCAACATATTTGTTTCTCTCTTTCTCTCTCCCAATCGGCAATGCGACATTGCTCAACTAATACATACATACCGAAGCTTAATTCAATTGATTTCTATTCTTAGTCATTTTAGGAACTTTCAATTCAAAAAGTATCGCCTGTAAAAGGCCTCCCCTATGTATGGATCAGATTATCGAATTATTCAATAAAATTGAGAATTTCTCAGTTGTTCAAATGTGATAGCCACTATCAGAGTTACAAAATAAAGAGAATTTCTAATTTGTTTCCTTTATCCTTTGGTTGTAAACAATTTCACCATTTCGCTAAATTCGATCTCCAATATATCATTCCATCAACCCATTCGTCTAAGTTATGAGAGCTAAATATCGTTAATAATTATCAAAATTTAATAGAGACTTATGAAACATAAAATGTTGAATTCCAGCCGTGAACAAAAAGTTAATTTTTGCTTTAAGCACGACGTGGAATACAACTTGGACAAGTTAGGATCGTGATATAAAAAAGGAATTAGATGCTTTGAAGACACATTCGAAGCTTTCTATGTTTTTCTCTTTCAAATCACCATTTCTAATTTAAGAGTAGTTTTATAAAATTGGGGTGAAGATGGAGAAAGGAAATCTCACTTTTAGAAGGGACAAAATAAACATTTAAACTTTAAAATAAAATTAAGTTTAAAATTTTAGATTTAATCAATGTATGGGGAAATTAGAAATGATTTCAACTTTCAACGGGCAAATAAGAAATTTCATTGTTTAGAGGGGAAATTGGCTATTTAGAAAGTTTTGACGGATACACCAGAAATTTTCTCATAATTTTTATGTTGATTACGCTTATAAATGGCTTAGATTATGCTGCAAATATTCAGCTAGAAGTTGATAATAATATATTAAAATTAATTATTTTACATATAGTTACTACAAAATACTTATTTTTGTTCTATTAATGACAAATATGATAGATGAAACTGCTGTCTCCGTCGGTTTTCCTAACTTCTTTCTTAATGTTAAGTTCAAATCATTTTTTTATAATGTCTATATATAAACTTCACCACTAAGTCATCAATTATTTTCTTTTATAATTATAAATTATGTATGCCATGGTAATATATGACGTGATTTCAAAATTGTTGATAATTTTAATTTAAATTGTTTTAAGTTTGATTTCTTGAAATTTGTGTTATAGTCACAAATAGTTCTTGATCACCCATACTATTCTTCTCCTAATTTTAAGGTTATCATATGCCTAGAAACATGGTAAAATAGCTTAAGTTGCAAATTAAGAAACGAAAATTATCCTTGATAAAAGAAGGTATTTAATTATGAGAAGGGTTCCAATATCTCATGTTTTTCATACTCATATTTTATATCTTCATTTCTAAAGTCTAAATTGTAGATTCGAACAGCTCAACATGATATTCATAATAAAATATGTCCAGGATAAAATTTTATATTTTTAGAAATTTTTTACTATTATTTAAGATATGTACAAAATTATTGTTTCTAGACCATTAAAAAATAATGATTTTCTACCCATCTTAAAAAATAGTAAAAAAAATTCAAAAATTATAAAGTTTCATCCCCAAATATATTTTAGTATGAATATCATATTGAACAGTTCGGTTGACAATTTTGGACCATGAAAATATAGATATAGAATATGAAAAATGATAAGGTATTGGAATCCTCTTCTTTGATTATTTGAAATTCTACTTCTCGAGACCGGAATTGTCCACTTTTTCATAACTGGAGAGGGTTCAATTTTGCACACGTCAAATACGTGCGCGAACAAACAGCTTGAGCTCCCGCCTTTCAAGAATCCCGAAAAATAAGGACATTATAAAAAAATTAACATCTGAAATTTTGTCATCAAACAAGTGTGCGAAAATGAATGACTACAAAATTTAATTTGTATATTAATGTTTTAGTAGGTAGGGTGCTTTTAAGTTCACCAATTTTTTTTTTGAACTTAATTCTGAAATCTATCGAGTTGATTTTAAATAATAAATTCGTATTATTGAAACTTTTCTACCTATGATGCATCTACATGTAAAAAATTTCAACTTTCAAATTTATTTACTATTAAGTCAAGCTGTCAAAAGTAGAATGTTTGTAAATTAATTTTAATATATTCATTTTTGAACAATTTTTTACCATTTAACTCTATACATAATTAATTCAAAATTTAAAAACTTTTGCATGTAAATATATCACTCGTAGGCATAAAAGTTTCAATAGTTTGAATTCGTCAATCCGATAAATTTTAGAGTTAAATTCACAAAGACTCTAGAGCACCCTAGTTTTGCTCTTAATGCTTTGTTTTTAAACATTTGTGTAACACAAGTCACTTTCCGACTTTACCCCTCAAATTAAATTCCTCAATTATGGTGTTAGTTACTGCTTAATTATTATTTTCGTCACTTTCCCAATATAAACTCCACTAATCCACGTGCCAATCGTTGATTTGCTCTTTTAAAATTCACCTCTCTACGGCTCTACCTTTGCAAATGAATCTGCTGTTATTTCAAAGGATAACAGGACCCTTCAAAGTTTTCCACACACGAATCTCAAGAAAATTCTTTTGTCATGTGCGAATTTCAACAAAGACCAACGGCTGAGATCTGAATAACATGGTCCTGTTATATGTTTGGAATTACAGCAGATTTATCTCCAACCTTTTTAACTTCTCCCTACTCGCCTTCTCTCCCACCATTTTTTTTTCTTCCCTCCACAAACAAAGAACTTATCTTTCTCTTTCTCTTTCTCTTTCTCTCTCTCTCTCTCTCCGCCTCCCAGCGAAACCACAGGGGGGTAGGGATGGGAATTGAGATAGATTATAACACACCCGACTTAAATCTGGAGGTGGAATATCTCCATCGGAGCACCTCCGGCAGTCGACGTCGGAAACCCTCCGGCGACGCGGCGGAGACAGACGAAGGAGGAGGAAGCGAAGATGGGAAAGGAACCTCTTTTAGACAAGACATGGAGCACGCAGCGGCTGAGACTTATCTAATCACTGGATTAACATTTACTCTTCTACAATATCTCGGGTAATTTTGAATTGATATCAATATGTTTCCCTTTCGTTTTTACAAATCGCAACATTGTGTAATAATTTTATTTTGCCTCAATGGTAATGCTTGGCTTCATTAAGCTTACTTACAGTTATTAAGCACCAGCAAATCAATTTTTAAGCTAGGCGTAGAACTAAAGAAAGCAACGAATTTTGAAGAACTTTAGGTGAATGTGCGAAATTTAGCTTTAAAAGTTGTTCTTGTATTTTGCTTCTTGGGATTTGACGGTGCATTGTGCGTCGTTAATTTTGGAGTTGGTTATCGTTTCTCTTGGATACGACGCACAGCTGTTTTAAAGTTTAAACGAATTCGTATCCTCTGCATTAACACAAAAAATAAACTTTTGAGTTATTGCATCTGAGCCATCCGATCCACTTTAAGATCCGTGCGGAATAGATCTGCACTATTATTAAAGAATCCTCTTCATCAACTCAGAAGGTGCTTATTTGAGTTAATGCAGACGATGCCGACTCGTTCTAAACTGGATTGAGTTGTCTGCATCATGCAAACCACTAAAGAGCACGAGAAGTTTCAGCCAAAAAAAAAAGAGCACGAGAAGTTTCTAATTCGGAAACATCTAGGACGAAAGTGCATTGGGGCTTTTCTTGGTTGTAAAGAATTGCTTTATTTTTTTTGTTTTTACAATTTCTTTTTTTCTGTTTTTTGGGAGCTGAAGTGGAAACTTTTCTTGGTCGTGCCGTTTCTCACAAATTCTTGACTGCTGCTTCGGTGGCCCCACTTTCAGTTGTGTGTACTTGGGCACTGAGGAATGTGTTTAGTATATTTTGTTCTTCTGTGCCTGCTTGAATGTAGCGTTCTGTGTTGCTAGTAGTTACAATAGGCAGTTAGGTACAGAGTAGTCAACGCGTCAAACCTTCGCTTAATTGCTGAGTAAGAATTAAGAAATTAAGAAACCATGTTTTCTTTCTTTTTTTTCGTTTTTACCTTTTAACTTTAACGCAAGATAAAACAATGTTGTTTCTTTGCTTTGACTTTGACTCTGATTTTTTTATTAATAGGAAAAATAAAATAAAAATATTGACAATGGTTAATGATTTCGGTGAATTTCGAAATTAGAAAGACCGTTAATAGTTTATAACGTCCATGACACTTTAGTTGGACGTTATAAACTATAACGTTTAGTTAATCTGACTGAATTGCTAATTAACTAAAAAAATAATGTAGCTGGCTGTTATATATGTCATATATGTGTGAACATTTTGTGTACGTATCAGGAAGAAAGAAATTGCCCGTCGTGTGGGCCTCCCAAAGGGGAGCCTGCTATGCCAAAAGCGAAAAAAACCTCAAGGGCCAACTTGATCCTCTTCCCCAGGGATCCCAGATGAGGGATCCCTAGGAGAGCCGCCGACTCCAACTATCGTCCATGTACGATCCATACTAGATCTGACCAACTGACCATCCTACCTCCTCTACGTTTTTGACAGCCCATCTTTTTGTCTTTTGTCTCAGTAGAGTCTTTCAGTGGCATGTTTCCGCTACAGTGTTTTTTTTTTCTTTAGTTCTATAACGGTATGATCGGGACAAAACACTGTATCTGGACGTTATGGACCATAATGTCCCGTTACAGTATTTTTTTTATTAATTAGCAATTATCCAATCATATTAACCGGACATTATGGTAAGTATAGTTACTAACTTAGTAAGTTTGTTTACTCAGTTTAGGTTACAGATGGATTTCAAAGCTACTTGCTCTTGGCATGTATGCTATCTTGCTTATGCCTGGCTTTGTGCAAGGTAAGTTTTCCTCATGTTAATTCTATTGACATGTTCATCACATTCTAACATGGAGTTCTCACTAAATTATATTATCCTCTTTCAGTTGGATATTACTACTTTTTCTCGAGTCAGGTGCGGAGAAGTGTAGTATACGGCCCACAACCAAGAAACCGGTACATTATGCTCTCTCTAAGAATCAATTTCATGTCATGGAGGTTTCTATTTTATCTTCCATTTTGTTCTTTTAGAAAATTACTATCTTCATAATTGTTAGTATATATATTTTAGGTTGGATTTGTACCTACCAAAAGATTGTAACGGGTCCAATCCAGTTGTGGCATTTGTAACTGGTGGTGCTTGGATTATCGGGTAAGTCAACCTTTCTTACAATAATAAATCCCAATCAAGGAATGACAAAAACAGGTTTTAATTGATCTTGTATTTAAAACACTTGTTTAGTTATAAGGCATGGGGATCTCTTCTTGGGAAAAGATTGGCTGAAAGAGGAGTCATAGTTGCTTGCATCGATTACAGGTACTGAACAGAGTAAACTAAAATATTTGCAAATAATATGATTAGAGATAAATATGAATAAATTGAAATCCTTTTGGCATATTCTGTATCATAGGAACTTCCCACAGGGGACTATAGGTGACATGGTGAGAGATGCTTCTCAAGGGATCTCTTTCGTGTGTAACAATATTGCTGTTTATGGAGGCGACCCCAAGCAGTATGTTACAAATTATCCTTTTTTTTATTTTGAAAGTTTCTGTTCTTTGCTTATTATGAATTTTGCTTCATAAGAATACTTTTTCAAGTAACATTTAACATTTTATTTGTCGAAAAACTGCAAATAACACATATGTCCGACATGAAACTAAACCTATTTTTAGTCAAGCAACAAAAGACTAATTTGCTCTAAGTTCCTCAATTTCATTCAACCTATTTGATTGGCTACTTGTTCAGACAAGATTTACTGAAATTTATTACTTGGGCCTAATTTAGAACATATGAAATGGATGTATATTTGCATACTTTGATGAACTAATAAGACTTGTTATTTTCAAGCAGTGAAAGTATTATGTTGTCATTCGCAAATTTAAAAAATGATCACTCCTTTAAATTGAAAACTTCTAGGCATTCCTCGCACGGCCTTTCCTAATTTGCTTTCATCCATTGATAATATAAATATTTACCATTTTGTTATTGTGTCAAGGATTTATCTAATGGGGCAGTCGGCTGGGGCTCACATAGCTGCCTGTGCATTAATGGATCAAGCAGTCAAGGAAGCCAATGGAGAGCGAATTTCTTGGAGTGTCTCACAAATAAAAGCATACTTCGGTCTATCTGGCGGGTACCTGATAATATAATATATGCATATTATTTTTTTTCAATTTCTTGTTTTCTCTAGAAATGCTTAGCCAGTAATGAGTTATTTTGTAAATGTACAGGTATAACTTGCCGGAGTTGATTGATCATTTCAATGAGCGTGGCCTTAACAGGAGAATTTTTCTAAGGTAATTTTAACATTAAGGCCTGGTGACATAGTCATGATAGGGAGAATTTTATGTATACCCCTCGAGAACTTCAAAAACTCACAAATTTACTCAATTAATTGCCTATTCTATTAAAACTCATTTTAAATTTGTAAAATACCCATTTTACCATTTATTAAACAAATAAAAAATATATAACATGTTTAAGAGAAATGTTCAGCCTTCTAATTGGCCGGTTGTGAGGGCAAATGGTTCCTTTTTTACTATTGACACACACACAAATGTATGCCTAAATGCTATTGTGTGTGCTTCACAAGTAGAGAAATGACTCATTTGCCCCCAGAAATCGACCGATTAGAACACCCAACATTTTTCTTATACAAACTGCATTTAATTTTTTTAATAAAGAGTAAAATAGGTATTTTATAAATTTAGAATGATTTTAAAAAAAATGCAATTAACTGGGTAAATTCAAGGTTTCTGAGGGGTAGAAATACATAAATTCAAGGTTTTTAAAAAAATGCAATTTAGAATAAACTTTTGAGGTAGAAATACATAAATTCAAGGTTTCTGAGGGGTATATATGATATTCCCCCATAATAATATCCAATATGAACAAACAGTCTTGACTTGTGTCTAATTTATAATTTTCTCTTCTTTTAGCATAATGGAAGGAGAGCAAGGGTTGCACCGCTTTTCACCAGAAATTGTGGCAAAGGAGTCAAGTGCCAAAGCTGTATCCCTATTGCCTCCTATTATACTTTTTCATGGAACCGAAGATTATTCTATACCATCATCAGCCAGGTAAATTCAAAGTTATTATATAAAAGTGTACCCAGAAATATTCAAAAGTATCAGCAATATCCCTTGCAAAATTTTAGATTACCCATTGGTATCATCACTAATGAGGAATAAGAGAGCATGATTTTAGCTTCTTCTTCTTTTTTTTGTATTGTACAAGGAAGATTGTACATGATATTTCTCGTGTTTCTGAGGGGCATATGTGAAATTTCCAATTTTAGTAGGGCAAAAATATGCTAATCAGTATAACCCTATATTGAAATTTTGATTCACCATTGACACAGTTTCTGTGGGGTCTTCAATTTAATTTATTTTTTTGCATGCAGTGAAAATTTTGCAAAGGTACTGGAAAATGCTGGCGTTCAAGTCAGGTTAGTCCTATATGAAGGAAAAACACACACCGATTTGTTTCTACAGGTACGACTTGTTAAGTTCTAATGAATATGGGTTTTCTTTCTTTACTTTTATTTTTTTGAAATATTTTGAAATTTCACTCTCTTTTTCTTTACATGCAAATTTGCTAACTGACATCTAAGTATGCAAACCTTGGTTGCTCGATTTTGACTTGGGAAAAAGAGAGCTCATTCGGGGATTGAGATATAATTGTCTACAATTATTAAAAAATGATAAATTTATTGCAGAAGAGTAACAGGGGGCTGTGAATTGCAAAAAAATGAGATATACAAGGATTTCAGTTGTATTTTTAATGAGATTTTGTGTTAAGGCAGATCTCAGTCAGTACTTGTCATTCGATTTTCTTTTTTCTAAAACAAGTTTTATCTGAGAAAAACATCACTTATTTTAGGATCCACTGAGAGGTGGAAGAGATGAATTGGTGGAAGATGTGGTTGCTACAATAAATAAATGTGTCGGAACCAATTTCGAGGGACCCACACCCAAGCGCCTAGTGCCAGAGTGGCAATTACAATTGGCCCGTCGAATAAGCCCATTTTGAGGAGAAATTTTCATCTTGTGCCAACTGGTACATAGTTTTGGAACCATCGGTACGAGCAAGCTTTCTGGTATAAATTTTTGGTCGTGCTCAACTGATTTGCAAATTTACTGGAATGGTTATATCTGCATATAATAAGGACACATCTATGAAAATGTCCTTTTCTTGATGTTCATCGCCAGTTTAATCAACTGGTTTCGATAGTTTATCATTTGTATTATTTATGATATGCAAGTTCTTTCATCCTTATCAATTGGGCCAATGTTTTTTTGTTTGATTAATTTGTTAGATTATTGTAAATTTAATGTATTTCTGTCATGTTCGTTTGTTTTTTCACCTATTCAGATTCAAGTGTTTGTGCTGTAGCATCCCCAAAATTTAGTCTAAAGTTAGCAAAGATAAAGATAAAAATAAAATTGATTATGTAGGGATTTGAGCAATTAAAAATCAAACTTTTGCTGACAGCTTAGATATATAGTATGGAATGTTTTCTTATCTTGTTGAGAAAGTGACAATGAGCGTATTGATTTAAATGAATATCCAAACTTTCTCTTAGTAGATATCAGTATTTTTAAGTATATCCATTAATCATCTCATAATAATGCATATACCAAATTTATTTCATCTCCATAATGATAACAGTTCACACCAGTGGCATCAAACAAGCTTTTAATACAAACCGTAGAAGGTGAAAAGAAGAAAATTGAAAATAACAAGCCAAACTGAAATTAATTGGAGATGTAGTTCTTCTCTTCGGAGTTATTAGTTCTTGGATGATGGTTTTGCTTTGGGAGTCTGTTAACATTTAATAAAAACAATTAGTAAAAATTTGTCACAAATAATCAGAACATTACAATAACTACCAGCATATTTTTTTTTCCTTTTTACAAAAGAGACCTAAGCAGAAGCGCCAGTTTTTATTACATTACGAAAGCAAATACAAACTAGCAGTTAGTATAGCAGGATTATACTTCAACAATAGAAAATACAAGCTAATCTTAATTATTTTCACT
This sequence comes from Carex arenaria, assembly GCA_964058825.1. Taxonomy (NCBI): domain Eukaryota; kingdom Viridiplantae; phylum Streptophyta; class Magnoliopsida; order Poales; family Cyperaceae; genus Carex; species Carex arenaria. The sequence continues at coordinate 126,700 of CAXKVW010000811.1, forward strand.
TGTCATCATATTTACAGAATTAAGGAGCTGACCCTTTTCTCTTTGTATTTATATTTCTTTCTAGCAATATCAATATGGAATTAGTAGGACTGTAGGAGTCAGATAAACATACTTAACAAAGATAAAATACATGTGCTATTCACCCCAAAACAATTATCATATGCTCGACCGAGAAGTATAACAGCTGCTTAAGATATAGACGAGGGCAAATATGGAAATATACCTTCTTCTTGGGCTCACGGGGTTTTTGTCCGGCCTTATTAGGGGCCGGTTTTGATGTCAGTGGGGCTTTCGGTGCACCTTCACCGGGCTTGGAAGTAAGCTGACTCATCAGTCCAGCAGGTTTGGATGCCTTCATTGATGCCATTAGTTACTGTTAACTAAAAGCTTTAAGAGATGTTGATTTGGAAATTAGCTAGCCTGACTTGTACTTGGTGGTGCAACCAGTATGGTGTATTTATAGTGGAGTTTCATAGGTGAGAATGCATGGAATGTGAATATGTGATTGATAAAATATTCCAGGAATAAAGGTGGCCTGAATTATTGGAGCTTGTTGGATGGAATAACCAGTTGCAAGTTTGCAACTGGAATAACTTTTTTACTTGGAACATGATGCCTGATTTCTTGTCATGTCTTGGATTCGGAAATAAATCTGCTGCGATTCCAAAGAATTGCAGGTCCTTGCAATTCCAATTTTAACCTTTTATTTATTAGAATACACAAATCACAAAGAAAGTTAATTTTTGTACACAAATTTTGAATCACATGAACCGTTGAGATTGGAATTGCAGGGTTCCTGCGATTCTTTGGAATCACAGCGGATTTATTTCCCTTGGATTTGGTGTCTCTGATGCTAAACTTCTAGGGTACGTTTGGATTAACTTTAGAATAGCTAGAATAGCTACTGTTTAGAATAGTAAATAAGAATAGCCACTGTTTAAGAACAGTGCTATTCGGAATAGTGAAAAAGTTGTTTGGATTGCATATTTGGAATAGAGTTTGGAGAGAATGAATAAAATAATAATTTATGTGTTAGATTAAATATAATACAATATAATATTAATTTAAATATTAAATATAATATAATATTATTTTAAATACTAAATTAGTATTAAATAAGTATTAAATAAAATATTAGATTAAATGTAATATAATATTACTTTAAATATTAATGTAATATAATATTAGTTTAAATATTAAATGTAATATAATATTATTTTAAATATTAAATGAAATATAATATTATTTTAAATATTAAATTAGTATTAGATTAAAGGGATAATTTCTAGTGTGCCCATCTAAACTTCTAAAATAGCCAATTTCCCCATGAAAATGCCATAATATCCAAAATCCCCACAACAACTTAAAATTATATCTAATGTCCCCATTGATTTATTTGACCTTTAATTTAATTATTTTAAAAATTAAAATGACAAACATATTCTTTTCTTTCAAACTCTCTTCTCCCTTTGCACCTTCACCTGTGACGATTCCAAACTCTTATCTTCCTTTGCACTATTGGATGCATATGATCCAATTATTAATGGATGAAAACTTCTAGGAGCATTTGATTGAAGTTTAGAAAGCGTGAAAATTTTGGAAGTATTTGATTCAATTTTTTATTGAGAGGAACTTTTAGAAACATTCAATGAATCAAAAATTGATTGCACGCACAGTTGTGAGGCTCGTTGGTTTACCTACTAAATTGTTGTTCAAATCACTCTTTATCACAGGAGATGAAATAGTATTTATTCACAGATAACTTGGGGCAGAAATATTTGAACTAGCACGACATGCAAACCTTGCACATTAATGGAGTTTTGGGGTAGGAAAAGGTGCAAGGAGATTGAGAAGAGGTGAGTTTGAAATGAAGGGGCATATTTGTCATTTTAATTTTTAGAATAATTAAATTAAAGGTTAAATAAATCAATGGAGATATTAGATATAATTTTAAGTTGTTATGGGGATATTGGATATTATGACATTTTCATGGGGAAATTGGCTATTTTCAAAGTTTAGATGGGCATACCAGAAATTCTCCCTAGATTAAATATTAGATTAAATATAATATAATATAATCTAATATTAAATGTAATATAATATTAATTTAAATATTAAATGTAATATAATATTAATTTAAATATTAAATGTAATATAACATTAGTTTAAATATTAGATTAGTATTAATATTGAAAGCAAAAAATGCTATTCCATATTTTTGTAAGAATAGCGAATAGCAGCTATTTTTGCTATTCCGAATAGCAAAAATGTCGTTTGGATGCAAATTGCTATTCCGAATAGGAGCTATTCTTGAATAGCTTGCTATTCTAGCTATTCTTACACCATCCAAACATACCCCTACGGTATTGTTAATGTGAATTTTATAAAAATACCATGAAAAACTTTGCAATTCACATGTTACTGTAAGATCGGTGGGAGTAGGGGCTGTCCAATCGACATCAAGATTCGTGCACACTTGATCCACACTAATTTTAAAATTGTCTGCATGCACCCAAAGAAAGAAAATGGGAGTCAACTGACTTGATTTAAAAAAAAATTGTATATGGATATAATTTTATGTATAATTTAGAGTAAAATGTCATAGTATTGTAAAATTGACTCTCATTTTTAATACGAAAATTATATATAATTGATCTCTATTGTTTGTTTAATCCTCATAGTTTAAAAGTCTGACTTCGCATCTGCACACGCATGACCCTCATAGTTCAGACTGCTCTGGCCAAATTTGATTCGATGCTTGATCGAAGCTGTATGATACACATCAAGTTTCGGAACGCGTATCCTCGGCATTAACTCAAAAAAGAATATTTTGAGTTAATGAATCTCAACCATTTGATTTTAAACAGAGCTAATCCAGTTCCTGCCTATGACATAGGGAGCTTTTCAATATTAGTGCGGATTTAGTTTGTACGAATCTTAAAACAAATTGGACGGTTGAGATTTATTAACTCAAAAGATTCCCTTTTGAGTTAATGCAGAGGATACGCGTTCCAAGTTTCGTGGGCACTTAGTCTGCACAGATCTTAAAGTTATCAGTGCAATCTTGATACCGATCGGACAGTTCCGACCTAGCACAGTAGCACCACCGCCTGATTCGGTTTGTTATCCAGTCACCTTAAATTTAAACGATAAAAATTATTCGGGCCTCCGTATTATCAGTTTTAGGCCTGATAGACGGAGGGTAAGTGGGCTGGATCTTCAATCTCATCTGGGTTTGGGTTTTGAATTACTAGATCCGACCCAGCACCAAACGCAAGATGAGTTGAATTCGTATCCTCTGAGATATCTCAAACTTTGCGTGACTTTTTGGAATATCTCAATCGTTCAAATACATTCTACACTAATCTCAAAGCTCAAATAATACTGGCCCCCTACGGTTTCCCTAATAGGCACCGGACACGTCGGTCACGCAAAAATTGAGATATCTCAGAGGATAAGCACCCAGATGAGTTTGGGTCCGATGCCCATCAGACACAAACTGGTTCCATAGCTGTCCGTTCCGCTTTAAGTGTGCATCGCTTTAATATTCGTGCAAGTACATATCCGTGCACACGAATTTTAAAGTAAATCGGACAGTTGTGGAACTCATCGGACGTAAAGTCCGCCGAAAGTGGGAACAGAGTATGCATCAAGGGCAATTTGGTAAAATCCTAAAAGAATAAAAGGCCCTCCTAAATTGACTGTATCATCGTCAAGCTCTCCATATGAGACCAACCTCTTCGGCTCTTCATTCCCTTCCGTGTCTCTCCCGTTAGAGTTCTTAATTGATCCCCAATTTTGAATTCTTCTCATATTCTACTATAAATCTCACCCAATTGCAGATCTACACAGTTACATTCGTATACAGAGAACAATACTTACAGACGTGTCGCTACCGCTAAGGTAAGCACCTTGCCCTTTTGCTCCATTTCTTCTATTTATCTATTGTCTCTTCCACTGTTTAGCATGGTTTTTAATTCTGAATTGAACTGTTATATATCCATTTCTCAATTACGTCTTGAGTGGCATTCCTATAGATAAGTTGTAGGAATTGAGAAATTTTGTTGCTCTGCAATTTAATTAGTTTAAGAGCTACTTCCCTGAAATTTTTGTAAGTTCAGTCATGACAGATCAAGTTTGATTCCACAAAACTTTTGAACCTAGTTGCAGCATTTGAAAACACCTAATTTAACTAAATGTTGGTTGCAGACTCGAAATTTTACTTTTACTTTCTATGAGAAATATTTCTCCATTGTTAGTTCACTGATGAAATAAAATGCTTCTAAATTCAGTGGTCACGCCAATTTTCAGGTTGTTATCTGGATTGAGAAAATTTGGCACTGATTGAATTTTTATAGAGGACAGTTTAAAAAGATATGGCATCAGAAATAATGAATGCGACGGCAAATGCGTTGGTTTGGATGTCATCTACTTTGGATGCTCCCACTCGAGCTGTTGTTTTTGGCGTACCTATTGATGGTAACTCCCTCTTATCATTTTACCCTCTAGTAAAAAAATTGTATGTTGTCACAAGTACCAGAGGAAATTAAAACAACCACTTAGCACTACCTTTTTCTTTAAAGGTGAATTAATTTAAAGTTGCATAATTATGGGCATGTCTTTTATTAATATGTCCTTGTGTTGGACATGTAGGTCATCTAGTTGTGGAAGTATTATTGGTGGTGGTTATACTATTCCAGCTTACAAGGAAGAGCTACAAGCCTCCTAAGAAACCTTTGAGTGAAAAGGTTGGTTTTAGTTATTTTTGTTGTATTTTTACGATAATATATTAATTTGTTATGATAGTTAAAAAAAATGGCATTTTGGTGAAAATAATACAGGAAATAGACGAGCTTTGTGATGATTGGGTGCCCGAGCCCTTAACTCCGCAAATTAGTGAGGAAATGATTGTTGAGCCCCCCACATTGGAAAGGTTTTAAAAAAAAAAATCTTTTCATTCATGCTGATTTATCATGATTGCCAAGTGTTTTAATGGTGTGGAGGTTTAGATATATATATAGTCTGTTGAAATTTGACTGTTTTGCCCTTCACTGTGACATATTATCCTATTAAGCATGAATGTTGGTAGAGCCAAATAAAACAAGCTTATTGTTGGAATGAAGTTGGCATGAACTTGTTATCACTAGATTTGGTTGTAATTCAGTACTTTCTTATACTTGACTTAACATTGGTCTGTGTTCAGTAGTAGTTACAGATAAGTCAAAAATGAGGTTGTCAATTGCAAATATGAGAAGCCTTGCAAACATCAGCAATATGATAATATAATATATACTAGTTGCAACGGAAAAATCTGCAGCATTTGATCGAGGGCTTTTTTCCCCAATCTTTTCTTATCTGACAATACAGTGCTGCGGGACCCCATGCAATAGTTGATGGCAAGGAGGTGGTGAACTTTGCATCTGCAAATTATCTTGGTTTAATTGGAAATGAAAATATCACTGTAAGAAGAAAAGCATTCACTATGCCTTCTTTTTATTATTTTTGCCTACAAATGTTAACTAAAACACTTAGTTCTAACTTCTGACTCATGTGAAACCCTAGGATTCTTGTGTCGGTGCATTGGAGAAGTATGGTGTTGGTTCTTGCGGGCCCCGTGGCTTCTATGGGACTATTGGTGAGTCTTCTATTTTCCTCTATTTGTTATAATTATATTTTCTGTGTCATATGATATTTCTACCTGACATGTATTATTTTATATACAGATGTGCATCTGGATTGTGAGGCAAAAATTTCTAAATTTTTGGGGACACCAGATTCAATCCTGTATTCATATGGCATTTCCACTATTTTCAGTGTTATTCCTGCCTTTTGTAAGAAAGGCGACATCATTGTGGCGTAAGATTTTTTTTATATAAGAAGTGAATTTATTTATGTTGTTGGAGTAACTTTTGTTTCTGACTGCTGAAAAGTGTAATTACACTTAAGCTTCCGCAAAGTGATGAAATTGAATGAATAAAAGAATTAAAGAAGGATCACATATGCCCTTACATAAATGAAAAGTATCCTTAAGCCCCTCCCTTCCAATCTACCTCCAAATGTGCCCATTGTTGCCCCTCTTTCTTGGAATTTATATATTCAAAAGAGGAAAAATTAGGTTGGTGTTGCTATATTGATGAAATTAGGAGATAAAGAGGTACATAGCTGTTGTTAGGTATCTCTTTTTGTATGTATATGCATAATAAATATTCATGCTTTGTAGGGATATATGTGAAATATGTTCTTTGTATAAACTTGAATTTCACTTTATAGGGATGAGGGGGTACACTGGGCAGTACAGAATGGGCTGTTTCTATCAAGAAGCACTGTAGTTTATTTCAAGCATAATGACATGAAATCATTAGAGGCAACTCTGGAAAAGGTCATTAGTCGCAGTAAACACCCTGAGAAAGTTCGCCGCTATATAGTTGCTGAAGCCATCTATCAGGTTCAGTTTATTTCATCTTTTTTATTTATAAATTTTATTTAAAGACATGACTCTATTAAAACAGTACATCATTGAGAAAACACGTGTGGGTATAAAAATTCATTTCTGTTTTCTATTAAATTTTCTTTTATCTGACAATAGATTCCTTTATTAAATGCAGAATTCAGGACAGATAGCACCCTTGGATGAGATTGTGAGGTTGAAGGAGAAATACCGCTTTCGTATTATATTGGACGAGAGCCATTCTTTTGGTGTGCTCGGAAATTCAGGCCGTGGTCTTGCTGAGTATTGTGGAGTGCCGGTATTTTATTCTCTATCTTTTTTTCGGTTTTTAGGGACAAATAGGAAAAGGAAAATTCAAGCCAAAAAAAAGCAAAAATCAATTCAAATTTGAAATTATTCATTTCAAAGTCTTAAATGCTGAACTAGAGGAATCCAAATTGTACCATATTAGACCAACAAATGAGAAAATTAGTAAGACTTTTTTAAGGTCTAGTAAGACTGTTATTTCATCAATTTTTTCTTTGGCTTACTTGAATAAGTTTATTAAATGCAGATTGAGAAAATAGATATAATTACAGCTGGAATGGGAAATGCATTGGCAACTGATGGGGGTTTCTGTACCGGAAGCATGAGAGTTGTTGATCACCAAGTAAGCAACTTTTAAATAAATATGGAAAAGGACTAGTGTACGTGTGCTCTAAAATTAGATGCTGATTTAAAAAAAAAATACTTATCATCTCTTATTTTGTTTCAGAGGTTGAGCAGCTCCGGTTATGTATTCTCAGCTTCTTTGCCCCCATATCTTGCGAGTGCTGCAATTGCGGCTGTTAATTATTTGGAAGCAAATTCGTCTGTTCTTGCCGACTTAAGGGCTAATATTGCTACCCTTTTGAATGGTATTTTTATTTGTTACATCTGTTATTCTTTCTTCTCTTTTTTGCTTTATGTAAACTTTTTTATTAAGGACCTGACACGATTATCCTTCATTGTATTCTAAAAATCTCAACATGTCATGCATCAAACTAATATCTTGAATTTAATTGTTATTTGGCTATGCAGAGTTGTCTAATGTACCGGGGCTAGTCGTAACAAGCCATTCATTATCTCCCATTATTTTTCTCAAACTAAAGAAATCAACCGGCTCTGACAATACTGATATGCATCTCCTTGATTCGATTGCCAATCAGGTACACTTTATCAAGAATTTGAGTATATCTCTTTTTTTTTGTACAGTTAGGTCTTATCCAGGTCCAAACAATCATTTGAGATCTGAATCATTCTACTAGGTTCATTTTGTTTCATGTTATTTTTGTGTTTGAGCTGCTCCAGTTAGCATAGGTAGAGGTACAGTGATGTGGTCCTTGGGTTTTGATTATGATTACTTTGAATTATTAGTGACATAATTAGGTTTTGAGTCATTCATTGAATTATAATTATTGACATAATTAAATTTTGGGTCGAAGGTCACATCATACCTTGTTATGGGTACATTCGTCTGTTTCTTCTCGGGTTCTGGATGGGTAGGGATTAATTGTCCAATAATCCATAAGTTGTTTTATAAGTATGCTTTTATTTTCTCTAGGTTTTGAAGGAGGACTCTGTATTAATTGTGACAACCAAGAGATCAAATTTGGACAAGTGTCCTCTCCCAATTGGTTTGCGCCTTTTTGTCTCGGCATCACACTCTGAGGCCGACCTGCTCAAGGCAGCTGCTTCCTTAAAAAGAGTTGCTTCATTGGTTCTTTCTTAGCTCCTCTTCTAGATCAAGTTTTTTATAATTCTCATCTAAAAGGAGTATCTTGATAGCTTTTGTTCAATTACTTTGTATAGCTTCTACTTTTGTGCGTAATTTTCAAATTTGATTAAATGGTGTTGTATGTCAATTTTTTTGTATTTTTGAAAATAAGTTTTGTATGTGTTTAGATCTTGTACAAGTATACCTTGAGTGATTACAGTGAAATTTAAAGAGTTTCTTTTCTGGCAACTGAGAGAACCTTTTTGAGATATTTTGTATAATTCCTTTAAAAAAACACGCACACAAAAAAACCATGACATTGCAGTAAATATTTTATAAGTTCGTAGATATAAAAAGAACAAGTTGTTACATAAAAATTAATTAGTTTTCTTATGAAGAAATCATAGGGAGGTTCTGTGAAGTACCTGACACCTGGAAATAATAGAGATCATATATAACAAGCAATAATCCAAATCAATACAAAAGAGACGAAATTTTAGGCCGTTCCATACGAACAAATTCCACAAGTTCGAGGTTAATTACGGGCCTGTTGGTGTTTTGGTTTCGGTGTAGTAGGCTCTTTGGGTCCGTTTGGGTCATGAGCCCATCTAATTTTAGTTCTTTTGTTATACGTAATTACGTAGTAGGAAATTGAAGTTTTATTTTTCTCTCTTATTGAGTACAACTGTACAAGTAGGGCTGCTAAATGAACAGGACGGCCATGGACAAACGGGCCGAACAGTTAAGATTTAATATTGGACGAGCTGTAATCTGAACAGAGCCCAGTGTTCGGTTCAGATTCAAGTTTGGTTAAATAAATGAACTGGATTTGGACGATCAGCTCATAGCCCATTGAACAGCTCGTTCTTGTCCGCTGAGTTGTCCATCGATGGTCCATTGAGTTGTCCATGGACAAGAGCGATCGATCATAGTCCAAAGTTCTGTTTCTCAATTCTCACTTCTCACGTCTCACCCCGCCTCTCTGTCTCTCTACTCTCAGTTTCCCACCTCGCCTCTCTCTCGCTCGCTCACGCCGCCACAACCCTCCGACGCAGCTCTTCTTCGTGTCTCCGTCGCATCGCCACAACCCTCCGACGCTTCTTCTTCGTGTCTCAGTTGCACCGCCAAGTCCGCCACTACTCTCAGTTGCGTCACCTCTTCGCAGCAAGGTACGAACTTTTTCTAGGTTTTTGGTCCGATGAAATCCTGGTTGAAATCGTATTGCAGTTACTCTCCTCTCGAATTGGTTATCTATTTTGCCATTTTGGGTTGCCTCATTTTTGTGCTTGCTTTACTGGAAATTAAGGATGGTCTCTGGAAATTAAGTATGGTCTCATTTTGGGTCCGCCACTATTCATTTTTTGATTTTATATTACTAATTTGAGTCTTGAATTAGTGCTTGTAGAACTGTTCATACATTTTTATTAAGATCTGTGTTCATACATATTTAAACTGGTATGTAAAATCAAGGTGATTTGTTCAGAAAGGGCAATCTGTTTGCTAATATATCAGCAGTTTGCTTGTTCTTAATCATAATTAGCAAGTAATATATCAGCAGAGGGCCCATTAGTGTTCTAAAATATCAAAGGACAAAAGGGAAGAAAAAAATATCTACATAGTCATTCTCAATTAAGAGAAACTGTGCATGCACATATTTCTATTGGGCAAGAGTAGTCACTTCAAACAATTTGAAATGATGGTATTGTACATGCCGGTTTAGTAGAACATATTTCAAGTTGGTTCTAGTTGGTACCAGTAACAAGCAGTTTCTGGTCTCTGACAAGCAGGGTGGCGGTGTCAGATATCGTGTTAATTAAGCATGAAAATTTCAAAATTATCAGATCAGGTTGGATGTGAATTTTTGTGTTAATTGGGTCAGATCAGGATTTGGGCTAATTGAGTCGGATTAGGTTTTAAGTCATCAAAATTTCAAAATTATCAGATCAGGTTGGAGGTGAATTTCGCATGTATTGGACCAACTGATTTAGTCGAGTCAGATTTTGCTACCTATACAAACAATATACTGAGATTATAAATACTTCGACTTATTTCAGCTACTCAAAACAGTTGAGATGGTTAAAAAATAATGCACAAATCGCAACAAACTGAAATGGTTAACTTCCCAACAGTGAATGCCCAGCTCTAGTTGGTACTAAATGGTACCAGCAATTCCAATTTTATACAACTTTCTTGTTTTTATTTCTGATCAATTTATAAATTTATTTGTAAATGGTACCCCTTAAGAACACATTATTAGTGGAATTAATTAGATGTGTAGTAATGTGGTGTATATGGTTAGAACGTAATAGGCTAATATTTAAAGGGGGTGCAAAAACTAGAAATAATGATAGTTATTTTAAACTAACTTTATTATTGTCTTATAATACAAAGGATTGGTAGGATCCCGTATCGTGGAGGCGGAGGAAGAGGAGATCGACAGTTCTACAGTCTCTTAAGAACAGATGGAATACTGGCTGTGATTTCTAGTGATTTTTGTATAACTAAGTTAACTGATGAAAAAAATTAAATTTGGTGTTGTCTGTTTTTAGATGGAATTGATTGATATTATGAATGTTCTTTTCTTAATATGACGAAGTTGCATTTAATTTTTGTAATATATTTGGGCCGCAAATTTTAAATATAAACAAAATTGTATTTTTGTATTTTACCCCTTTTTACTATGTTTCGTTTTGTACAAATTAATGCTGTTGATAACTTGATATGTTGGTTGTTGTCCATATGTTGTCCATACAAAAGCCCTGTTAATTGAAATGGACATTTTCCGAACGGGCAATCAATGATCATGGACAATTTCTGAATATAATTGGACGAACTGATTATGGACAAAAGCTCTTCAAATTTGGACCGATCATGGACTGGACATGACATATTAAAATTTTGAACAGAGCCGATTATGAACCGAAACCCGCTCATTAGCAGCCCTATGTACAAGTCTTAATTAGAAATTAAAATTCTAATTCTTCAAAAAGGTGAAGGGAAATGATTGTTTTTTTATCGGAAAAATAGATGGAATGCATCAATATTATGGTTTCAGCAAAGCCAGAATTTCAAGTTATGAAGATTAAACGTAAATAGAAATCAATCATATAAAATTTTCTTGCTGCGAATGAGAGTCATTTTACACTAATTGTAATATTTTACTAAAAATTATATAGAAAATAAGTTGCAAATCAAAAATTTTGAAAAAAAAAATAAAGATCAATTGACCCACATTCTTATACTGTATATCCGCCTCTGGTTTCAATGTTTTTTAGACATATAATCACACCATGATCGATTACATATTTGTCCGAAAAATGATGTAAATGGTGTGGTTTATTGCGGCTCCATCTATTTTTTGAAAAAATATAAATAATTAATCTCTCTTCCGTAAAAAAAAATTGTTAATATCTAAAACAAAATCGGTCCGTAGCCACTTTATCTGGTTTCCCTTTCTTTTTTCTAAATTAAAATCTCAGATAATTCTTGCTTGATTTAATTTGTTGAGGAAATTCCCCGGTAAAAAAAAAACTATGTTCCTATCATTAGACTGTATGTCCGATAATAATTAGCTGTTAAATTTAACCAACTCATCTCTTTCCGTTCTACGGAAAATTGGCTACTTAATTCGGATCCCATGAATTATAATAGATCTTCTTCTTCTTTTTGCATTAATATCAGTGAAGTTTTGAGCTGATTTCTATTTTGTTACTTACACGAGAAGGGTTTAAATTATTAATTTTTGTTCCCCATCATACGAGAAGGATTCAAATATCTTTATTTTGTGTCTCCATCACGTTTTTACCTTTTCATTTTTTAATAACAAAAATTTTAAAACTTATGTCAGAATATATAAAAAGATTATATAATTATACTGTTTCATACACATACAAAGTTATTACTTTTTGGATTTATTTTTACATGAATCAATTAAGTTAGAAAACTCAATGTGCATAAATTATTCACATCAGTGTATTTTTTGTAAGTTCTTAACACCAATTAAAACAAAATGAAAATATCTTAATATTTTACATGTGAAGAGAGAAAATGATGTATATCATATTAACATATTTATTTGGACAATTAAATTTTAAATTTTAAGATCTTTAAAACGCAAAAAATGATGGCATAAAAATAATGATATAAAACAATAGCAAGTGCTTATGCAAATTTGTACGTAGTTGTTGGTAAACAATGTATTCTTCTAGAATTATTCATATTTTGTACAACTTATAATTACTGTATGAGATCATTGATAGCATAGTTAGCAAGTCCAATTAATGTAGTCCAAATGTGGTACATAAGAAGCGAGTATTTAAACATTTTATGCCTAAACAAGATTGCTCAAACCACAAGCCCATAGTATATATCCAAATTAATTTTTGGCAAACAGAGTTTGCAATGACACGTGTCATTTTCAAATTAATTCAAACCATTGAATTTTGTACCCATCTTAATAAATAGTAAAAAAAAATTCAAAAAAATATAAAATTTGATCTGGAAGCACATTTTATTTAGATAATCACGTTGAACGGTTTGAATCGACGATTTGGACTTTGAAAATATATATATATATATATATATATATATATATATATATATATATATATATATATATATATATATTTTGTTGTTACACAAATTTGTTATAACTTGATCTTTCCTCATATATCCAAATTAATTTTTGGTAAACAGAGTTTGCAATGCCATAAAATGACACGTGTCACCATGGGCGCAAGCCACGGTAGTGTGTGCATGTAGCCCCTTGTTTTAGTCCATGCAATCCCAATTGTTAATTACTTGAATTATGATTGTGCCAGTTTGGTGACCTAATATCTAGTCCAAGTTGAATCTTGATTGTTTGGTTGTGGATTGCAACACGAACATGCACTGGTACTGATAACGACCTACGTAGATTTGGTATGTATTAAATTATGTGCATGTGTTTGGAATCAAACACACGTAACCGTAAAACCATCCTGGTATCGCCAAGTGTTCAATTAGAAAAGATTTTAGTTGAAAGTAGTCAAATTGAGAACTTTGTTTCAATCCAGGATCATCACACAATTTTACAATTTTTATACGAGTAGAGATTTACTTACATTATTTTTTATTGTTAATATCGAATTGCATTCTATATTTTTAAAATCTAAAAAGTTAATTCAAATTATTTAACATATTAGATATGTTAAAATGTACTTGCAGATCAAATTTTGAAAACATAGGATGTAATCCAGTATCACTAAAAAACAGTGTAAATGGAGGGATCTACTTGCATTATTTTTTTGTAACACCAGATTACATCCTACATTTTTAAAGTCTAAACAGTCGATCCAAATCATTCAATATGATAGATATATGGAGATCATGTTGAACGGTTTGAATCGACGATTTAAATTTTGAAAACTTTAAAAATATAGAGTGTAATCTGGTGTCACTAAATACGATGCAAGTAGATACTACTAATATAAAAATGTAATAATTTTTTTAGGTATGATATTTGCTGAGTTTGCATTGTTATTCTAGAATTGTCATGTATACGTTTGAATATGATTTTTTTTTTAATTCAGATCTAGTGAAGTCAAGTTTTAGGTTTTAGATCAGAACTGTCTGATTCGAATTGCAATAATCTATTCTGAAGTAAAGCGTACACATTGTGAGAACAAATTCAAATCCGAAGAAATCTCGAGTTACTGATTCAAATCAGTTAGTTCCAGTCCAAAACCCAAAAATTGAGTTACTTTAGATGATCCGGACCATATTTTTTTTTTGGTATATTTATGCATAGAGATGACGTCGGACACATATTTTTTGGTATCTCAATGCAGAGAGATGACGTCTACCATCATCTGTATTTGATAGGTTTGATGCACACAACAATGTTTTGTACTATGTTTGACTAATTTAGTTTGTCATTAAAATTATATAAGTAGGTATAGACATTTATTGAATAAGAGACAAATTGAGCACTGTTTGATTTATGACCAATTCGAATTTCAAACACTATTTACTGTTCTAGAAAGACAAATAAAATGTCAAGTCACCTCAATTTTGATTCTTAACAATTTTGGTAGAGAAATTCTACAAAACTAAATTTAGAAAATTTAGAAAATTTTGGGAACAAAACTAGTCAATTATTGTGAACTACCAAATGCCAGTCGGTACTTCATTGACTGCTTTAAGACAAAAGGTGTCAGCAACATCATGTCTCTATTCTTGACATTGAAATAAATGCAACATTGTTTTTTTGTTGGGGTGTTTTCAATTCTCAAATCTCAATTTTACCTCCACATGAGAAGAAAGAAGGCATCAGACTTGAACATCTCTTACTTCATGCATGTTATAATTAATTTTATGGTAATATGTTGTATTAGGTTATGTTTGAATGACACAATAATAGAGGCTATTATAGAATATGAGCTATTCGGAAGAACTATGTGCATCCAAATAATATTTTTGCTATTTGGAATAGCTAAAATAACAGTTATCCTCTAATCCTTGTAAATGTTGGAATAACTATTATTTGGAAGTGTAAATAGAGAGACAAAAAAATATATTTTCTTTGCCAACACAGTTTAAAATGACAAATTTGATATCACTTCTGTTATCTCCACGTCGTGACAATTCGTTTGAAATCTCACTTGCTTATATTTCATTTTAATTAGCATCCTATTAACATTATTATTTATTGGTTACAATTATTCATTATTCCACATGTACAATCCAAACAACATTTTTACTAATCTAAATAGCATTATTTTCACACTAATTTGAAAATCATTATTTTTTCTCTATTTTCATTTATTATTCTCAAATTTTACTATTCTAGCTATTCTAGCTCACATTCAAACGTATCATTTTATAATTAGAAACTAGAATAGCTAAAGAATAGAGAAAAAGTATAATTTGGAATAAGTCTATGTTTTGTATTACTGTGATCTCGTTCTTTTGAAGGTAGAAATATGAAATAGTGAAGAGTGAAAAAAATATTGGTGAATGAGTCAATTTTATCTCTTAAAAAATATTATGCTATTCTATCATTTTTGCTGAATTGAGAATTGGCTCATGGTGTAATAGAGAGGCTAACTTGTCAAAAATAGAGTTTGGGAACAAAAATTCAAACTCAATTTCATCCTTAATTATTCCAACCAATTTATCTGTTGTTTTTACCTTCTTCGTTTACACTGAAAACAAAATGAGAATACGTGATATTTAATAACAATTTTTTTCAAGATTTTTTTTTTATTAAATGAGATCACTAAGAGAGTTTCCCTCTATGCCCATCAGACCTACTTTTATAGGTTCAACAAATTTCATGACCGTCTGATTCATCTTACAATCGGTGTGCATAAAAACCAAAGCAAATGTGTACAAAATTTAAAACATTGCACACGAATCTTAAATCATATTGAACGATAATTGAATACGTTAATTCAAAGTAGGTCCGATGCGGATCGGCCCTACTCTTATGTCCTAAGAGAGACAGAGAGAACAACCTAGTTACCAACGGATCAATACCATGCCATCAGATCTGGAGTCAGGAGATAGGCTGAGCCGCTTTCAGTATCAGTATCAGTATCAGTATCAGTATCAGATCAGAGAAAGAGAGAGAGAGAAAAAAAACAGTGAGGAGAGGAGGTACTGAGATAGAAGGTGGCTAGACCTGTGGCATTTGTCTCCTCTAGACATAGCCTTTGGTATGTTACCAGTGTACTACTACTACCACCCTGCTCTGCTGTTTTCCTCTTTTCTCTTCTCTTTTCCTTACCCTGTTTCCCATGCAATGCATTTACGTACACTGTACAGGCAGCATTTCTCTCCACATGTCCTGGTCATTTCAGCCTCTGCGGCCCTGCCCCAATTTTTTTTTTTAGCATTTTAAATAAGTTAGAAAAAATAACAATAACACGATTTTCATGAAAACTTATATTCCATCGGAATTCGGAATTCGGAATTCGGAACTCGGAACTCGGAACTCAGATTTAATTTGCAACGATATTTCAGCCTGAATAGAACTTATGTTCCACGGAGAAAATATAATTATGCATAAATTACTGGTATAACTAAAGCTGTCAAAAAAAATTGTAGTTCATGATTCGATCAACTTCAATTTGAAATTTTTTGTTGTTTACAATTAACTCGTTCGATTGAAGTTCGTTCTAAAACAAATCAAACTAGTTCGGTTCTAATCTTATTCAAATTCAAACTGAAATAGTTTGTTTTGGTTCGATTTGTTTGATTATGAATGAAGTATTTATGCTAACATCTGAATTTTTTTTCCAACTGCCTATTGCCTTTTTTTGTTATGAATATCTACAATTACAGACTTCTTGTCATGATACAGTTAAATTAATCTCCATTCTCCACAATAATATTTTATATGAGTGATTCTCATAGTTCGAAAATCTGACTCCGCACATGATATTAAGAAATATAATTCCTTAACGAGATGTGTTTGCCCTTCATCAAATGAAAATACATGCAAAAAATGAGAGATAAAATTAGCGAGATTTACGAATAATTCATTTTCAACGCTTTCTAGAAAAATTAAATGAATTCTTCAACTATTTGCAAATTATTTGCAACTTTTTTATTTTTAAATACACACATAGTATTTACAGACCTTTAAAACTTCAGAATTTTAATATATTTATATACAATATGATATAATAAATTATTTTCAAATTATATCATGAATTTTAAACTCAAGACTCTTCGAACTCTTTCACAGAGTCTGAATTGTCGTAACTCTTATCAAATCACACAATCAGTAGTCGGTTAGACGTGATCTAAAGCATTAAGTGCATCTATATTACAGCAACTTAAATGAGTTTCCAAATAACTGCTAACTACTTTTAAAATTTAAAATTTCTAAAGTTTTGAACTCTCACATTACTGAAAATAATTTTAGAGTTTTCTATTAAACTATATCAGCAATAAATTAAAAAAAATTAAATCAATTAGTTAGTCAGCGTGGATATTATAAATAGATTTTTAATAAAAAAAATTCTTGCATAATTTTTAAATAAGAATTTCTTAAATGTCTTTGAAACTGAATTAAAAACAGTGATATCAGATTAGAAACTGTCGATAAAAAACAATGCAACCCGATAAAGTCATTTCGATCAGTTTATATCCAATCAATTACAGTTGACGCAGTCATGTCAAGTTTAATGCTCTTAATTGATGTTTTACAGGGGAAATGATTGACAGCAACGGTAATTATGAGGGCACTATCTTCTTTTCCAACCTTTTCCTTTTTGGTATTTCTCTTGTTTTAAAAAGTATGCACTGAAATAATATTTTTATAGTGAAAATTTAATATTATTAGATCTCTATTCTATGATTCTATCGTCTATCTTAATTTTTTGACGGTAGAATAATCTTTTGTTCGTATTGAGATAGAAGATAATTAATAAAGACGGGGCCGGCTTAATAGAAATAAGGGGTGCATGAAATTTGGTTTTTTTTTTTTTTTCATTTTTATCTTTTCGTATTTAAAAAAGGGCCGGATTACAAAAAAAAAAAAATGAAGTAGCATGAGGTGAAGAAAAGGGAGAGAAAAGAAGACCTAGCAGAACATTCTGTTCAAATTTTAAAATTTTGATGGAAACATCAGTCTGCTTAAAAAAAAGAATTAAAGGGCAAAATTGACAAATTTCATATCCTTTTTCTGAAGCACTGCTTTAGCTAATTTGATTGAAATTTTATTGTAAATCATGCATAAATGTGGAGGAACGGAGTCAGACTTTTGAACTATGAGAGTCAAAAATAAATAGAGATCAATTATATAAAAATTTTATATTGCAAATGGAAGTCAATTTTAAAGTATTTGTAACATTTTGATCTAAACTATGCATAAAATCACGTATATATACATAAAAATTCGAAAATAAATGAGGGTCAATTGACACCCATTTGGTTTTACCACCTCAACACCCTGTAGATGCGCACTTGTTAGATACACTGATTAATAACAAATTTTGGCAATTCAGTAAGAAATGACATTTTTTTAAAGTCAGCACTCCCTCTGTTAATTATATTTGATAACGAGGTACGTGTTTTTTTTTTTAACTTGGTAGTGGCTACCAAAGGTATACATTGAATTAAATAGTGTACATCTATTTCACGTACAGGTGAATAAAAGCAACCTCTGCAATTAGTAACTAAATTACAGCATCATCTAAATTACATCCAATCCCTTTGTTCTCTGTCAGTAGGTCTTAAGACCCCGCTAGTGCTGATGATTGTACCCGCACCCTTACAGACAGTTTGCAACGAGGTACGTGTTACATCTCTAAATAGAAATAGAAATATTAACAATGTTGTTTTGACTTTATGCAATATACAAATAATAAAATCAAATAAAACATATATATATACACTGTCTGAAACCAAAACGGTATTGTTAACATCTTTACCACTAAATTGAGACGTAGAATTTGTAAATTACAATCGATGAAAAGGAATTATACAAGTCAGGAATGTTCTTTTCTTATTTTTTATTTTTTGAAACGAACTCGAATGAAAGTTATACTTCCCATCAAAAGATTTGAAGTTTTGACATTTAAGCCCTATTAAACCAAAAAGCACCTATAGAATTCTATTTCTAGCCGAACCAAATATTTCTATTTTATTTCGCTTTTACAAAGACATATACATTATACGGTCCCACCAATCAGAAATAGTATTTTAAAAAGCTCGTAAGCGCACAGATTTCTTATCAATGCTTTTAAGATTGAAAAATAATACCGTTACCTCCGGTGAACTTATTCTTACTTTGCTCCCCCCTCAATCCGTTGGGCCCACCACCGACCCCAATCCCAAGGTTCAAACTTTAACATAGTTACTTATTTACCCCATAGAAAACAATAAATATTAAATGCTTCTTCTAGGAGTGAAAACCAGAGTTTAAATACCTAGCTACGCAATAGTTAAGTTATAATTTTTTTCGAAAGTTAAAAATTATAGCGCTATTAATTGTTTTTTTTTAATCAGAGTTCTAAATAGCGAGCTGTAGATGCGCAATAGCTACGCTATAGTTTTTTCGAATTTTAAAAACTATAGCGTTTATTAAACAAAATGAATACATAGCGGATAGTGGTAAAATCATATTCATTTCTCTTTTTTATTTTTTGGATACAGATACAGAGCAAATATCAAACATATCAAACAGATTCAGATACAGATCTAGAATAGATTGGATATTTATTAAAATAATATTAAAAATATTAAAGTTCATAATATTTATCTAATTATAATGATGAATAACATATTTTTTTTCATAATATATATTAAAATATATAGTATATATCTACTATTTGAATACAGATAATTAAAACGTAAAGTCATATTAGTATCCTTATCCACATCTAAAATTTTGAATATAGATGAATAAGAATCGAATATTATTCATATCGTTTACTCTCCGTGATTGTTTACTTTGTTATTGCCTGTGTAACATAGATATAAATATGAGTGTTCTGTTTTGTTGATACACGACTATTCGTGTCTTATGGGACAAGAATACAACAAGACTCTGAAATCATGTATATAGGTGGAAATTGAATAAATTGTGCAATAATTTTGGGTTGCAACTGTTATTCTTCCAACCAACATTGTTCTTTGTAATTTTTTTTTATGGATGGAAATGACTTTGCTGTGTGATTCAAAATTATTGTTGCATTGCCTATATAAATATTAAAATATATGAGTAGGATTAAGACGCTTCTTGTTTTTATTGTTTGTGCCACACATCATTATTTTTATTTTCAAAATTAATACAGTCGATTCGAACTGTTCAACATAATCTTCATATTAAAATGTAGTTGGGACCAAATTTTATACTTGTTTGAATTTTTTTAATATTATTTATATAAGTTCAAAATTGCAGGTTTTCATAAATTTTGAACCTTCCGAAAATAATAATTTTGTTCATATTTAAAATTATATAATATATGGTCTCCAAACACATTTTAATATGGAGATTATTTTGAACAGTTAAGATTAACTATTTCGACTTTAAAAATAAAAATAAAAATATAAAATAACAATGGAACATAGAAAGGTACAAGACATTTTATCCTACTCAAACTATATTATAATGTCTCTTTTTTGGACTATACAAACATTTAAAAGTAAGTTTATAAATAACATCAACATCAACAGATTTCTAGACTTAACAGTCGCAGCTCCTACAACGAGAAAGTGTTGATTGATTGTTTAAATCCCTTGATACTATATTTTACAAAAAGAATTATATAATTTAAATGTAATCAATATATTTATTCTAAAAATTTAAGATAAACAAAATAATCGTTGATCAAATAGACTAATGGAACTATTAGTGACTACTACACCATGTGATAAAAAAATAAAATAAATAATTCATCAAATAATTAACTATAATAAATAAATTAAAAGTGATATCCAACTCATATTTTTTATGAAGGTGAATTGTCACACTTTTAAACTCTTGTGATAAGTATAGATATGAAAGTTGTCGTTTATGACTAAATTTGATGCATGGTTTTCTGAACTTTAGCTAGATACAAGAATTAAGATAATATAAACCTCAATGGTAGGAATTTATTAAACTATTGTTTTTTTTCCCCTTAAATTGATATCACGACAATAATTTTATAGGGGTCAAAAGTACATTACAATAGATGATATTATTTTTTTTTTGAAAACTAGTCAGATGACACTCATTTCTAAATTAATTTTTTTTTTTCATAAATTAATCTAAAGTTCTAAACTACTCTAATCAACTAATTTTACTTATTTACACTCTTAACTATCACATTATCTATTGGATCCGCTTTCGTTCAATAACCGCTGCGCTTCGACGATCAGATTCGCTCACTGCAATGCTCCGATTAAAACGGAGCACACACCGGGAACCGAATCCTCTGCCCCCCAGGGGGCAGGATTTTCTTGCCTCTGAGTCGCTGACATGTGGACCCGCAGCAAAACTAAAACTAATATTTAAATGTTTAAACCCGTCTGGACCCATGTGTCAGTCGCACTGGGGGCAGAAAAATCCTGCCCCCCGGGAGGCAGGTGATCTCCTTGGTACACACCGCGCTTCAAACTCTGACGATACTACATTCTCCGCTTCAGTGAGCTTGGCTCTCTCTCATCCTCGTCTCCGTTCGAGAAGGTAGATACCAGAGAGAAGAATATATAATTGTGCTGGAAGTATGACTTAGAAGAAATAGAAAAGACAAAATAGATGACAGGACGAGAAGAGGGAGTAGGAGGCATTAGGCAACTAGGATTAGACGGTAGCTCTTCTTTCACTCTGAACGAAAAAAGTGGCAACTAAGAAGCAAAGTTTTACAATAGATAAACAACACTACACAATATATTATATGCTAAGATTCTAATAAATCCACAAATGATAATTAATATTTAAAATTTCAAGCATTATTACAATAGTTCAAATAAAATAATTTGCATGTTCCACCCTTCTACTAATAAAAAAAGCTCTATTTACCCTTCAAAATTTCTGTAGGTACCTATACACAATTTAAATATGTCACAAGACGTACACAAAAATTTCCCTTGATGAAAAAAGAAAAACCAAGGCTCCCATCTCTCTTTCGGAGCATTTCTATAAACAATAAATAGAAAAATAAAATTAACAAACCAATTTAATTTTTTTCATTTTTATAAAAACCACAAGTATTGAGATGGAAAGTTGGTCCGAACTATTTTATTTTTTGTGTGCCAAAATTTTATCCCGGCACCATAATATTTTTAATATTTTTATCAAAATCTGACTGTGCCGAGATGGGTACACAGCCCAACTTCTTTTTTATACTTTTGCCCTTCGTGCCAAATTGAGTGCTTGGCTCGAATTCTCAATCTGTTCTGTGCTGAATTTCCAATTTGGCACAATTTTTTTTTATTTTTAACCATTTTTAATTCTAATTGGTGCATACTTGTTTTTTTTATTATTTTTCCTCTGTGTCGAATTGGGAATTCGGCACAGAGGTTATTTCTTTTCTTTTTTGGTTATTTTTTTTTAATTGGTTCATTTTTTTTTGGTTAAAACTAAATTTTTATTTATGATTTATAAAAAAAATCCCTCTTACGCCCTTGATGTTGATACATCCACAATCTTTGTTTTGTCTGTCTATGTTTTCATATCTGAGGTCTCTCCTAAAACAAGTTTGGTGGGTCAGCTCACCTCCCCCTCTTCTCTCCTCAGTACAAAAAGAACTGCATGCACCTCTGACACAAAGTACTAGAAGCGTACAATAAATCCACTAATTGTCTTCACTCTTTCTCTCCTCTCCATACCTCACCTCACCACTTCTCTAAAGATTCTCTCTTTCTCTCTTCTCTTCTCTTCTCTTCTCTTCTCTCCTCTCAAGAGCAAATTAAGATGAGAACCATCATGTCAAGAAGCCCCCATGAAGCCTCCTTCTCCTTCTCCCGTCGCCATTTCAACTGGATACTCGGTAGCAAATCTAGTCATGGAGATTTCGAAGACCTTGACATCTTCCCTTTCCCCATTTCCAGTTCTAGTTCTTTCCATTGCGAAGAAGACAACACCACCACCTCTTGTACCAAGGAAGCACCCAAACAACCCCATAAGAAAAGTGGTACTACTAAAATGTCGCGCTTACGATCTGCTTTGGCTCATGCACTCACTGGCGGTACCGGTCGACACCGTACCGGTTGGTCTTCTCTTGGGAACCGTGTGACTGGTACACTCTACGGTCACCGGCGTGGCTACGTTCGATTCGCTATACAATCCGACACGCGTACCAGTCCAGCATTGATAATTGAACTTGCTACGCCTACATGCTCTCTAGTAAAGGAGATGGCTTCTGGACTGGTACGCATTGCTCTGGAATGCGAGAGAAAGAAAGATGGCAGCAATCCTGGTACGAAACTCAACGAAGAACCTGTATGGAGAGCGTATTGCAACGGTAGGAAATGCGGATACGCGGTGCGAAAAGAAGCTAAAGAGGAAGATTGGAAGGTGCTGAAAGCTGTGGAACCGGTATCAATGGGAGCTGGGGTGATACCGGGCAATGGAGAGGAGAAGAATGGAGATGTGATGTACATGAGAGCAAGGTTTGAGAGGGTGGTGGGGTCCAGAGATTCAGAGGCATTTTACATGATGAATCCAGATAGTAATAGTGGACCTGAGCTTAGTGTTTATTTTCTAAGGGTTTGATGTTTTTGTTGCTAATGGTTTCTTGAGTTTTGCATTTCTCTTTAATTTTGTTCTTTTTGCGTTTTTGCATATATGCCCTTTAGGTTCAAATATTCGCATAAAAATGTAAGATTAGTCTTGCTTGTGTACTCCTAAGTCCTAAATACTAATTTAGGAACTTAATTTTTGTGTTAGTTCTCTTTGGGTCATTTCAAGTTTCAACTATATTGTATCTAATAAGATATGTCATGACTCATGAGTCATGATTCATGCCAATGCGCCTATATGGTATATTTGTATTTTGACAATTTTGTATTAATCAAGGAAATATATATATTGACAAAAAATTTACGTGACACTACAACGACCAAACAATTGTCAAATTGAAAAAAGGCAATGTTATAAAAATATTTTTATTCTTTAAAGATTTTTTTTTCATGGACCATGGTATAATTTAAAAAATTGTTTGGAAACTGATTTAAGGGTCAATAAAATTACGTATAAATTTCCTAAATATTTAATGAATAACTAATTAAAATTTAGATTTTATTATATTTGATGTACAGTTTATCTATTTACAATTTTACATTGAATATATGAATATGCAATGTATTTTTTTTTACTTCAATATTTACTTGTTTGATTTTGACAAATATGGAATAATTTTGTTGATGAGATAACTTGTAGGGGTAAAAACGGAGCGGATAGTGATAAAATCATACCCATATTTTTTTTTTTTTTCCGAATACGGATACAGAGCGGATATCAGATGGATACGAATATGGATCCGGATCAGATCGAATATTTATTAAAATAATGTAAAAATATAATGAATATTAAATTTTATAATATTTATCTAATTATAATGGTGAATAACATAAATTTTGCATAATATATGTTAAAATATATGGTATTACCTACTATTCAGATAAGTATAATTGAAACGTAAAACCATATCAGTATTTATATCCATACAACTATTCAGATATCGGATATTCATATCTAAATTTTCGAATACGGATCAGATATTATCCATACCGTTTTCATCCCTAATAATTTGTCCTTTCTAATGAATTGGGAACGGGCCTATACGTAAAAAAAAAATTCATGTCTTAGTTGGGACCACAAATTGAGTATTACTGAAAGATTTTTAATTGCACATGGTTAAAGTTGGTAATAATTTATTTGAGAGCATGCTTATTAGTGAATGCTCGAGTAGAATTTAGGATATATTAATATTTTCAGTGGCAATCAGATTGGTGAAAATTGTCATTTTGTCTTTAGATTTAGTCATTTAGATGCTTCTCTTTTGTTGTTCTCCTGATGTTCAGAGCTGGAGACAGTGTTTTATGAGGGATCTTATGCGGCGCTTTCCATGTAATAATAAATTGACAATGGATTACTGATAACCAAATAAGCTATATATTAATATTAATAAATCACTTTATGTAATAAAATATCTTCAATTGTATACTCAAGTTCTTCAAGACCCCTCAACATTATGGAAAAGGTAAGAACATGTTATGGGACTATGATGTTTTTCTTTATTGGACCGGCAAAACTTGCATTCAAATTAATTTAAAAATCTTTAAATTTTTTGCACATAGATGCATCACTCGTAAAGTAGAGGGATTTCAACGGTTCGAATTCGTTATTTGAAGTCAATTCAATAAATTTAGAGCTGAGTTCACGAAGAGATTTGTCAAACTTAAAAAACACCCTGGTTTTACTTCCAAATAGACTATATATTAATATTTTAATAAATCAATTTATGGTAATAAAATTTCTACTCAAGTTCTTCAAGACCCCTCAACATTATGGAAAAGGCAAGAACATTATGGGACTTTGATGTTTTTCTTTTTGGGACTAGCAAAACTTGCATTCAAATTAATTTATAAATCTTTTAATTTTGACCGACTGAATTATACTAAATTAATTTAAAAATTTTGCATATAGAAGCATCATTCATAAAGTATACAGATTTTAACGGTTCAGATTCGTAATTTAACACCAGTTCAATAGATTTAAAGTTGAGTTCACCAAGAAATTTGATAAACTTAGGAACACCCTAGTTTTACTTCCAAATAGGCCATATATTAATATTTTAATAAATCAATTTATGAAAATAAAATCTCTTCAATTAGTATACTCAAGTTCTTCAAGACCCCTGAACATTATGGGGTTTTGATGTTTATCTTCACTGGACCAGCAAAACTTGAATATATTCTCCACAAGTTCATATGTTCAATTATTATTACCCACTAATAGGCAGGCTCCACTAGTGCATGTTCAATTATTATTATTACCCATTATGGAAAATTAATTTTTGGGACCAGCAAAACTTATATATATTCTTCATAAGTGCTTGTTGGGTTGTTACGGGATTGTGCGGAGTGAGATTTTTGGATGCAAATACCCACAAATTAATTTATGAGAATCTTGGGTATGCTCGGATATAGTCATGATAATGTGCTGAAATGAAGTGTCAGACTGTATTGTGAAAAATATTCACGAAAAGTTATATATTTTTTGAAAGACTTATTAGTCAATATTTTATTTTTGAGTAATATTATTAATAAATATTTGACCAATTTTAGTAATCTAAAATCAAATAATTAAAATATGATAATATTTAGGAAAACTAAACGGACAAAATTATATAAGGTAAATGTTGTCATACAAAAATGAATATTTCATGACTCATGCCATTGCACCTATATGGTATATTGGTATGTTGACAATTTTATATTAATCAAAGAAATAGATATATTGACAAAAAAATTACGTGACAACTACAACGACCAAACAATTGTCAAATTGAAAAAAAAAAAAACAATGTTTTAGAAATTTTTAATATTTTAAAAATGCTATAATTAATAGTTGTTTGGTAACTGATGATTTAAGCGTCAATAAAACTACATAAGAAAACCCTAAATATTTAATGAATAACTAATTAATTTTTAAATTGTATTACATTGAAGTACAATTTATCTACCTACATTGAATATAAATTTGTAATTTGTTTTTTTTACCGTAATATTACTTATTTGACTGTGACAAATATGGAATAATTTTGTTGTTGAGATAACTCGTCCTTTCTAATGAATTGGGAAATAGATAAAATAATCAATAAGATGCAAAGGGAGAATAGATAAAAGATAACATGTACAAAAGCAAATATTTTATTTCTAAATAAAAGTAAAAAAATCACGAATTGTTATTTGTTAGTCACCAACAATTGAAAAACTTGTAAATTTTTGTGTTTGACTATTGGATTGAACGCTCAAAATTTTAGGTATCTAGGAAAACTTAAAATGAAAAAATACAAAAAAAATGGTTCTTGGTTGGGAAAAGGTTGGTGGTGAAGATTTGAATCATTTGAAAATTACAACTTTACAAGTGTAACTCAAAGAGGGTCAAACAGAGAGAGGTGGGATTATTTTGAGTTGTCGTTTGGAAATAAGTCAAAGTTTGCCATCAAACGAGGAAATGATGGCGCATGGTCGTACAAATTTCATGTTTAAATCAATCCAAAAAAGTTTTGAATTCCTAAATTGAAATGCGTGATGGGATGCAATTGAAATGTCGGCACGGCATGCTAATGATATATCCATGTTTGGACGAATGATGCCAATTTTGACTTTACGCGAGTCACAGTTTCTCACGTTTAACTTTTTTTTTTTTTTCATAATTTAGATTAGTTTATTCAAAATTAATCATTTGCTCAAGACTTAATGGTCCTAATTACACATGACTAGCGTGATCATGTGCTGTGATCGGATCTTTCGCTTGACGTGCTGAATTTTCAAAAGATGGTCACAGTACGCTAATGGTTATGACACGAGACACGCGAGTCACGACACGGTGCCATTTTTCCTACTCTATTGATTGGAGCTATTTAATTTCCATCAAGATTTGTGTTGATAATATTTAGATCTGTGAACAATTTGTTCAGGTGATCCGTGTTAAGTTTCGTGCGGATCAAATGCGCTCTAACTTTCAAAAAAATCGGACAGTTCCTACCGAGCATCAAACTGAATTTGATCCGATACACATTGGAGTAATCCTATCTAGCATGAATCTCTAAGAAAATGAACTGACATTAAGACCAAAAGTGTTATATTAGTAATATCTATAGTGAAAATTCAATGAGAAAAATAACTTGATTAAACTTGTAAGATTTTCATTTTTTTATTTTAAAAAATAATATGGTTTACTCATTAATATTAATCACAAAAACTATTGTTTGATTTATATTATTATGAGCGTTAAACTAATTAATATTTTTTTTTGGCAAACTACGGTTAAAGATTTTAACCGAGTAGTTTTGTCTCTATGCAACACAAAAATCATATGCAGCGTTGTTATAATTCTATAATTACGCGTTGTTTTAATTCTATAATTATGTGTGTGAAGTCAATACTGTTATTTTAAAATACTTACACCAAACTACGAGTATTATGCACTGAAAAAAGTTACATAATGAAACATTTGTCCTCTTTTTAATTTATAAGCGATTATTCAAACCACATAGGGGTGCAAACGGGGCGGATATTATCCGACTATATCCCAATCTGTATCTGAAAATTAAATACAGATATTCGATATCCGAATATCAGTGCAGATATGAATATGGGTTTAAGTTTTAATCATCCGTATCCAAATAGTAAATATAAACAAATAGTAAATATATAGTATATAGTTTAATATATATTATGAAAACAATTATGTTATTCACTATTATGAAAAGCCGACATCCGTATCTGTATCAATATCCGTATCCGTATCCAAATCCAAAAAATAAAAACAAATGCGGATATAGTTTAACCACTATCGGATCCGCATCCGATCCGTTTGCACCCCTAAAACCAAATACACTCTTTAGCCCTAATTTTCAGATCGCGTGCATCGTCTTGTCCAAGTCATGGTTTCATGCGGCAATGCGGCATGGGATTAAAAGACCATTTGTTTAATTGTTCTATGAAACTTCTTTCACACAAAAGCATTCTTTTTTAGGGACCGTTTGGTCAGAGACGGAAGATTTTTTTTTTTTTTTTTGAAAATCTTCGCAGAAGCTGCGAAGTCGTGAAGGGAAATCGAACTCTCGACCTTTGGGTAACCAACAATCCTAAAACTTTCTTTCTAGCCAACTGTGCTACCTCCCCTTTCTACGACGAAGAATTTTTTTATAAACCATAATTCAAAAAAAAAAATACCAAACCAACGTAATTAGTTTCGTTTTTATAAAAACTATAAAAACTGAATTGTCATTTCGGCGCGAACTTTTTTTTTCCGAACCAAAATGACAATTCGGTACGACGTCGTTTCACCAATTTTCAATCCAACGGTCACAGAAAATTCAAAATCTGTTTGGACCGAAATGTCATTTCGGTCCCACTACATTATTTTTTTTAGCCAAGAGCTAGCAGTCTCTCTTTTGTCTCTTCTTTCTCCTTTTCTCTCTGTTTTTTTTTTTCCCACCGAACAAGCTTCTTTTCTTTTCAACTCTCAAAACACATTTATTTTTTATTTTAATCATATAGATTTGTATATTTTTTAGGGGCGAACAAGAAAAAAAAAATCAGACCGAGTTACCAATCTAGTATGGACTAAAAATTTTTGGGCCGAAATGACATCTTGGTCCGTGAGTATTACACTGAAGGCTACACTATTTTTTCTGAAAACATGTGAAACCATCTCGTACCGAATTGCCATTTTGCTCCCAAAAATAAAAAAAGTTCAGACCAAAAAGTCAATTCGGTTCTTATAGTTTTTGTAAAAAGAAAAAACTAATCATGTTGGTTTCATAAAAAAGTTTAAATTATGGTTTATAAAAAAAACCGAGACCGAAACTTTAATTTATGAAGGAAAATTAGTATATACATACAAATCTACAATATGTTAAAATATTTTTCTTGAGAAAGTAATGAGGATTGAAAAAAAAAATATAAAACAAAAGGGATACAATTTAATGTTAATATATCACTTTTATCTAAATTTTAATAATATGTAAAATATAACACACATATAATTGAATTTTAAGTAAGAAATGCATCAAGTCAGCCCATTTAGCTCATGTGGTCATTTTCTACTAAAGCATTATTCTGATAACGATTGCGCATAAATATTGTTGAACAATAAATTTATTAATTGTAAGAATGCTTAAAAAATAAATTTTCTATTCTTAGTAAAGATTGAATATATGGAGAGAGTGGAGGAGAGAAAAAAGAAACATATTCTTTCTAGTCTATTTAGTTTTCATTGTCAAACAAATTAAGCACTAACTTGAACAACACTCTTATATATATATATATCACGCTTTCAACTATCATAATTTTTGCAATTCTTAAACCATACTCTTCCAACTACCACAATTGTAATTTGTAACATTATTTTCATATTTACCAAAAAAGAAGAAATAACAGTACAAAGGAATATTTACAATGTTTGGAAAAAAACATAAAAAAAACACATATAGCTCAGCTGCAAAATGCTAACCTATGATTTCTATTCAAATATTTTGGACTCAAGAATAGAAACTCGTGCAATAAAAATGCTTTCTTTAATTTCTAAAATATAGTAAAAATAATCCACAATTAAAATTTTCCCTACAAAATTGTGATTTGCTTATTACGTTAAGCAATTTGAATAAACTATTTAAATGAAAAGAATAGAAACTTGATGCTATATATGCATAAATTGGAGTCCACACATATCAATGGCTATATATTTCATCCACTTATATGATCTACATATCAAATTCAAATAGCTCATTAGATTTATTTATTTTTTACTTTTTTTTAATTCTTTTAAGTAATATAATGGTCAATATTTTTTCTAAGGTTAAACATTAGTAAAAAAAATTAATTAAACTTAAAAATATTGTTCTCCTATAATAAGTTGGTGTTTCTTTGACATTTGTTTTAGAAAAGTTATTACTCAAGTGTGTGTGGACGGATGCTAATAAAATGACGGAAATATGCGACTTTGTATACTTCATCATTTTATTAATAATTTGAACATCTCGTATTCTCCTCTTCTTTTCTTTTCCATTTTATAAAAAATAGATAATAAGAAGTTCAAGAGTACATAGTTTGATTATATTTGCTGTTGTTGTTCATTTACTATTTCTCTGATTTGTACAATTGAATATAATATGTTACTGAAATTGAGTTGCCAGAATATACAATTGTTAAGCTGAATGTGTTACTGACAATACTTACTGTGATTAAGATAAGAGATATGTTTTTGGAGTTATGATTAAAATAGCAATTCAGTTTGGATTTCACAAATAAATTTATACAAGATAAAATAAACAATCTCAAATTAATGTGTCATGGCAGCACCTTGGTTTGGTGGAACATTATACCACTTAATGGTAATAAATCATGCTTTAAATTACTTAACGGAATAAGCTAAACTATCTAAATACATGATTTAACTTTAATCGGCCTAAACTTAAACTTGTGCCATTTTAAGTTGACCTAACTATTCAACAATTTAGTTCTTAATCAAAGATTTAGTTCTTAATCAAATATTTAGTTCTTAAGTTAGACCTAATTATCAATTACACTTTTGAGAAACAATAATTGTGGTTGGATAGTTAACTTGACCTAATTTACGATTTGACTTTAACTAGGAATTTTGGAACTAATTCGTGATATATCTGTCAGCCTGCAATGCTAGTCTCTTTTTACTTCTAGTTGATGAGTATAATCAATTAATCATATGTAACATTTCAAAACAATTATCAGCATTATCAGAGGAAAAGATGGAGAGTTTTAACATAAATTACAAGCATTATCAGCAACTAAGCACAACTATCTCAATTTATTATTTGAAGTAAATTTCAAATTTGAAAATACACATTTAAAATAAATTTGGACAAAATTTTAAAACAAAAATACAAGAGCTAAACAAATAAATATCCAACCCATCATGGACAAATATTAAAAAAATAGCATTTATTATTTAATTGCCATAAAAAAAACAATTAGAAAAATGAAATCTAAATTTCTTTAATTTTAAATTGCACTTCCAGATTGGTGTAATGAATTAGCAAAGAGGCACTCATATAATATTTTACTCAAATAAAAAATTGCTAATTGCATTAATTATGTGCGAGTATCTCGGTATGACATTTCAAGAGGGCTCTCTCAATATGAAAAATGCTCGTCGTATAAGAGAACTAACTTTTTTGTGGAGACAGATATCTCCATAATCATAAATCTGATATTAAGAACACTTCTTAACTTTTACTTGTAATGGAATTTTAATTTTGGTCAACCGTATTAGAGATGAAGAAATTAAATTATTTATTGATTTTCTCTAATATCTTATTATAAAAGTCAACAGGTGTGCAAAATCATATATATAATTACTATATGTGCATATTGTTTTTTATCAAGTTTTCTATTATAATGTAAAATAGACTTATTGAATAACAATTCCTGGATATTATCATATATATATAACAAGTGATGATAGTTAACATCATTTATGTAATATATATGATATTTTGATAAGAATTGAACAACACTTGCATGATAGATAATTCAAAAGGCATCCCCTCTTTGTCTCTCTTTCTCACTCCACATACATAACTCATCTGAAATGGTATTTGCATGATAAGGATGTTATGCATGTAAGATGAGGAAAAAATGCCAAAAGAGTGAAAATTCTAACTAATATTACAATTTTTACAATTTTAAATTATTTTTTACATTACATTCGGCCTAAATGAAATATAAAAAATACAACAATTTATATTGTCAAATTAACATATAAGAAGTGATTTCAACTCCTATTTTAGAAATGTAATTTTATTTGTATGGTGCGCATAACTCTTAGTAAAAATAATTTAACAGCGACAACTGAAAATAAAAAAACTAGCAAGAAACAATCGTCATGATAAAAGTTTGTGAAAGTCAAGAAACAAAAATGATATGTTTATTCTATCAACTATAAATATGTTATAGTAAGCTATTAAATAAAAATTATATGGTCACTCGTCAAATTAAAAATGACAAAGTAACTATTAAGATTGTGTTTCAAAATAAATCGTATAAAAAAAAATTGAGATGTAAAGGGCGGATTAAGCAGTTATTTTCTCTACATTCTGATTTGGAAGATGAGAATTAATTAGAAAAATTATTACAATTATACCGTGATAATATCTCCGCTCTATTTCTGATTTTATCATTACGGAACGAGTAACCAAGAGCAAATCGAATGGAATCTGTATCCTCTGCATTAACTTAAACTTTGAGTTAATGAATCTTGACCGTCTGATCAGGATTCAAACCAATTTTGTTCAGGTTGAAATGCACGGGATCCTTTTAATATTCGTGCTTATTCAAAACGGATGGTCCGGATTCATTATGCATTAATTCAAAATTTGAGTTGATACAGATGATACGAATTCGACCGCAACTCTAAGGTTTGTTTTGCAAATTTAGGACTGAAAAAGCTCATCAAATCCATTGATAAAGGGACCAAGAAGTCAGAAATGCAATCAGGGTTCTGGAGAAGCGAATCCAATAATAATTAAAAAAAAAGAGAGAAATGAAACCCTTTACACAGAGAGTCCACACTCCACAGTGAATCAGTGATTCTGACTCAAGTAAAGCATTGTACCGCTTGAACCAAAGCTCATCAAATTCTGTTTTCGTCTAAAAATATGGAAATACTTTGTACGGATATCTCGTGAAAAACCGTACTTGCGACATGAATGGGAGGGAATAAGATTTGGTCCACCAAACACCGTCCAAAACCTTTAAAATCAAAAGTCCGAATAATTGATCCGAACCGCTCAACATGATTTATATGTTAAAATGTGTCCAAAGGTTAAATTTTATGTATTTTGGAAAGTGTTTATTATTTTTTTAGATACGTACAACATCATTGTTTTTGAACGGTCCAAAAACAGTGATTTTGTACGTATCTAAAAAAATAGTAAAAAATTTCCAAAAAATATAAAATTTGGTCTCTGAGCACATTTTAATATGAAAATCATGTTGAGTAGTTTGGATCGACTGTTTGGACTTAATCGTACGATTTTTAGAGACTTTGGACGGTATCCGGTCCAAAGCCATTTGAGTGACTGATGTGTCCGGTGTCTATTCGGGGAACCATACCGGGCAAGTATTATTTAAGCTTTGAGATTCGTGAAGAATGTATTTGAACGATTGAGATATTCGAAAAAGTCACGCAAAGTTTGAGATATCTCAGAGGATGCGAATTCCATGAATGGTGAATTGGCACCACTGTATTATTGTTATATATATGGACAGATGCAAGTGCAATCAAGCAGTGTTGTAAAAAATAGTGTGTATTTGTCAGTCAGACTGATAAGGTACCGTCAAGCGATTAATTGAAAATAATTGGCTATAATCGGAAATAATCGACCGATTATTCGGACAAATTCGTGACGGTTTGATTTACTGTCAACGATTAATCGGTTTAAACATACATTTTTTACAACACTGCTATCGAGAGCTAACATGTTGTATTTGCAAAAAAATGGAGTTAAATGTATTTGTTTTCTATGGTATAAATCTGAATTCAGTTTCCATTGGCATGGATTGTATTTTAATTAAAGAATTTGAGGTGGTGTAATGCATACAAATTTGTCGTCATAAAAAGCACTGGATTTTTTTTTTGAGATAGAAAGAGATTTAGCATACCAACTTATATTTAATTGTTCATAAAGAACTTTTCAATCAAATTTCGAACTCATGACTTTCCACACGGAGAGTGTTATCTTTTGCCACTAGATTAAATATTAGTTCTTAAAAACACTGGATTTTGTAAAATTCATTATGAATAATCATAACACGAATTTGAAAGCAAAGAGCAAGTTGGTTTGGATATATTAGATTTAAGAATTAAGATAGGGCATTATTTTTATTTGAAGAAGAAATTTGAAAATCTAGCCTCCAAATTTTATTGATCAGGATATCAGAGGTGTCCAATTTAAGAGAGTGCATTATTAGTCTAATGCCATGTTATAATTCAGATATTAAGGGTAACTAGAAAGAAGTTTTGTTACTTAAAATGTGGATCTAGAAAAAGATATAAACTGGTTTTCTCCATTCTGAAAGGATATTATGAGCAATTAATATTATTGAAACAAATCAATATAAACAAAATAGTAAAATGTGATTGTGAAATTGTATAGATTGCGTTAGATATGACATGAGGAGAGTGTTTGTTTAAGGAACTGAATCTCCTACTCACAGTCTGTTTTTAAAGTCATTTTCGGATGGGTCTGGAGTGGGCTCAGAACAAAATTATATTCAATATTTAAATATTAAAATTCAGCTTGGATCCACTCAATGGTGACTTTAGAGACAGAAATTTCATGTCCTTGTATACATGTAATCCTGTTTGGTAGTTTAAATATTTCGTTTAGGAGACAATAAAATAATGACATGACAAGATTGGCATAAAATTTAAATTTTTTTAATCAGACCCCTTGGTTTGGATCAAATTATTTTGCGATGACACCCATCTAAAATTTTACAGTGCACTCTACTGGGTGCTGTTTTATATCAATAGCAACCGCATCAAATGATCAAGCAAAGAGGATAAATGTAGGAACGGCCAGAATATGTTAGATTTGGTACCGCTGCTGAGTCCCGTAGGAAATAATAAATTCTCTATTTAGGGACCATGGTTGTATTTATGAGCTAGGACTTCAAAAGAATCGAACTAAATTGAACTTGCTCTAGTTTGATTTTGATTTGAATTAATTTTGAATTAATTTTTTTACGAACTCAATTTCAATTTTTTTATGAACTTTTTTACGATAAGAAAGAGTGATCTTAGTCGCCAAGAGCGAGAGGTGAAAGTCATCTAGAATTTTAGAATTGAGAGCAAGAGTTACGACTTACGAGTTATGACTTATACCTAGGCGGCCTTATATTTTAACTATATTTTAACTTTTAAGTCATCTGCGAAAATCAAAGATTCACATTACTTTTTGAGATTCGAACTAGAATAATTCACGAACCTATTTCGAACCAGGTCTAGTTTGAGTTTGATTTGAATTAATTTCGAACTATTTCAAATCGAATTTTTTACATAGTTTTTTGAAACAAACTCGAATCAAATCACAAACTACAAATTTTTAATGCAGCTCTATTTATGACCATGATGTCGTCAAATTTCATAACATCGTATTTATAAAAATTAATTAAAAACAATATAAAAAAATAGATAGATGGGCAATGGTGTTTTGATTGCACAGAAGGAACCAAATTATTTTTAAATTTTTAAAATAATATTGAGAAATTGATTTGTTTTTTATGTATGGTCCCACCACACAAGTCTTCTCACAATAATTTTTCCTACCCCGCTTTATTTACAAAAAAAATAATTTCTTTATTGATCGAAATTTCTAGACAAGCCTATATTAATTTTAACAAATTGTCATAAATAAAATATTCTGATCAAATTTCAATACAACTTATTTCAAAATAAAAATATTTACGTAGACTAACATTTTAACTAAAAAACTCTAGATCTGACTTTATATATTTACATGAACAATTTTTGTTCTGTTATTTAGTTAGAATTATATATTGTGAGGTTGATCTAAATTTCAAAATGAAAACATTTACATGACTAACATTTTAACTAAAAAACTCTAGATTTGACTTTATACATTTACATGAACAATTTTTGTTATGTTATTTAGTCAGAATTATATATTGTGAAGTTGATATTAATCATTAAAAAAATTAATGAACAATTTTACTCCTCAATAAATCTTCTATCTATATGTTATTTATATGCTATTTGTCTGAGAATTAAAAAAAAAAAAGAACCTTTCTTATTCAACGCATCAATACAGGATTGGAGAACCACACAGGGAACATCGCCGCTCAACATTCTACTCAACGATACAATTAGTAAAGATACAAGATCAACGCTGCTCATTACGCAGTTTATACTGTGGCGGGAACGATGTTCTCGAACTTTTAGGAACACCTCCAAAGATATAGATCAGCTGTAGGAAGAAATTGAAGCACAGAAACAATACATGCTGAGAGTCACGCCACACAGCCCCTGATAAATTCCAGTTTCCAGCTTTTATTTTCCTTTTTTTTCCCTACTGTTTTGTTTCTTTTATTTCTCTTTCCTTTATGCTTTTATTTAGCTCAAATGTCTTGAGCAAATTGTTTTTTTCTTACTTAGGCGTTACAAAACCCTTGTAACAAACATTATCAATCAAATATGGGCTTGACCCCTATTTTTGCTAAAAAAAAAAAGAACCTTAGATTCTGGACAGTTCGCTTCCGAAGACAACTGTTCATATTCTGAACAGTTCACTAGAAAGTGAACTTCCCATAATCTGGAATTCGTATCCTCTGCATCAACTCAAAAGGGAATCTTTTTAGTTAATAATCTCAACCGTCCAATCTGTTTTAAAATTCATGCAAATTAGATCCGCAGTACTATTGAAATCAAATTGATTCCGTATAAAATCAAACTGTTGAGATTCATTAACTCAATTTTTTGAGTTAATGCAGTGAAAGAGTCCGAATCTGCTGAAATTCTGGGTCATAAACAGTGACCCTGGAATTCCTGAAATTCATGATCCAGCCATTGAATTGTTTTGAGATGCGTGCACATAAAAAGCAGCTATTTTGAGATGCGTGCATAGAAAAATTTGGACGGCTGGATCGTGAATTCCAGAGATTTCAGGATTACTGTTCATGCATTTTGAATTTCAGCAGATTTGAAATCGAGAGAACAAGCATTTCATAATCTGAACGGTTGGGACAGTTTTGAAAATAAAAAAGAGGACATTTGTGAATTTTTTTTAGTGGAGTATATGAATAAAAATTTGGGCAACTTATCCCATGGATTAATTATCTACAACACAACTTTGCAGGAGAGTCATGTCAAATTAAATTATGTAAAGGGACCCGCAAAACAAGAGGTTTACTGGTGACTGGTGTAGTGATGATAAGACAAGAAAGAAAGAGAAGTATGAAATGAAATGTGGACCAAAGCTGTGATTCTAAAGCTTCAATAGTTTGGTCAGATTTGCATATCCCTAGGCATCATATAAGTCAGAGAGAGAGAAAACTAGAGAAACAAAGCAATAAACAAAGCAAGATTTTTCTTTTTTTTAGAGAGATGGTAATGCCTAATAGCAAGATATGGTGCAGAAGCTTTGTTGGTCACAAGTTGGGCATGAAAACCTGGAGTTATTGCTTCTCCCTCGTTTAGAGTGCCTTTCTTTGCTTTGGTATTATTTTTTTTATTTTCTGTCCAGTCAAAAATACAAGTATTGCATGCAGTTCATAGTATAGAGATAACATCTGATTTGATAGTTATTGTTACATAGTCATAAATTAAAAGTTCGAGTTAGATTTGACGGAGTCAAAAATTAGTAATTTGAGTATAATTTTGAAATAATTCGGAATATTAAGAAAGCAAAAAAAAAAATTTCAAAAAAGATTTTTCAAAAACAGAAAAACAAAAAACAAAAAAAGTTTTTTTGGGCGTTTTTATCACCAATAATTTGCCGATTCGCTTTTTATACGCATTTTATTGGGAGTTCAGTTCGGATATATCAAAAAAAAAATAAAACT
This sequence comes from Carex arenaria, assembly GCA_964058825.1. Taxonomy (NCBI): domain Eukaryota; kingdom Viridiplantae; phylum Streptophyta; class Magnoliopsida; order Poales; family Cyperaceae; genus Carex; species Carex arenaria. The sequence goes on from CAXKVW010000811.1 coordinate 164,661, forward strand.
TAGAATGTATCGCGAATCTTGTTATCATATTTGTTACTATTGTTGTATAGGTTAGAAGCAAGAAAATATTTGTTCTTTTTATGATGATTTTGTTTGTTTTCCAAAATTTTGCTTATTCCTGTTGCTCTAAATTTGACGAATTACATATCTACCTCAAACTAGAATTAAATCTCTCTCTCTAAATTTGTGAAGTGCCCAAATATATTTCTCCAATCAATTAACTTAGTATGAAGTAGTGTCGTAAATAACGATATGTGCTCGTCAGACGGACATAGTACCGTCAAGTGATTAATTGAGAATAATCGGGAATAATTGACCATAATCAGAAATAATCGACCGATTAGTCGAAAAAATCCGTAACGGTTGGTCGATTAATCGGTCTAAAGAGACTAAGTCAACTTATGTTCGAATTAACTTGTATTATAACACAAGCGAACTAAGCCAACTTGGTAGTAAATTGATGTTGCTAAATGGATTCCAAACCATAAAAAACAATAATTTGATCTCCAAATATATTTCAATATAAATATCTTACTAAACGGTTCAAATAAACTATTTAATCTTTAAAAACAAAAATATGAACTTAAAATAAAATAAAATTCTTACTTACACGGAACATATTCCGTCTCTCTCTCTCTCTCTCTATATTTGTCTCTGCTCCAAAGCAACCTAACAAAAAATAAACAAGGCAATGTATGGTTTCTTCAGAAAATGGAGACAATGCAAAATTGCTTACAGCAGTGGTCCTTTTCAGAGGGGGCAAAGCTGTATCAGCCTCTGATATTATTTATAATTTTCCTGCACTTCCTGACCTTGCTGCCTCCTCATTATTTTATAATTATTGTCTTTGCTTTTTGTCTCTCTATAATACTTTTTGTTCATTACGTTTTAAAGCTTTTAAGCAGCCGATCAATTTTACTTGGTTTAATCGGAATCTATATTTTAGTTTCAATCAAACCTACTTGGTTTAATAGGAATATAAATTAATTGTTTGAAAATTTTCATCAAGTAGAAATAATCGAATTATTTATTCAGTTTCTTTAGTGGCCAAACCATATCCAAGTTGAACTGAGGCTCAAGATATGAGAATTAATTGATTCTCATTTATTTTAAAATTTAGAATAATATGTTATGAGTAATGTAAAATTGATTCTCTTTCACATATAAAAATTTATATGATTAATTCTCATTCACGCTTGATCCCATAATTTAAAAAAATTGTTGCTGCTCCTGCACCACATCACACAACTACAAAAAAAGGTCACATAATAAATTCGGCTCATATATTATTTAACTTTACATAGACTTATGAATCACCGTCACAAAAAATCTGAATAGCTTTAAGAAAATCAAATCATTAGTTTACTTATTTTTGGATCAAACTTTTCCTCTACTCCATCCAATTCCCTAATGTAATTTTTATATAATTTCTATTAAATTTTTTTTTCAAAGCATGGTATCGTTGACGCTTACTGTGCTGTGTGAAATAAAGCATTATAACTGAGAATAATAACGCATGACATGAATGATGAATTGATGATGATGTATTACGCATGTGATACTGACGTAAAATTTAAGCATGGCCTAATGGTGAATTGGTGATCTGATTTAATTTCATTATCTCTAATCGGAAACATTACCATATTAAACTAAGTACAATAAGAAAACAATATAATAGAAAGTCGATTAAACAAAGAAATATTTGAAGGGCTAATTGAACAGAACGATAAAGTCAACCCAAAGATATTATTTGACTAAAGATTTCTTTTAGTTAAACATCTATATTAAATAAATAATTACAATTTTTTTTCTTTCAAATTTTATATACGCTCCTATTCTTTGAGAATAGGAAGAGCGGAAGACCCTCCCCTTTCTTATTCTGTGTCTCTCTTTCTTTATTTTTTCTCTCTTAGAGGAGAAAGATAGATACAAAAATAATAAAATGGCTGATCTAATAAGTCACTATCGAATCAGTAATTTTTAAAGTGATTTAATAAATAGTACAAAAATTTCAAAAAATTATAAAATTTGGTCTTTAAGCACATTTTAATATAAAGATCTTTTTGAACTTTAAAAATAAAAAAATGACTTGGTTGCAGGGGAACCGTAGTGCAAATGTTTTGATATTAGTCACTCTCTCTCTCTCTCTCTCTCTCTCTCTCTCTCTATCTATATATGTGTGTGGAGTAGAACCAGGGGCGGATCCAGGATTTTCGTCAGGGGGGGCAAAAAAATACCGAATCGGGTTCAAATCTATTAATTAATTAAGTACTTAATAAAAATAATGGTTTAATCTATACTTTTCAATGCTCTGACTTGTAATTTATGATATTTTAATCTATAATTATAATTATTAATCATAATTAAAAAAAATTATTTTAATTTTAACTCTAAATTTAACATGAACAACAAATTAAATATCCAGCGGGGGGCAAAAAAATTTCCAGGGAGGGGCAGAGTTGATCGAAACGTCCCGACTTGCACTAAAACGCAAAATCCAGAGGGGGGGGGGGCAACTGCCCCCCTGGTTCAACTTGGGTCCGCCCCTGAGTACAACTAGGGTGCTCCTAAGTTCACCTAACCTCTTGTGAACTTGACTCTAAAATATATCGAATCGACTTTAAACGATGAATCCAAACCATTGAAATCCTTCTACCTAATGATTGATGCGTCTACATGTGAAAATTTTAAAGTTTCGAATTAATTTAATATAGAGTCAAGTGGTCAAAGGAGTCCAAAAAATGAATGTATTAAAATTAATTTATAAACCTTAAACTTTTGACCACTTGACTCTATATTAAATTAATTCGAAACTTTAAAATTTTCACATGTAGACGCATCACTCATTAGGTAGAAGGGTTTTAACGGTTTGGATTCATCGTTTAAAGTCGATTCGATATATTTTAGAGTCAAGTTCACAAGAGGTTTGGTGAACTTAGGAGCACCCTAGTTCTACTCATGTGTGTGTGTGTGTGTGTATTTATACATATATTATTTTGAATGTTAATTTTTATGATCTTAACTATTAATTTGCATAATGAATATTGATAAATATGGAACCACGTAAATTTCTTTATGAGTATATAATTAAATTTAGTTGCAATCGACTATAATTTTATCTAAAAATGCAATTAAAGAGATTTACACCGAAAAAATTATTTTGAATTATTTTGTCGGATTTTAATATCCATACTCATCCCCGAATCCGTGTAAATTGAAATAATGAATAGTACAAAGATCAATTTTTTATTCCTGACAATTTTCCCATATGAAAAATAAAAAATTGAAAGCTTAATCCTATTACCTATATACAGTAAAACCTATTTATAGCCAGTAATGAAATCTGGAAGAGAAGAGTTCTGATACCTCATGTTTTTCATACTTTATCATACTTCATTTTTTTATATTTTGGTTTTCAAAGTTCAAATAATTTATCCGAATAACTCAACATGATATCAATATTAAAATATGCTCGGAGATGAAATTTTATAATTTTTGAAAATTTTTTGCTATTTTTTTAGATAGGTTGAAAATCACTGTTATCGAAGTTAAAATCACTGTTATCGAACAGTCCAAAAATATTGATTTTGTACCTATCTTAAAAAAAATCCAAAAAATTATAAAATTTTATCTCCAAACATATTTTAGTATGGATATCACGTTGAGCGGTTCAGCCTAATAGTTTTAACTTTGAAAATAAAAATATTAAAATGAAATATGATGAGATATGAAAGTCCGAGATATTAAAACTCTCCTCCACCAGAAATAGGAAACATATACAGTGGGAGGTACTTTTACAAATTATCAACAAATGAGGGACCAACCAGGTTATTTTACCTATTGTGTAAGCACTGCATTTTTTACTTTTTTTTACTAATGGAGAGAAATAGCAAGTAATAATGCAGACACAGCGTGGAACCCGTGAACGAAATTAAATTGTAAAATACAGTACAGAATCCGACAATCCATATTTATTTGTGTTAAATTCAATGAATAATTCGTTTACACATTGGTTCATTTAATGGGCTTAATTAATATCTAATTATTATTGTTTCAGTCTCATATTGATATTGATTCCGTCGTGGCGTTGGATACAAGAGAGTGTTGTGGGGTTGATCAATGGCTGCTGAACAGCACAGATATCAAAGTGCAACAGCTGCATTGAAACCGTTGGATCCGAGCTGCATGCATCCAAAAATATTTAAGCAATTGTCGGTGGAAAAATTATCACGAAAAATAATTACTCTGAGTCTCCAAGTGATATATTTTTGATAAAACATTAATTCTCTGAATATGAGCTGAAGTAGAGTTGTAAAAACGTGTCGTGCTGCGCCGTGACTAATATGTTGTAATTTTGGTCTTGTGTTGTGCCGTGCTGTGATCAAGTTAACAGTTACATGTGCCGTGTTGTGACTAAAATATCAAAAGTAGTCACGGCACACGAGTTACGCTATACCCAAACATGCCGTGTCCAAACGTGACTAATCACATTTAACTATTTTTTTCATAATTTAAGTTAGCTTATTCAATATTCACAATTTGATCAAGATCTAACTGTCCTAATTACATGTGACTCGCGTGACTACGTGCCGTGCCGTGGCCAGACATTTCGCGTGACGTATCGTGTAGTGTCAAGTTTTTAAAAGATGACAACGACACGGGAATAGTCACAGCATGCAATACACGAGTCATAGTATGTAACAGTCACACATGCTGTACCGTAACCATACCGTTCCGTGATGGAGCCGGCTCCGTCATGCCATTTTTTCCATTCTAAGCCCAACACAACTAATTTGATAATGCAAATCAAATTGAACTTCTAAATCAGGCTGAGCCTCCAAAACTAGATGAATCAAAGAATTGTAATCCCATGAGCTACTTTTCTTTCTTTCTTTGTATATCAACAGTAAAGCTTGGGTAAAATAAAAATGCGATTTATCATCAAGAAAATCATCCTATCGCTGGAACACAGTTAGGGCCAGTTCGTGTGATTTACTGTTCACATAGAAAAAAAATTCAGTTCAGTAAATCGCAGTTTAAACTGGGCGTGTTCCTATGTCAATTCCCATTCCCTGAGAGAGGTCGACCAGGCCCTTAGTTAGTTAACACATAATTTTTGAAAGATTGAAACAAGAATAATGTGATAAGCAATGTGATCGATAGTGTTAATTTAATAATGAATTGACTGTTTAATAGTAATTAAGATTGACAGCTTAATTAACATTTCGTTAGATGTGGATTAATACTTTGGAGATGCTATGCCATTTAATTGGTTGTTAAACTATCCTTTTTATTTTTTTTCTTTGGGTATATACCTTAGCTGTGTACTCTTTTGAATTTTTTTTAATTAATATATTGTTGGTTAGTAAATGAAAGCTAACCTTGAAAAAAAAAAACTTGACTATTTTTTTTAAACAAATAGCATGCCTTGAAATGAAGTAAAATATTATGCAAAAAGTGACATATTTTTTTTTTCTAATTCATTAGCATGCCCCTATGTTAAACTATATTTCTATTTTTCTAACCACTTCACTAAGAAGTTAAAAAAAATGTCACTTAGTTCTGTTTATTAACATTGTTTAACATCTTTTTTATTACATATATACCCACCTTATAGTGACCCAACAAATAAATAGGCAAATTATTTCATAATTTGTACGTAATTTCAACAACAAATAAACAAAACCATCCAAGTATGGCCAAAATGAAATTTCAAATTGTTGTGGAGGGACAAACTAAAATTTTTGTAACCAAATTCAAACATGGAGTATAGTTTAGAGACCTCCAATGAAATTAAATTGAAAAATAACCTGACTTAATAAGATACTAATAAAAAAGTCAATTCAAATAAAAACTATCAAAGATAAAGAAAGAAAAATAAAAGAAAACTTAAACAAACAAATGAAAAACAATGACGAAAAAAGAGAAATGATAATCATCACCTCCCGGAGAAAGGGAAGGTAGCACAGTTGGCTATGGAAAAGTCCTAGAATTGTTGTACCTAAAGGTCGAGAGTTCGATTTCCCCTCATGATTTCGCAGCCTCTGTGAAGGTTTCAAAAAAAAAAAAAGATAATCATCACCTCCCGATGAACTAACAAAAATACTTATTATTCATCACAATAATCATAAACTTAGTACAATGGTTATCAATTTTTAACTGAACAAATACCCATTATTATTACTAATTTCTCAAATTTAAACGTGTATAGTAACTCGTTAAAGGATTGTGCTATATTTTCATTTGCAAGTAGCTATGGATATTTACCATAATAAAAAAAATAAAGTGTAGAAGTCACAAACTTTCACATAAGAAAGCATGCAAAGTACAACTAATTATAAATTTTCTCTCTGATTATTAAAACTATTTGCAGTCTAAATGAAAATCATATGAAAAAGAAATACAAGGAACTCAGATGTGCAAAATATGTACTGAATTTATAATTTTTACTGTATAGTTGAGAGAAGTTTCCAACATTACCAAAATTTGATTATCCCTTCGCCTAACTAAGATACACTAAAAAATTAACTTTGCATTTCATTGTAACATAACACATTTCATGAAAAACAAAAACAAAAAATAAGCAAGTGAGAGATATCTAAATTGTAACTACTTAGCCAACCTAAATTTGCTGAATACCAGTGATCTCCAAGTTAGCCAATCTAAATTGGCCATGCATAAAGTTTGAAAAAAAAAACTCTCTAATTGGCAACTTTTGCCAGTAATCATTACTAAAGAAAATTCAATTATCTCTAGAAAGTGTGGATTCCCATTCTTGTGGCAAGTTGCCTCAAGCTAAATAAATGCCCAATATTTGAGCTCCTGAAAATTGGAGTCAAGTTGGAACACACCCAGTTTATGATAATATTTCATAAACATTGTATACTTATCAAAATGTGTTATTCATTTATTGTTGTAATTTATTTCTCAATTTCAAATTTTAATTCTTGCTTGCAAAGTACAAATTATAATATGGATAGGCTAATAAGGTATTATTAGTGTGTTGGTTGTAAGAAATCTTATTTATTATTATTTTTGAAACAACCGTATTTAAAACATGCAAGTCATGTCTCATGTTACTTTATTAATTTTGTTTTGTTAATGCTTAAAAATTTATAATTGCGATAAATCAATAAGTGAATTAATAGAATTAATTATGGTGTAATAAAATTGATGTAATATACTATTTGGAAAAATATAAAAGATATAATTGTCAATTTTCTCCAATATCACATATGTCAATATTTACAAGAATTGAGACTATCAGTAGTCAATTTGCAGATTTAATTTTTCAATCTATATAACCTAGCTTGTTTTAGAAAATTTTATATATTACTTTTAACCTAGCTTGTTTTAGAAAATTTTATATATTACTTATAGCTACTGACTCATATATGTATATGTATTCCAACTATGTACAAGAAGAACTTGTTTTCGTGGAGTGTGTTAGGTGTGAATAAGACACAACCTTTATATGATCTATACCGTCGACATGCGTTTTTTTTGTTTGGATACTGTTTCTTTTTTGAATAAAAAAAACAAATGGTTGAGATATTAGATTAAATTAAATTAAATTTCTTAGTCTCCATTCTAACAATTAAATTAAATTTCTAAATAAATGTTAACCATCTTTTAGATATTCTAAATTTTTAAAAATTTTAAATTTCGGAATAAATGTTAACCATCTTTTAGATATTCTAATTTTTAAAAAAATTGAATTTTAGAAATTAATTTTAGAGTTTCTATTAAAACACATCAAATTAGAAATCATATATTTATAAATAATTTGAGCGAATCGTTTGACCAACACGGCGTTTAAAAACAGTTTCTTAATAAAAAAAAAAAAACTCTGCTCAATATTTTCTAAATAAGAAACTGAGCTATATATCTAAAATTAGAAAATATAAATCGTCACATCAGATTAAAATTCCATAAAATTTCTAAAATAGAGTTAACATGATATCATTTGCGCAGTAATTGTGTTGCCTGCAGTTATCTCATACTCACTTTATTGGGCTTATCTGGGTTATATTGTAGACAGCCTTTTCCAGTGGGAAGTGTTGAAGAAAATGGTATTACTAGGTTTCGTAATACCAGCGCGGCCCAAAGGTCCATTAGAGCAAAGTTCCTTAACGTCAGTTCTTTGTTTTTACTTTTTTTTTTTTTTTTTTCATTTAAACTACACCATACTTTCAGTCAGATACATAATTCGAAGCATCTGACAATACATAAATATACTTACATAAATCTTTTTTTTTTTTTCTCACCAGTGGCTTTTATGAAAACAATGTCAAATATAAATTTTCCAAATGTAGATATAGCGTAAAATGTAAAGTTTCCAAGTATAAACAGTTAAACACAAATTTCAATTTCTTTTTACACAAATTTCAATTTCTTGTAAGAAAATGACATAAATTGACATCTATACTACAAGAATTTGTCATTATTCATGAGGATAAAAATGCTTTTAACTGTTGGTATGGTTGCAGATACTCTTGTCAATAATAGCGATACCTTCGGATATAACAATTTTTGTATGTGTACCATTGTGGAAAAAAATGCATTCGGCACAAATTTTGCCACTTCAAAACGTTACCAACAAAATAAGGCATGCTACGATGAATACTAATGATCTTACCGCTTTTATGGAAATGTTTTTAATTATTTTGAGAGACTAACAGATCTACTTCAAATAGGAGAAAATGATAAATAGCAAGACGGTCATTTAAACTGGCAAAACAATATATAAAATCCATTGAAGTCACTAATTAATAGATAACATATTACAATCAAATTAGATATATTTGCTATTAGAATTAACGAGAGCATGTTGGGATACTCTACATTGATAGCTCAACACAGATATCATGGCTAAGGAACTGGTTACTGGTCTGACAACGAAAGAGGAAGGTCACAAAAAAACACGTAATGAAATGAAATGAATAAAGAGGAAGCAAGCTAAATAATATATTGCAAATTATAAGTACATGTTGCCTTTTTGCTCTGACCATTTTCTTTGTAGCAGAAAGAAGCAAAATATAGTGGTAAATATAGAATAATAAGCACATCAACGTGTAAAATTGAAGAGTAAAATTATTCTCAGATTTGCTGTATTAACAGAAAGAGCAAAAAGAAGCAGGTATCTAATTAAGCAGCTTAAAGAAAAAAAAAACAGTTAAAATAATAATAATCAACAAAATCAGGATCAACCAGTGGAAAGTGATTAATTAGTACTGGAATCTGAAATTCCAGAGTACATCACTGTCACAAACGTGTATTATGATCTTAATAAAAGGGAACAAATTAACGAAGAATTTGTAGTTGCCTCCCTGTATGATTTGACTGAAGCACCCTTGATCATGGCCAGGGGTATTCATTGAGTCTGGTTTAGTCGATTTTGAACCGAACCGAATTAGTTTGTACCAAATGGTTTGGTTTTTTCAGTTTAATGGTAAGGTTCAGTTTGTTTTTTAAAACCGAATGATAACTTTGGTTCGGTTCGGTTTGGAAATTAAAAAACCAAAATAATAACCGACTAACCGAACTTTTATACAATGTATTTGATCCAGATTGTCCCGGTTTATTTGTTAATCAATTGCATTAAATACTTCGGTTTATTTCTTAATTTCCCAGTTTATTTCTTATAATCCCTCATTTTATTTCTTAATATACTTCGGTATCTTACAAAACAATTGTTTTAAATAAAATAATTAAAATATTTCGGTTTAAACAGAACAAACTGAACAAATCAAAATAAAACTTTGGTTCAGTTCGGCTCAGTTACAATGCTAGATGAATTCGGTTCGATTTTATTTTTGAAACCTAATTATAACTGGTTTGTACAACGATGAACACCCCATGTCATGGGAGGGTGTTAGAAAGGAGAATTGGAGGTCCCGCAGCTGGTTTTATTGGTCAAAGTATTCTGCAATCAACATCAGGAAACCACCACCATTGATTTTTCTGTTGGGGTTAAAGGTCTAACAATTATAGCCCTCGTGCTTAATGTAATTATTAATTACGTACACTTTTTAGGGTGATGATTAGGGCTACAAACGAATCAAACCGAATCGAACTTACCCCAGTTTGAGTTTAGTTTGAATTAATTTCAAATCGAATTTTTTACGAACTCAATTTCGAATCTTTTACGAACTTTTTTACGACAAGGAAGAGTGATTGCAGCCGCCGAGAGCGAGAGGTGAAAGTCGTTTAGGGTTTCAGAACAGAGAGCAAGGGTAACGACTTACGAGTTATGACTTATGACTGAGCGGTCTTATGTTTTAACTTTTAAGTCATCAGCGAACATAAGTTATCAGTGGAAATCATCGGTTCACGTTACTTTGAGATTCGAACTAGAATAGTTTGAGAACCTATTTCGAACGAACCAGGTCCAGTTTGAGTTTGGTTTGAATTAATTTCGAACTATTTCGAATTGAATTTTTTACGAACTTTTTCAAATCAAACTCGAATCGAATCACGAACTACGAATATTTTATGCAGCCCTAGTGATGATGTTGACACTAGTTATTTTTTTACTAACACAATATTATCTAAATATTTTTCTATATATACAATTTTATTCTTCATTAAGTATTTCTTACAATAACTGATTCTCTCTCATATATATCTTATCATAAAATTTTCTGTCCTTAAAAATTATGTTGATAAAATATGTGATTTCTCTCACATATTATTATATAATTTTTTTTTCTTAAAAGTTAGATTTATTAAATTAGTAAATAGTGTGTTATTTTCATTAATTTGTTTTCATAACATTTTAAGGTTTAAAAAAGAAAATACAATAGTGAAAGATTTTATTTTAATTTGAACATCTAGCAACGTTGTATATATCAATTTATTTTACCAAACTCCACAAATTTTATTGACAATTTACTTAAAAAATATTTTGGCAATTAACATTTTTATCTTTAATTTTACAAAAGATACTATAGAAAATGAAATATTATTTATATAAATTAATCATGAAAACATACTGAGTGCAAATGATCATGAATACTGAAGTCAAATTATGATTAAAAAAATTAAAAGAGTAGTACAACTTAACACTACAATAAGAAATTTACATCAATCATGTTGCTAAAATTAATAAATTGTTTCACCAACCACAAGAAAAATCATTACGATTTTCAAACTTCAAACAAAGAAGTTTTTTTTTTTTAATTATTTTCCAAATTTCTTCCTACTCATTAGGAGATTGTTTTTCCATTATTCAATTAATAAATATAAATTAAATACAAAACATCAACTAAAATTTTGTCTTAACAATTTTAATTAAAATAGACATATGGATTTTATAGAATATAAGTATCAAAATAAGAGAAAAATGTATACAGATTAAACAATATATTTGATTTGGATGTTATTATTGATTAAAGCGTGTGAATCAAATTATCAAAATTCTTAATAGATGTATTTTATTATGTAAATTATGTAGTCTATTTTTATGAGTTTTAATACATAGCTTAAAATGAACGAGAATTCATTCAAGTAAAATCAACTTTATTTTCTAATCTATTTTTTTTTTTTTGTGTTTTTGTGATGCGCAATACTAATTGCATTAATAAAATAAAAAAATATGAATAAATCAGAAATGAATATCTAGCAATTATGAAAATAAAATCATTAATAAATAATCACAATATTAATTACATTATGGATAGTGATAGTTGAAAAGATATAAAAAGAAAGTTAAAATTGTTCATACATTTAATTTTTTTTTTAAGATGTTGTATTAATATAAAAATTTGTGGTGTTAATATTCATACTCCACTTTTTAGGAACAATAATTGCGATTGGATAGTTGACTTAGACCTAATTTACGATTTGACTATATTTAGGAATTTAGAAGCTAATACGTGATATATCTGATAGCCTACAATGAACCCTCTTTTAATTCAAGTTGATGAGTATAATCAATTAATTATATGTAACATTTTAAAGCAATTATCACGAAAAACTGAAGGGTTTAACATAAAGTACAAGCATTATAAAAAAATAAGTACAACTTCGATCTCAATTAATTTTTAATAGTAAACTTAAAATTTCAAAATTCATATCTAAAATAAATATCCAACCCATTTTTTAGTTTCCAAAAGCAAGAAAACAGACCTGGTGGTATCCAAGTGGGCCTTGTAATTAAATTTTGAAACCATTCTTCAAATTTCCAAAAGCAAGAAAACAGACTGGTGGTATCCAAGTGGGCCTTGTAATTAAATTTTGAAATCATTATTCGATTGCAACATTGTTGGCCTAATATTAAAAAAAAGGTACTATTAGTATTAATTTTTTTTATACAAAACAATTAAAAAAATGAAATCTAAATCTATTTAATTTTATATTGTACTTAAATATTTGTTAGTCGAAAAATGAGATTGGGTAAAATATCTAATTCTCTTCTAAGCCTATTGTAATAGCTCTTCAATTGTCTATCATATTTAGAAATTTTTATTATGAAAAACTTAAAAAAAATTCATTATTGTAAAAATAGCCCATTAATTTTGCAATGGTTCAAATTGGTGCAACGAATTAGAAGAAAAACAATAAAATAATATTCAACTCAAATAAAACAATTGCTAATTATATTAATTCTGTGCGCGTACCTCAGAATGACAGTTTATGAGGACACATTGAATGTGAAGAATTCTCTCCTCATATAAAATCCATCTTATATTCTTTTTGGAGACAGATCTTTGCATAATCATAAATCTGAGATACAGGTGTTTTTGTGAAGACATAAGCTATTTGATTGAATTCTCTGCGGATGTGTTGAAATTTAAGAACGAGAAGTTCATGAATTTTCATCTTAATTTCTCCCACGAGCTTAATTTGTCATATAGTTTTAGTTCAATCTCTGTTAAAGTTCAATAAAAATAATCAACACAAGTAGTTTATAGACTATTATGTAAATTTTATCTAATATTTTATGACAATGTGTACAAATATAAGTCAGCACAAGTGCATTTTTATTTTAGGAACTTCTAAATTTATCTTAAAATATTTAGACGAATGAAGTTGTCCCTGTTCCATAACTGAATCAACTGCTTTATATAATTTAGCCTATTTAAATCTTTCAGATTAATTGTAACAAATTTGTTGAAAGAATAAAGATACTTCATATCTTACCCTCAACGTTTGAAATGAAATTTCTATTTTAGACAACCATATTGGAGATTAATAAGTAAAATTATTTGTTGGTTTCCTCTAATATCTTATTACAAAATTTGACGTGTACAAAATCATAAATATAATTACTATGCATATTGTTTTTATCAAGTTTTCTTTTATAATATAAAATGGACTTATTGAAGACACTCTGTGAATATTGTCATATATATATAACAAGTGATAGCTAATATCATTTATATAATATATGAGATACTTTCGATAAGAATTTTTTTGTATCTGAACTTTAGATAATAATTCAACAACACTTGCATGATAGATCATTCAAAAATATTTCCTCTCTTTGTCTCTCTTTCTCACTCCACATGATGAACTTCACTGAAATAACACTTGCATGATAGAGATGTTATGCATGTGCAATGAGGAAGAAAGCCGAAGATAGTGAAATTTCTAACTAATATTATAATTTTACAATTTAAATTAATTTTTATATGAAATTCAGCCTAAATGAAAAATAAAAAATATAACAACTTATCTTGTCAACATTTCAGATCTGAAGTGTTTTCAACTCTCATCCAATAATTGTAAAAAAAAGTTTGTATGGTTAGCATAACTCTTATTATAAAAAATAATTTAAATGTGTGCAACTTAAAATAAAAAAAAAACTAGCAAGAAACAATAGTCATAATAAAAAATTGTTAAAGTCAAGAAACAAATATGATATGTTCATTCTATCAACTATAAATATGTTACAGTAAGCGATTAAATAAAAATTATATGGTTACTCGTCAAATTAAAACCAACAAAGTAACATATTAAATTGTGTTTAAGAACAAAGTGTATATAGAAAATAAAATGAAGTTGAGTTGAAGAGGGTGGATAAAGGAGTCATCTCCTCTACATTATAATTTAGGAGGTGAGAATAGAAGTCCTGATTCGCCAACGGCTGCTGTGATTAAAAGATGAAATTTTAGATTGAATATTAATGTTCCAATTAAATAGATTGTCCTTTTTTTTATTATATGCATCTTTTTATTTTATTTTTACGTGTAGAAGTTTCAATTTATTTAGATATATACTCGTCACATATAGATGTTCTGATTTCCTCATTTTTTTTGAAAAACTTTCCTAAATACTCTTATTATTTGATTAATTGGTATTTCTTTTCAATTTTAAAATATCATTTAAGATAGATCCACATAAATTTACTAATATTTAGCACTTAATTAGTATGCGGTCCAATTGATAAAATTTTCTATAACTATATAGAGGTCGAGTTGTATTGATATGAGATTAATAAATGAAACTTTCTTATTTAAAAATGGGTGATGAATTTGTCTGATGGCCTTTGCACCAGGTTTTCTTCAAAGTGTTATTGTTTCATCGGATCATAATGATATTCATAATTGTGAAAATGGATTTTTAATTGTTTTGGAAAGAAATATAGAAATATTTTATACTTCTCTATTAAAGCTTGGGTAAAATAAAAATGTGATTTGTAATCAAGAAAATCACCCTAGCGCGCGGTGGAATATACTAAGTTGACACATAAGTTCTGATTGATTGAAAAATTAAGAATAATTTTGATACTATAAGCAATGTAATAGTGTTAAGTTATTAATGATTTGACTGTTTAATAGACCAAATTTGACAAAATGAAAATTAAGATTGACAGCTTAACATTTCGTTAGATGTGGATTAATACTATGTTTTGCCATTTAATTGGTTGTTAAACTATCCTTTTTATGTTTTTTTTTTCTTTGGGTATATACCGTATTTGTATTTTTTTTATTAATATATTGTTGGTTAGTAAATGAAAGCTAACCTTGAAAATAAAAAATTTCTTGACTAATTTTTTTAAACAATTAGCATGCCTTGAAGTGAAGTAAAATATTATGCAAAAATGACATATTTTTTTTTTATTTATTTCAAAAATAGTATGTATACATATATATTTATATTTTTCTAATCATGCATTAAAAAAGCTTCACTAAAGGGAACAAATTCGCCAAGAAGTTTTAAAAATGTCACTTAATGTTGTTTATTAACATTGTTTAGCATCTTTCTTACTACATATATACACCTGCCTTAGTGATCCAACAAATTTACAAATCAAAACCATCCAAGTACGGCCAAAATGAAATTTCAAATATATTATTGTGGAGGGACAAATTAAATGTTTTGTCACCAAATTCAACATGGTATAGTTTAGAGACCTCCAATAAAATTAAATTGAAAAAGAATCTGACCTAATAAGATACTACTAAAAAAGTAAATTCAAATAAAAACTATCAAAAATAAGGAAAGAAAAATAAAATGATATTTAAACAAACAAATGAAAAACAAAGATGACAAAAAAGAAAGAAAGAGAGATGATAATATCACCTCCCAATGAACTAACAAAAATACTTATTATTCATCACAATAATCACAAACTTAGTACAATGGTTATCAATTTTTAACTGAACAAATACCCATTATTATAACTAATTTCTCAAATTTAAACGTGTATAGTAACTCGTTAAAGGGTTACTATATTTTCATTTGCAAGTAGCTATGGGTATTTACCAAAAATAATTAAGTGTAGAACTCATAAAACTTCATATAATAATAATGCATGCAAAGTACAACTAACTGTGCAATTTTTTGCCTCTGATTATTAAAACTATTTGCAGTCTAAATGAAAATCATATGAAAAGAAATACAAGGAACTCAGACGTGCAAAATATGTGCTGAATTCAAGATTTTGACTATATAGTTGAGAGAAGTTTCCAACATTAACAAAATTTAATTATTCTTTTACCTTATTAAGATACAATAAAAATTAACTTTGAATTCCATTGTAACATAACATATTTTATGACAAAAAAAACAAAATAAAAAACAAGCAAGCGAAAGACATCTACATTCTAACTACTTAGTCAACCTAAATTTACTGAATACTAGAAATCTCCATCTTAGCCAACCTAAATTAGCTATACATAAGTCTAATAAAAAACCTCTAATTGGCAAGTTGTACTAATAATCATTACCAAAGGAAACTCAATTATCTCTTGAAGGTGTGAGTTTCCATTCTTGTCACAAGTTGCCTCAAACTAAATAAATACAAAATACTGGACCTCCTGAAAATTGGAGCTGGAACACACTGTTTATGATAATCTACTACAAGAAATACAAAAATATGTCATTTATTTATTGTTGTAATTTATTTCTCAATTTCAAATTTTACTTAATGCTTACAAAGTACAAATTATAACATGGATAGGCTAATAAAGTATTATTAGTGTGATGGTTGTAAGAAATCTTATGTATTATTTATGAAACAACTATATTTAAAACGTGCAAATCACGTTTTATGTTACGCATCGATAAGGTCTTATGTTAGTTTATTAATTTTACTTTGCTAATGCTTCAAAATTTTATAATTGCGATATCAGTGGATTAAGAGAATCAATTATGGCATAATAAAATTGAAGTAAGAGACTATTTGAAAAATGTAAAAGATATAATTGTCAATTTTCTCCAATATCAAATATGTCAATATTTACAAGCATTGAAGACAAAATTAGCTTTGCAGATTTATTTTTTCAATCTATATCACCTAGCTTGTTTTAGGAAAATTTATCTATTACTTGTATAGTACTCATATATGTATTCCAACTATGTATAAGAAGAACTCGTTTTCGATCGTGGAGTGTGTTAGGCGTGAATCAGACACAACCTTTATATGATCTATAATATAAGATTTGAGCGCAACGGGTGTTTCGTACCATTTGCCTCTCAGATGTTGCTTCTTAAATTAATTAAAATACACTTTGACAAAGGATGGATTGTGCAGGAAGGTGCCGGCCGAAGTTTAATAGATGATTGCTTTAGTCTCCACTCTAACAATTAAAATAAATTTCTAAATAACTATTAACTATCTTTTCGATATTAAAACTATTGAAAAATTTAAACTTTTATATTTTTATAATTAATTTTAGAATTTCTATTAAGACACATCAAATTAGAAATCATATATTTTAAATAATTTGAACGAATCATTTGGCTAACACGGCTTTTAAAAACAGTTTATTAATAAAAGAAACTTTGCTCAATAGTTTCAAAAAAAGAAACTGAGGTATATATCTGAAATTTAAAAAAAGATAATCGTCACATCATATTAAAAATCCGTAAATTTTCTAAAATAGAGTTAACATGATATCAGTTGCGTAGTAATTGTGTTGCCTGTAGTTATCTTGTACTCACTTTATTGGGCTTATCTGGGTTATATAGTAGACAGCCTTTTTCAGTAGGAAGTGTGATATTACTAGGTTTCGTAATACCAGGGCGGCCCAAAGGCCCATCAGAGCAAGGTTTCTTAACGTCAGTTCTTTGTTTTTATTTTTTATTTTTCATTTAAACTACACCATACTTTCCATGGGATACATAATTCGAAGCATCTGACAATGCATAAATATACATACATCAATACAGAATAATAAGCACATCAACGTCTAAAATTGAAGATTAAATTTATTTGCTGTATTAACAGAAAGAGCAAAAAGAAGCAGGTATCTAATTAAGCAGCTTAAAGAAAAAAAAACAATTAAAATAATAATAAACAAAATCGAGATCAATCAGTTGAAAATTAGTAGTACTGGAATCTGAAATTTCTAGAATACATTTACAAACAAGAAGACAAAATAAACGCAAGTATTATGAATTGGAAACATATTACGAGATAGAATGTTATAGGAATATTCCGCCGACAGCTGCTCGTGGGCCGAATACAGAGACTGTTGTCGAACACCCCAATTCCAATTACGCAGTTGGGCCCAATACTTCGCAGTGGCCCAACAAAGGCCCGCTCGGCAAGCTTGCTTGACAAGCCCCTGGAGCAGGCCCAGCCCAAGATTGGGATAATCAAGCTATGCGGGCGTCACCTCTTCTGTGCGACAATATATTAGATTATGTAACCGCGAGTTACCATAACCGGGCCGGGCCTATGTAAAGCTCCAAACTCAGCTGAGATAGGGGATTGCAATTTCTTTAGGAAAGAGTTCGAGCACCTCTCTCGAAAACATACAGCCTAACGTCCCGCAAATTGGACATATCATCATCAAATGAAAACTTCCACTCAAAAGATGCATTTGGAGCATTTCTATAACAGTTCATAGGAAGATATTTGCTCAAATTGTTCATGGGAGGGTGTTAGAAAGGAGAACATATAGGAGGTTCTCGCAGCTTGATGAATTAGTTAAACTATTCTCGAGTGTTCCATCAGACCATCACGAACTATTAATTAACTACCAAAAAATGGAACTGATGAGCACAAAAGACAGTAGAATTGGTCAAAGACAATAGCATACGTAATAATAGACTTTTTAGGAAACAACATCAGGAAACAACCATCATTGATTTTTCTGTTGGGGTTAGAGGTCAAACAATTATAGCCATCATGCTTAATGTAATTATCAATTACACTTTTTAGGAACAATAATTGCGCTTGGATAGTTGACTTGACCTAATTTACGATTTGACTATAAATAAAAATTTAGGAGGCCTACACTGCAAGCCTCTTTTAATTCAAGTTGATGAGTATAATCAATTAATCATGTGTAACATTTCAAATCATTTATCAGCATTATCATCAGAGTAAAAACTAGAGAGTTAAAACTAAAGTACAAGCATTGTTATCAAAAAGTAAGTACAACTTACATCTCAATTATTTTTTTGTAGTAAATTACAAATATGAAAAATCACATCTAAAACAAATTTGGACATACATTTTAAAACAAAAGTACAGAGTTGAACAAATCAATATCCAACCCATTTTCTAGTTTCTAAAATCTGGAATGGCTTGGACATGACTACGTACGGACCGATTTTGTTTTAGATATTAACACTTTTTTACAGAAAAGAGATTAATTATTTATTTTTCTTCAAAAAATAGATGGAGCCACACCAAACCACACCATTTACATCAGTTTTCAGACAAATATGTAGTTAGTCATGATGGGATTATATGTCTAAAAAACATTGAAACCAGAGACAGACATTCAATATAAAAATGGAATCAATTGACTACCATTTTTTTTTTCCAATTTTTTTTATTTGCAGCTTATTTTCTATATAATTTATAGTGAAATGTTATGATTAATGTAAAATGAGATGGGCTCATAACCCAAATGGACCCAAAGAGCCCACTACACCGAAAGCAAAGCACCAACAGGCCTAGCCTAGCTACTGTTTCCCGTAATTAATTAACCTCGAACTTCTCCTTTGAACGAGAGATTCATTTCACTTCTTGAATATGGAGATTTATGTGACTTCGGTGAAAACGGAGCAGATAGTGATAAAATTGTATCTTTATTTTTTTATTTCTGCATACGGATATGGAACAGATATCAGACATATCAGATGGATACGGATATGAGTCCGGATCAAATGAGATATTTATTAAAATATTATAAAAAAATATTAAAGTTCATAATATTTATCTAATTATAATGATGAATAACATAATTTTTTCATAATATATATTAAAATATATGGTATATATCTACTATTCAGATACGGATAATTAAAATGTAAAACCATATCAGTATCCTTATCTACACGGATATTCAGATATCAGATATTCACATCTAAGTTTTTTTAATACGGATCATATACTATCCATATCATTTTATTTCATTCTGACTCATCTTAAATGCTGAAACTCTTTGTTGCATGTGAAATAGCAGTTCTTTATGAATGACACTAATTCTCTATTTTATGTATACTTATCTTGTTATGTAAGTCCTGTGTATGGGGTTGAGCTTAATGATATTGTGAAATTATAACCGGCCTAAAATTTTGTCTCTTTCGTATTGATTTGGATTATTGCTTGTTATATATGATTTCTATTATTTTTAGGCAAGGATCTAAATAGCGATTATAGCGTTATAAGTTTTAAGGTCCGAAAAAGCTATAGCGCAACCATATATAGCTAGCTATTTAGAATTATTATAAAAGAAAAACGGTTAATAGCGTTATAGCTTTTGAGGTCCGAAAAAACTATTGCATAGCTATAACTAGCTATTTATAACCTTGTTTTTAGGTGTCAGGTACCTCAAAGAACCTCCCTTTGATTTTTTTAATAAGAAAACTAATAAATTTGTATATAACAACTTGTTTTTTTACATCAACAAACTTATAAAATATTTTCCGCAATGTAATGGTTTCTTTGTGTGCTTTTTTTTAAAGAATTATACAAATTATCTCAAAAAGGTTCTCTAAGTTGCCAGAAAAGAAACTCTTTAAATTTCACGGTAATCATTAAAGGTACACTTGTACAAGATCCAAACACATACATAATTTATTTTCAAAAATACAAAAAAATTGACATACAACACCATTTAATCAAATTCGAAAATTATGCACAAAAGAAGAAGCTATACAAAGTAACTGAACAGAAGCTATCAAGAAATAACTTTTAGATAAGAATTATAAAACACTTGATTTAGAAGAGGAGCTAAGAAAGAACTAATGAAGAAGTTCTTTTCAAGGAAGCAGCCACCTTGTGCAGGTTGGCCTCAGAGTTTGAGGCCGAAATAAAAAGACGCAAACCAATTGGGAAATGACACTTGTCCAAATTTGATCTCTTGTTATTACAATTAATACAGAAATTTCCTTCAAAACCTAAAAAAAATACACTTATAGAACAAATTATGAATTATTGGACAATTAATCCCCACCCATCCAGAACCCAAGAAGAAATAGACGAATGTATCCATAACAAGGCATGATGTGAACTTCGACCCAGATTTTAATCATGTCAATAATTATAATTCAATGGCTGACTCAAAACCTAATTATGTCACTAATAATTCAAAATAATCAGAACCAATACCCAAGGACCACATCACTGTACTTATCACTATGCTAACTTGAGCAGGTCAAACACAAAAATAACATGAAACAAAATGAACCTAGTAGAATGAATCAAATCCCAATAATTGCTTGGACCTGTACAAAAAAATGAGATATAATCAAATTCTTGGCATATCAGTATTGTCAGAGCCAGTTGATTTCTTCAGTTTGAGAAAAATAATGGAAGATAATAAATGGCTTGTTACAACAAGCCCGGTACATTAGACAACTTTGCATTTCCAAATAACAATTAAATTCAAGCTATTAGTTTGGTGCATGACATGTTGAATTTTTAGCAGGATAATCATGACATCCAATTCATTCAGATTAATAAAAAAATTTACAATGGCTGACGTGACCTTTAAGCCAAAATTAAAAACAATTTAAGTACCATTTATGGACTTGTAGTTCATGGGTTTTTATGTAAATTTAATGTAATATTTTACTACATTGTATATAAATATAAGTCAGCACAAGTGCATCTTCATTTTAGGAACTTTTAAATTTATCTTAAAATGTTTCAGACGAACAAAGTTGTCCCTGTCCAATAACCGAATAAATTGTTTTATTCAGATTATTTATCCTATCCAATTCATTCAAATTAATTGTAACAAGTTTGCTAGAAGAATAAGGATATTTCATAGCTTACCCTCAGCTCTTAAAATGGAATTTCTATTTTGGACAACCACATTGGAGATGAAGAAGTAAAATTATTGTTGATTTTCTCTAATATCTTATTATAAATATAATTACTATGCATATTGCTTTTATCAAGTTTACTATTATAATATAAAATGGACTTATTGAAGACACTTCGTGAATATTGTCATATATATAACAAGTGATAGCTAATATCATTTATATAATATATGATATATATACTTTGGATAAGAATTTTTTTTTTATCTGAACTTGAGATAATAATTGAACAACACTTGCATGATAGATCATTCAAAAGTCTCCCCTCTCTCTCTCTTTCTCACTCCACAAGTTGAATTTCACTGAAATAACACTTGCATGATAGATATGTTATGCATGTGCAATGAGGAAGAAACAATATGCATTCATAATAATTGCAATGTGATCTTGCCAACTCTTGAAGTAATATTCCGTGCAACCATTTTTTGAATTTGAAAATGTACCAATTAATGTAATAACATCACATCAGGTGAAGTCACACATTGATTAGTGCATAGTTGAAATACATGTGGAAATGTGATTCACAAAATTTATTTAACTATTATAACATGACTACCAAAATTAAAAATAAAATGTAGATATGCTTGATTTCTTTGTAGGAGCAATTAAATGTACCAAGTATAAAGACCTTCTGTGTTTGTAGCATTAGTGTTTTATTTTCTAAGATAATCTAACAATGGATCAAATTTCCCTTCTTTTAGTATATTTTGAGCACAAGTTTTAGAACTTTAAAAACACATTACAATTTACGGATCAACAATAGTCATGAAGTATCATACTGATAATATAAAACTAAAATAAAGGTGAAATATTTTCCAAATTGCTCAGTACCTAACAAAAGTGTCCTTCCATCACAACACTTCCATTAATGACTCTAGGCTCCAAATCTTTCAATCTCAGATTTTTCGATTCAACTTCTAAACCTAAATGTGCTTCACCCGAGCTCCAAATCGGTAACAATTCCATAATTACCTTATTCAACAAATTGCTCTCATAAAAATTCCTCAAAAGGCTCATAATACCGCCATCATCCTGACTAAAATCCACAAGAACCCCAGATAAACCCCTATTTAAACAATAATCAAGAACAGAATTCAAGTTCAAGTTCTCCATTACCACCATCTCTACTTCAAAGTTTGCTTCGATCAGTACAGATTTATTTGCTAAGACAACTACATTTGCTGCAATATCTTCGCTTAAAGATTTTAATTTCAATGGAGGGTTCCCGTCCTGTGCTATAACTATGTAGACGGGTTGATTGGCACCAGTTTCTTTTGATTTGGGAAACCCTAAGGTTTCTACAAGATTGCTAGAGAGAATAACTCCATCATATTCTTGTAGTAACTTTGAATAATAGCCGCCTGATTCAGATGCACCTTCTCCAATTTTGTTTGCCACCTGTCCGTTCGCGGAGAGGCTATACCTATATAGCAAATCAAGGAGTTAAGCATTTCAAATTGAACAATACATTTAATAGACCAAATAATATTTACTCAGATCAATAAAAACCGGACATGTCGGTCATCTAAAAGTTCCGTGATTTGTACAATAGGAGAAATGTTGGATGGGGTCCCAAAACACATAATTTTATGGGTTGATTGCCAATTTTTTTTTTAAAACTATGGACCTCAAAGTGACAAATGGCTTCCCAGTAAGCATCCGATGGATAAAAAACTCATTCAATTTCCTGCACAAATTTTCTTCCACACCAGTTACAACTTCAATCCCCTCTTGCCGAAGCCTTTCGATCCCTTTGGAGTGAACAATTGGGTTTGGGTCGGTCATGCCAACCACAACCCGTTTCACTCGTGCCCTGATAAGGGCCTCTGTGCAAGGTGGGGTCCGCCCAAAATGGTTGCACGGCTCAAGGCTGACATAAGCAGTTGCACCCTCAGCTGAGTCCCCAGCATCTCGCAGTGCAAAGACCTAAATTTATGAACTTATTAAATCAGTGCTCATTATATGTTTTTCAATTGGGTATCACTGCATATGCACAAAAGAAAGCTAGACAACCCTTTAAATTTCAGACCAGTCATGCCACATATTAACAAGTCTTCTAGCAATGTACAATTTTTAAAATTGTTTTTCTAATTTTACCAAAATTGTATGATTTTTCTTTGCAACTAGCAGAAACAATTATGTTTAACAAAGTTTGCATATGGATACAAGATATATTCAAGTGTATCTGCGGGAAATTACAATACTGACAATAAGCACTATGTTCCACTATCATGCTCTTTGAATCAAGAAAAAAAAATACTATCAGCGCTATGTTGGCTGAAAAGTTGACCAACAGTTACATATTTTTTTATTGGAGCTATTTTGGATTTAATTGCACAGATGCAACAAAATAGAGACAAATAGAGAAAATTGTGGGCTAATTAAGCAGTGAGGGTTAAATTAAGCAAACATCTTTCAGTCAAACAGTAACCATTGGCAGATGGTAGTGAGGGGAAAAGTGTCACGGCACCCCCCCCCCCCCCCCCCCCCCACACACACACACCCAGTAAATTGATAATTTGTAGGTTGTCCATCAAAATTTTGTAATTTTCAAATACATCAATACTTTTATTTTATAAAATGAATTACACTAATCTAGATTTCTCAATTTTCTAGTTCTGCCCTGCTGTAACCTTTCCAACCCCAATCTCAATTTTTTAGTTCTGCGGTTCTGCCTGCTGTAACCTTGACTGTTTTTACAATTAATGGAATATGTTCCAATTAAATCCAATTTACTCAACCTCCCACAGTTCTGTTTGCATCAGTAGCATAACAAACTCGATTTCAGGAAATTGCTAAAGATCTATTATTCAACAAAGAAAAATAGATAAAGAAATGGTGAGAATATCACTTCAGCATGTGGTTGTCCTGCCTTGGGATGAAAACCTTCCCCTACAATCTCACAATCTCGCACAATCACACACCCAACCATGGGGTTGGGACTGGTGTGCCCAAGTGCTGACCTGGCAAGCTCCACACAACGTCGCATGTAGAACCCATCATCGCGCACCGCCTCGCAACGAATAAAAAATCGTTGAGCAGGATTCTTCGACGCAATAGACACGCCGTGATGAGGTTTTTTCACAAAGGGTTTAATAGAAGGGGAAATCGGGATAAGAGAAGAAAAGATAGACATGGGTTAGGTATCCAATCTGAGGCCAGTTAGCATGAGCTTCAAATGCACCCGTGCTAGTATGTGAAGCAAAGAAATTTATAATTAGAATATTTCATGGAAATTTTCTGAATGTACCCTTGAAGCAAGATACTTGTAATAAGAATAGTCGTATGCATTATTGTTGTTTGCAAAGCAAAAATTTGGTTTTCAAGTGGGAATTGTGGCAACTCCTTGTGTGATAAGGATTACCACTTTCAGATGAACCAACACCCATGCAAACAATAGTTCTTTTCTTATTCCAAGTAATAATTAAGAGTTCAATATACAGATGATCTATTTAAGTTTTGATTTAATTGCATTTGCTTATTCCTTGACTAATATAAGTCACTAACACTAATTAGTCAAATTTGAAAAGGATATACTAAGTTAGACAATGAAAGCTGTACCTAACAATTAGATAAAATTTTAAATGTTACTTTTTAAAATTAGGCAAACACCTACTATATTTCATTAATCAAGGTAAAAGAGGTACAATTCTAAACATTGAATAGCTGAGATATAGTGTTGGCTATAGCTCTAATCACCATTTATCCTACTGAAATTCAAAATGGACACAAAAATGATACTACAATCAAGCATTACACTTTGATGTGAAGCTCAACTTACAAAAATCATGTCAAATAAATTATTTGAAAATATTCAACTCCATGTGTCCAATACCCTTCGTGCTTCCATCTCATCAAAACCCATAGTGGAGGAAGTTAAGGGCCACAGTCAATACAAAATCATTGGCACATTCCTAGGACTAAATCATGTAAATTTAGCATCAACAGTTAGCTATACGGATAATTTGAACTTGTTAAAAGCTCCTCCAAAGACAAAGTATACTAAAAACAATCCCTTTAGACTGGTTAAGGGACCTCAAAAAGTAACACATTCTATAGAATGAGTTGGCTTACAGAACGTGATATTAGATCAAGTAAAGCACGTGAAAACAGAGGAGATATGCATCAGAACTGCAAGTCTACACTCAAGGGAGATTACAAGCAAAAAAGCAAATGGTAGATTCAATTGGACTCAATTAAAGAAGATCGCTTTTATACTAGAGGAAGAAATGGAACTGCAAAACAAGAACAACAAGTATTGTTAAGAATTAATTCTGGTATGAAACAATTAAACGCTGGATTTAAAGAATAATGCATCAACAGTAATTTGTAATCAAGCAATACAAAAAACAATATCTCACAGATTACTTTCTACCACTATCACAAATTTTAAGCTGAGAACAGATCAGCCCTAGCCTCCTAACAAATACATATAGCAGGAATTTATAGAAACTAAAAAGTAGAAATAATAACTAAATATAAGGAACGTACCTAAACTTCCTTGCAACTTTCACAGCTGAAACATCAGGTTCAACTCTACACAGATTAAAAGGAACCAGAATCTGCACGATGAATAAAATAAAACTCAAATTAAGCCTTAGTTAAGTGCAGAATTGGCACTTCCTGAAAAAGGAACTTATCCCAATGCAAGCTTTTATTCACAAAATTTCATGTTTAGGATGAAATTGCTTACATTCAAGCTAAATTTTGCAATTTCAACACACATGAAGCGGCTACAGATGGTTAACACGAATACTAAAGGGCTGGATTGCAAAATTCGTGTTAAGTAGATCGGACCGTCCGGATCAAAACACAGCAAAGCAAGCTTCTTTTCACAAAATCCAATGTCTCGGAAGAAATCGCTTAACATTTCAGCTAAAATTTCCAAATCGAAGCACAGATCCAGCAGCATCGAGTTCAGAAATCACTCTAATTCAGAATAAAAAAAACAAAAGAACTCACATTGCTCCTCTATCTACTGAAAGTTGTGCGCTTTTTGGGTTGTCGTGCCCTTCTAGTCGAATCTGAAGGAAGGGATCAGAGCGTATGAATCTCTTGATAGGTTGCTCGTTCGCTCGCTCTAGGGCTCTAGGCCTCTAGCTCTCTGTCGGTCTCTCGCTAGACACAGGAGACTGGTGAATACTGAAATGGCGAGGTCGAGAAGGCAGAGAGAGAGCGGGTAAAGGTGTGAAAGAAGAGAGCAGTTTGGGTCCGATGGATTCCATAACCGTCCAATCCAATTTAAGATCCGTGCACACGGCTATTAAAGCGAGGACGCACTGATATTAAAGCTACGCACACAGATCTTAAATCAGATCAGACGGTAGTGGAACCATCGAACTCAGTTTGAAATATTATTAGTATAGAAATTGTTTGGCGACGTAGCTCCTGTTGACACAGACACCCAAAGCTTCTAGCTAGGATGCACAAAAAAAAAATCATTACTCATAACTCGTTTGAAATTAAGTCGGATTCAACTCGCTAATAATTCAAGTTGAAACTAACTTGAGTTCATTGACTCGGTTGTCTCACAAGTTAAATTCAAGTTACCTCCAACTTGATTCGGAATCAACTCGGTTGACTCATTAACTTGTAAACTATATAATGTTTTGTTAGACTTTGAACTATTTAGTAATTTGGTTTACTTTGTACTATTTAATTATGTATTTTCCATTGTTTTGTATTTGAATAATTTATTATTTTTAAACTATTATTTGTGACATTATTATATTTTTCATAAAATAAAATTATCAACAAATATATAAAAATAACAATTCCTTTATAAAACAATATTTAATTCTTTACCATAAGTGAAAAATATCCAACAAATAAATCAAATCAAATCAAATAAAAAAGGCCTAATTATTAAATTAAGAAAAGAAAAAAGATGTAATGATGCTGTTAGTCATGTAATATGACCAAAGAAACTTTTGCATCTCTATTATTTTCAAAAAAATGTATCAATTGATACCAATTTCACTATATCATCAAAATGGTTCTTATAAAAAAAATTGGCTATAGTCTATATACTTTGAAAAAAAAAACACCAAATTTAAGAGTGTTTTATCATCTGATTGCTTTATTTTGTTGGTAGTATCTTAATTACGTTCGTCTTAATCTTTTACTAAATTTATTAGTTGCTAGTGTTACATAGTGAGAAAAAAATTAGTCAGACTTAATTTTATTTTTCTCGTGATTTTCTACTATTTGAAAAGAAATGATGGGGATAAAATCAAAACAATTCCCAATAAAAATTGTCACCAACTGACCAACAGATCCAAAAAAAAAAAAAAAAAATTCCAGCTTGTTTTAAGTTCATTAAAAAAAAAGATTTGGAGAAATTTCATGTCTACTTTTCAAAAACTTGAAAACTACGTATTTCGCCCTCTAAACTACATAATATTATATTTACTCTTCTGAATTTTAAAAACTCACAAATTTATCATTTTATTGTCATTTATGTTAAAATTACATGTGTGTGATGACAAAGTTCGATAAATGAGGTTGCTTCGTCTGAAAAACCCTGTTAACATTGGGTGTGATTCCATAAAATCCTATTTTTTTTGGAGATAATTCACACCGCAAACAAATATCATTTTCCAATTTCAACAAATATAGTGTACAAAATAACCAGTCTTTTAGTCTTGTAAAAAAAAAAACAATGTCTTTTGTGTAGAAGATTATAGATTTGAAATTCAGATAAAAATATTTGTATATATTAAAATTTGGAAAACTTAAACCTTTATTTTTCTCAAAAAAAAAAAGCATAGTCGGGATCTATTTTGGAACAAGTTAGATCCTAGAATATCTTAATTGAGTATTCCTTTGCACGATTTGCTAACCACGAAAAGAATAAATGATCTATCACATTTAAGGGATAAGGTTTGGTTCAAATGGCTTTGGATCACACAACGTCCAAAGTCTCTAAAAATTGTACAATTAAAGTCCGAACAATCGATCCGAATTGCTCAACATGATTTCTATATTAAAATGTGCTCAGAGATCAAATTTTATATTTTTTAGAATTTTTTTACTATTTTTTTAGATGTGTACAAAATCACTGTTTTTTTACCGTTCAGAAATAGTGATGTTGTACGTATCTAAAAAAATAGTAATCAATTTCCAAAAAAATATAAAATTTGGTCTCTAATCACATTTTAATATGAAAATCATGTTGAGCAGTTCGGATCAATTATTCAGACTTTAATCATACGATTTTTAGAAACTTTGAACGGTGTCCGATCCAAAGCCATTTGGATCAAATCTTATTCCGACATTTAGTGGCCATGGCTAACAACGAATCTTATCCCTATGGAAAGGGATAGAAGAAGAAAATCTCTTTTTGAGAGAAAGAATGAAAAACATTTCCTTTCAATATTTTGGCAAAAAAATTTAGAAATATCTGCGTATAGATATACAAAATACAGAATTAAACATACAATTCTCAATTAATTCTAAAAAAGTAAACTGATTATAATAAAGTTGCTAGCAACCATGTTCAGACGCTCCGAGACTGGTACCACCTTCCAACCACAATAGCTCCACCAATTCGAAATTCTATGTCAGAAGAGAGAAAAAAAGTGGAAAACAATCAGCTTAAACCAAACCTTAAATTGGGAAGCAAAAATGCAAAATAATATATAACCAACTCAAAGAGAAAAAAAAAACCCTTTTCATGTCTTCTAATATTAACTTTGTTTAGGCCCTGTTCGGCCGCTCCACTGTTCCCGCGGAAAAATAAAAATTCAGTTCAATTGAATTTTTTTTTTCCCACGTGAACAGTATTTTTTTGTTCAATTCCCGCGTCTATGTCCATTCCCAATAGCCCGCCGAACATGCCCTTAATGTATTGTCTAGCACCTAGTAATATTGTACTCTAGCACGTCTGACCATAGGTCACACTTTCGAACTCGACATATGCTCATCTCAAGAATGGCCTGAGTTGCTGCAAAGATCTGTACTCTACAGCAATCGATTGTCTATAAAGTGAGCAAACAAAAAGAATAATTAATATTTGAATATTTTCCGATATAGAATGTGAGACTAAATCACAAATAAAAACAAAAACACATAGTTCGGTTTAGCACACTTATTATAGTATCAGAAATAGAAACAGAAGTATAAAAACCCATGTAATTAAATTGTAAAAAAAAAAACCATGTAGCATACCGGTAGTAATAGCGCTTAGCGGTAATAGCAGCCAGCTATTACAGCTATAGCAGTCGTAGCTGAAATAGCGCACTTTTATCTCATAGCGTAGCGTTTATGGTCCAAAAAAACTATAGCGGAGCTATAGCCTATTTAGAACACTGGAATTAATTCATTCATCTACCATTTGAATTTTACGGTTCTAGTATTCCTAGTTTTGTATTGTTTAAGGAAATTGAAAGTTTGCCAATTTTATTTATTTAAGAAAATAAAATTTCTAAATTTAATATGTAGGAAAAAAAGAATAAAAGTTCGACATCTAACAAGCATTTTTTTTTTTAGAAATTACAAATCAAATTATCAGAAATAAGATAGAAAACTTCGAAAATTGCAGATCCTCTCTCCTTTTTCCTCGTAGATTTTGAAACTGAACCATTAAATAAAAAATTATCCACCTTTTTTTCTGATAAAAGCAATTTTTTATTTTTAAAAATAAAATTTGATGGGGTTTGAACAGCCTCTTAATCTATGGTTGCACGAGCTTCTCGAGGAGAGAATTAATCACCACATTAATTTTTTGTAAGGTTGACCACCACATTAATTAACAGGGTAAAATAATGGCGTTGTTAATTAAGAGGCTGTTCACCGAAATTTTAATTAATATACAAAAAAAAATAATAAATTTAACAATCTATACAATGTTCTAAATAATAAATTTAGCTGAACCTCTTTTATATCTAGCATGTACTTCTTATCTGTGGCGCTGTGAATGTTAAAACAGGTATATATATGGTTAACCGCATGGAAAATGTTTGAATTGTTGATGTTTGTTGAACACAACAAACACCTCCGATCATATTTGATTTTCTCTCATCATCCTCTGATCTACATCATAGGATACAATATACTCAAAATTGAAATAGGCTTGCTTATCACATTTAATTAGTATATAATTCAGCAGTGGGTGAATAAATTAATGATAGATTAGGCTAAAAACCCCAATTGATGGATCATAGGTTCAATGCCTCGGTGAAATAAAAAAAAAAAAAAAAACAGAAGTTGAAAACACTGGTGAATTCAAGGAGCTATCATGTGGGCTGGGCCTGATTCAGCGCACATTAAGGATTTGATGTCACAATGTGAAGTTCCTCAGTGTA
This sequence comes from Carex arenaria, assembly GCA_964058825.1. Lineage (NCBI taxonomy): Eukaryota > Viridiplantae > Streptophyta > Magnoliopsida > Poales > Cyperaceae > Carex > Carex arenaria. The sequence continues at coordinate 195,704 of CAXKVW010000811.1, forward strand.
TACTTGATTTAAATATTGAATTATACTATTCATAATAAGCATAGTATGCTTCTAGCTTGATTTTTCTTCATCTACGTACTTTCTTTCTGCACTGAAGTACCAATAGTCAACCATTATTACTCTCTCATTGCTCTTTGAAATTCCGATCCAGATCTCAATGGCGGTGGAACTTGCTGTCGGTGGGTGGTTTGCAAGCACGGTCATCTCCAAGCTGGTTAACGAGCTCATCGAGTACACCAACGACCAGAAAAGGATGCAGCATGGGCTGAAGGACGAGCTGGCACGGCTTAAGAAAGCTCTGCCAAAGATCCAAGTGGTGGTGAAGGCCGCAGACCAGGGGCTGATCAGGGAGAAGAATCCACCACTGGAGGAGTGGCTGTGGCAGCTGCGGGATGCTGCCGACCAGGCCGATGATGTGATGGATGAGATAAAGTACAACTATGAGAAGGAAAGGTTGGAGGCTGAGAACAATACTATCACTAATTTTAAAACTTTTTTTCTACGTGCACTCAACAATGACCCCTTTTTGAAGAGGTTAAAGGAGGCTGTGAAGGCCATAGATGAGGTTGTTGCTGATGTCAAGGAGTTTTACAAGTTTGTGCAAGTCTTGATGAAGGAAAATGAGGAGATGGTTAAGTTGGCAAATAGTAATCGTGAAACCAGCTCTGTATTGAATGTGGGAAGTCATGTATTTGGTCGAACGAAAGAGAAGATGAAAATCATTATGAAGTTGTTGAACCCCGATTGCAAAACCAAGGGAAACAATTTTGCAGTATTGCCCATCGTAGGGGTCGGTGGAGTTGGCAAGACTACTCTTGCTCAACTTGTGTATAATGACCCGACTGTGAAGAAGCATTTTGATTTGAGAATGTGGGTTTGTATCTCTAATAATTTCAATGTGAAATTGATTACAAAGAAGTTGTATGAATCTGCTTTTGAACAGAAAGCAGATTTTGATAGTTTAGATTTGATTCAAAAAAAACTTGAAGAAGAATTGCAGTCAAAGAAATTTTTGATTGTTTTTGATGATGTTTGGAATGATCATGATAAACAAGAATGGGATACGCTCGTAGCTCCCTTAAGAAAAGGAAAGATAAGTGGGAGTATGATATTATTAACGACTCGATTGAATGCAGTTGCCAGGTCGGCTAAGCCTAATGTAATAGATTCCATTAAATTGGCAGGTTTGGATAGCTGCGATATGTGGGATCTTTTCAAGGAGTGTGCTTTTGGGGATGAAGACCCTAATAATCGTAATGATTTGGTGGAAATTGGAAGAGGCATTGTGAAAAAGCTAGACAGGTCCCCTTTGGCAGCAAAGACGGTAGGAGGGATATTGTGCTCCAAACTAGACAGGGATTATTGGAAAACTGTATTACAAAGTGAGTTATGGAGGTTAAAGCAAGGGCGGAATGGCATAATGCCAGCTTTGAGATTAACATATCAATATCTACCCCCGCATTTGAAACCATGTTTTTCATTTTGTAGCATATTTCCCCGAGGTCATGTCTTTAGTAAAAAAGATGTAATCAACATGTGGATTGCTCTAGGTATGGTGCCCCAAAGAGTCAATGGCATATTAAGACCAGAGGATGTAGGGTCCAATTACTTTGATGATATGCTAAGTAAATCAATTTTCATCCTTCCTAATAATCATGATGTGTTCCAAAAAAATGACCACTTTGTCATGCATGATTTGTTACATGACCTCTCTATACTTGTTTCTCAAGGTGAATGCTCAAAAACTAATACCAATGAGTTACCATCTGTTCCAAGTACAGTTCGCCATTTGTATGCTCATATTGATGATCCTTCTTTGTTCCATAACCTTTCTCGTTTGAAGAACTTACACACACTCGTTCTACATTTTGATGAATCTCATCATCCCAACCATGATTTACTTGATGAAATGCTGGAAGAAACAAAAAGTCTTCGGATTTTAATATTGTTGGCTCTTAACTTGAGCACATTTCCCGAGAGTGTTAGTAAATTATTACACCTCCGTTACTTAAGTCTTAGTTCATGTAGAATCAGTGAATTTCCTAAATCAGTGTCCAAGCTTTATCTTCTAGAAACCATGGTTTACAATGTATTTGGAATCGATTACAAAAATTTTTTTGGGATCAGACAAATAAAACAAGCCGATGCCTTGGGTAAGCTTATTAATTTGAGGCATCTCATTGCACCGGAGTGGTTGTTAGACGGAATTGCTGGTATAGGAAGGCTCACTTCACTACAAGAGTTGTCTTTTAGTGTGGGCAAGGACAATGGATTTAAAATACGAGAGCTGAGTGATATGAGAAAGCTTCAGAGCTTAGAAATTGATAGAATTGATAATGTTGATAATCCTGAGGAAGTTAAACAAGCCAACTTGGGAAAGAAAGATAATCTCGAGAAACTGAGTTTAAAATGGATTCTCACTGAACCAAATGTAAAACCAAATTTACAGGCTAATGAAAATGTGCTTGATCACCTTCAACCACATTCAGGTTTGAAAGAGTTGAAAATATCATATTACAAGGGTACTGGAAGGCTTCCTAGCTGGTTCAGAGCACAAGCTCTTTCAAAGTTGGTATGTTTACAATTTTTTTGTTGTAATTTTGTGAACTTACCTTGCTTGGAGGAACTACCTCTCCTGAAGTATATGGATTTTGATTATTTGTATGCAATAGAGAGGATCATTCATGGGTCATCTGCAAATAATGCCTTTCCATCTCTGGAAGTGCTTTCCTTTTCTAATATTAGAGCAATAAAAAAATGGTATCTTGTAAAGCAACCCTATCAATGGATGCAGTGTTTGAGAAAACTCGAAATTCATGATTGTCCAAAGTTGCAAATTTTGCCTCCTATTCCTGTTGGCATCAAGGAATTGAGCTTAATAAATGTGGGATTGAATACTCTCCCAAATCTTTGGAATAGTCAAAGTAGCAAATCAGGGAGCTCATCAGCTCTTGTTGTTATATCAATATTTCAATGTAAAAACCTTGGATCATTAACTAAAGGTTTGCTCCAAAATCCTGAACAATTTGTGGCTCTTGAAGAACTGAACATTAGTAATTGTGAGAACCTGATGAACTTGCCACCATTAGCTTTCAATAAATTTATTTTGCTGAAAGAATTGAATTTATGTTTCTGTCCAAAGATATTGGTGCAAGAAGAATGTTTTCTCCCTTCTGCACTAGAGAAGCTCAGAATCTTCAATTGTGGTCATTTGGACATTAATTTGCCAAAAGCTCTTGAAAGCATTGATTCTCTAATTGAGTTGGAGTTGAGTGGTTGTGCAAATATTACATGTCTTCCTTCTAAAGAAGTGTTTAGCAAATGGAAAACACTAAAAAGACTAATTCTTAACGATTGCAAGGTCTTGGCATCCATAGAGAGCTTACTTGGCCTTTCATCTATAGAATATCTGAAAGTTTGTGGTTGTCTCAACTTATCTCCAGCAATTCCTTCTCCATTACCATCCAAAATAAATAAGACCAAAAACAAGGAGGAAGGCACCACGCAAACATCATATCGAAATGATGAGTTCAACAGGTGGTTCTCAGCATGTTCAAGAAGAGCACTCGCATTTTTCCTGAGTCTCTTATGCACCATTTTCTATTTGGTTTTAAGAATGTTCATGCCGAAACCGAAGAGATCCGTTTCAGCCCATCCACAACCACCAAGTCCAAGCAGCAGAATGGAGACAGAGAAAACCTCTACTCAGGAAAAACCTCTACTCTCAGTGGATTGGCTTGTCATAGATGATCCTATGCTTCTTTCTGTAGAGCCAATAAAGAGCCTCTGTACTGTCAGAAATTTGGCCATTTTAGATTGTTCAGAATTGCATTCACTGCCACAACTTCCACCATTCCTCCAAGAGCTATATATTGGAAAGTGTTGTCCTGAGTTGCAGAGGAGTTGCGAGCCATCAGGTCCAGATTGGCACAAACTTTCTCACATACCTACGGTAAAAATAGATGGAGACAATGAAAGGTATGCATGAGGCTTCTGTCTTCTTCCATCCCTTTTTCATTAATTAATATTGTTAATGTTAAAATACCTACCAACATTTTTGGTATTTGATCGGTACTGGCTATATGAACTTTATCCATATGTTTTAATTGTCAGGGTTGGACTATTATGAACTTTATCCATATGTTTGGCAGATATTGAATCGGAATGATGCAGAGATTTCATAGGAGCAAAGATACCGTTGAGCTTTGTTCATCAGTAAGACAGAGTAAGTGTTTAATCACTCTTGAATTTGCATGATGATGGCTTTTTCTTTGGAAAAATGATCGAGGTTAACAAGAGGTGATTAAAAGATGCAAAAAAATATTAATTTGAAAAAAAAAATCATCTTGGAAAAATAAAGGATTGCTATTTCAGTCATCGTCCTTCATCCTCTATTGTATTTTTGAAAAAAACAAAAGTCCCCACCACTTATCCTTCTTCAGTTCCAGGGCGGAAGTGTCAGTCCTAGTTACTGTTCCAGTAGCAGACAGCACATTTATCTCCTATTTTTTATTCTTATAATGTTGGTTCTCCAAATGCTTGAGGTTGAACTGTAGATAGCAATTAAACTTTCTTTCTTATGTTTGATTATTACTGTAATATTAGTATTTGTTATTTTAACTATAATTTGAAACTGTTGATGCAGCTTCGTGTAGGTCATCATATGCTAGATTTACTACTTTTTAATTATCTTGTAAAATGGAAAAATAAATAAATCAAAAGAACTAGTGGTTTAGATCTAGGAAGGTAAAAAGAAGAAGAAATTGTAATAGGTATGTAACGGCTTCTCCGCCGAGAAGGAATGAATCACAGAATAGTGAAATTGCTGCTTGGTTTGGTCGACCAAGCCACCTCCTTGGGAGGTGTTCAGGCCCGTGGATTAGTTCCTTCGGGAGATACCACGTAAAAAAAATGACTGTTCTCCTTCTCTATTTCCTACTTTTGCTTTTGTACTCTTTTTTGAGAAAAAATATGGGTCATGCCCAAATTTCATTAATACTTGCTGTTACTGAGTTTGTTCCCACAGAATATAAAAGGCTGAAATAAGAGAAAATGAGCTCAAAACAGTTTAGCTATAAAGCAAATAAAAACAAAAAGAACAAAACAACAGGATTAAAAACTAAAGGGTATATTTTACAGAAAAATTAGAAAAGCTGAAATTAAATCAATTGCTGCCAGAAGTGGGTGATATGTAGCTTCACTACTGAGTAGCCAGTACTTCCTGTCTTAACTTCAACTTCGTACCAGTATGGTACCAAATTGCTCCTGTATGTGAAAACAAACCTAGCATTGCCTCATTAATTATCTGTGCTGAGTTGTAGTTTTCCCCTTGGTGCATGCTACAGGTTGGTTTTGTCTTATATAAAGCGAACAATTTAATTGGAAGGAATGGTTTTGTTGAGATTATATTTATCAATGTATGTTAAAAAACACTCTGCAACAGGTTTCTCTCTGTTTTTTGTTTCATTATTTTTTCAAGACAATAGAACCATTATTTCGGAAAAGGTAGATTCATACTTATCTTTTACAATTCAGACAATGTTTTTGGAATTAAGTACAAAAGTTTTATTCAACTAAAAGTTCAAAAGATTATAAGAACAACTTTTACTGACAATATGTGTCTTGTGTACCTGATGGCGCAGATCCTCAACTAAAGCTGTTCCAGATGAACTTGCAGGACCCCACCTCTATTCTGGCACCAATCAAGGGAACAGTGGATGACCTCCATCTCGCATCACCATTGTCTGCCGAAAAAGACCCTGAGGTAAATTATCTGCTGCCTCCATTTATAACAAGTCCTGATAACCTTACTGATTTTGGATCATGTTCCAAGTCTGGTTGAATCCTTCCTGGAACTTTACTTAATTAGCTCTTAATGATCCGATTGGAAATCCTCAACTAATATGAAAAATGCTAATATCTTCTACAAGTAAAATAGAAACAATGACATGAAATATACATTTAAATTAATTTGCACAAGCTATGTGATGCTGGCCGTCACTATCTTTTCCCCAATCTTCTGTCACTTTCATTGTTTCTCCTAGCCGTTCTACTTGGATCTCCTTCCTGATCATTGTTTCTCCAAGCCGATCGATCTTCTAATCCCCATTGATCTCTTGGGCCGGTCAGATCAAATACCGAATCAGATTAAGAGAACGAGAATATGCGGGTTCCAGGTCTAATTGTCATCCCTGGAGAAACTAAGTTCAGAGAACTTTTGATTGAGCTTGCTATATAAATATTAGATAATATTTAATATGTGAAGGCTTTGAGGATTGTTATCAATATCATCTATCAAAAAGTAAAAAGAAAAATGAGAAGAGAGCATCTTTACTTCGGTATTGACATCAAGCAAATGTTTTTAAAAGAAAAATAGAGAAGAAAATATAATACTTCGGTATGAAGTCTAAGATCTAGATTTTTTTGTTGTTATATTTTCATTTTTTTTTTCATTTTGAAATTATATATAGCATGAAAAGAACCTAATTTTTTTTTTATGTGAAATTTTATCGAACACCTCGTGCGTATTGGAAGGGATCCATCTTGCCAATAAATTATTTAGTAATTGTTACACATATTACAACGGTTCTGTTACAGCCTAGCAACTCGCAAGAAAATTTAACAAAACAGCAGCAGAGTGTATCACTGTATCACCTGTTTATTACTGTTCCTTTGATCCATTGTTCTTGGGTCTGATTTGGGCCAATATGGGCGGTTTGTTGCAAAAGAAAGAATGTCTTCGATCAGATAAAATTTCCAAGTTTCATTATGAGGGGCGTGCTCACCAGTTGTATCAATTCCAGTTAATTGTCCATTAGGAAATAATTAATGTTTAATTTTGTCGATCTATTTAAGTTACCTTATTGTAATGTCCTCTGTCATGGCCATGGGATTTTACGTGACTTCTTGCCTGGACCGTTTTCTGTACCGTTGCTCTGATACAAATTTTGCATCTGTTCAGAAGTCAGGACTACTAAAATAGAAGGATTTTTTTGTTAAATGTCAAAAAGTAACAATTTCTAGCTTTAAAAAAAAATGGTCATGATGGAGCAGCAGCATAGTTAGCTAGGAGAAGAAGTTTTAAGATTGTAGTTACTCAAAAGTCAAAATTTTGAGCCCCTCTCACAATTTCCCAGAACGTGTGAAGCTTTTTTTAAAAAAAAAATTTGGCCATCTGATCAAGATTAGTAGAGCAAGACTAGGGCTGTACAACAAATTTGGAGTTCGTAATTCGATTCGAGTTTTATTCGAAAAAGTTCAAAAAAATTCGATTCGTAAAAAATTTGATTCGAATTAATTTGATTTCGAATTCGAACCTGCGCTGGTTCGATCAAAATTAGTTCGCGAATATATTAGGTTTGAAACTCTGATTGATCCAGACCGTCCATTTCACAAGACATAAGTCACATAACCCTAGCGATAAACTCCCCGCCTCCTGGCTCTCACTTTTGCTCTCAGCCTCTCACCCTAGCGATAACCTAGGCGACTTGCTCTCCGTAGTGTTCTTATAACGGGCGGTCCGGAACGGACCGGGTCCAACCCGGGCGGGTTCATGGGCTGGCCGGGCACGGGTTCGGATGGGTAAAATTTTTGAAACTCGACCCTTACCCGTCCTTTTACCCTTACCCGCACGGGTTGGCGGTCCGGGCGGACCGGGTTTTTTTTTTCTCTTTTTCTATTTTTTTATCTCGGGCGGCGGGAAATTTTTTCAAAATTATGCAATCCAGACCATTCTTTTTAACCTGGCACGAATCTTAAAGTAAAATATCTGCACAGCACGAATTTCAAAGCAGTGTGATTAATTCTGCACGAATCTCAAAGCACGGGTCAAACGAATCTCAATCCAGACCATTCTTTTTTTAAAGCTGAAAATTTGGAACGTCGCAATGAAGATCAAAGGTTCAAGACAAGCTGAAACAAATTTAGATCTTCAGCAACACAGAGAAAAACAAGGGAAGCGTTACAGAAAATGCCTGAAATTTGTGACATGGCGGTGCCTTGACATGTGCCACATGGGGTCCAGCAGATGTTAATCTTTTAGAAGAAAAAAGAACTGGATTAATATTGGAGTAGGTTATGATTTTCGGTTTAAAATAGAAGAAGGGGTTGTGCTGTTATTATCTGTTATTGGTTCAGTTGTTTACCCACTTTCTCAGAAAAATAAAATAAAACTTAAGTCATTGACTACTGATCACAAAATTATTACGATTTTCTGTTCCAGTAAGCAAACATGCTTCTATATATTAACCAGTGCGGATCAGATGGCTCTGTAGTAACAATGTCCGCATATTATACGCGTATAATTTATGTATCATATGTTTTTTTGGGTTGCCGCACCAAACTGCGTATAAAATATTGACCGAATGTTTGACTGAATAATTTACGAATAAAACGCGAATCACTAATTATTCGCGATAAAAACGCGAAAAAAACATCAAAAAAAAATTTTAAGGGTTTTTTTTCAGATTTATTTTTTTGCTTCCTTGTTGTACCGAATCATTTCCAAATTATATCCGAATCAAGAATTTTTGACCCTGCTGAACCGAATCCGAACTTTTAATTGGTCACTTTGATGGCTCATGCTCTCCAGAGAGAAAATCAAAGAACCCTTTCAATAGCGATCATTGATTCATTCGTATAGAACTCTATAGACGTGTAACAGAGAATCTGGACCTTTCTTATTTGACTTGACCCCCAAATGAGAGAATTCGCATCCTCTGAGATATCTCAAACTTTGCGTGACATTTTGGAATATCTCAATCATTCAAATACATTTTGCACGAATCTCAAAGCTCAAATAATACCGGCCCCCTACAGTTCCCCGAATAGGCACCGGACAAGTCGATCACACAAAAATTGAGATATCTCAGAGGATACGCACCCCAAATGAGATGACCATCTAACTTCCGTCTCTCAAAATATGTACAAGGCTGAGTCCAATCAATTCCATAACTGTCCGATTCGATTTAAAATCCGTGCGCACATATATAAAAGTGAACTTGCACGGATTTTAAAGTGGATCGGACGGTGTTTCAACCCATCGGATCCATTTGAGTTCGATGGGCATCGAACTCAGGCTGCTCACTTCAAAATAATAATATAGCTCGTCGCTTTTAACTTTGTTTGGCTTTCCATCTCAAAGCTTTCCTCTCTACATCTCTAGCTGCGATTATTCCAGATATCGATCATATCCGATTTTTGGCAAAAAGGTAAAGAAAAGACACACAAGTCTGCAACACATGATGTTGGTCGGTGATCCCATTTTATTTGTATATTTTATTTAGTTTTTAAACTGCATGCGTTCCGACGCTTCGCAAAATATCAATTAATAGTTCAGTCAAATTCAATATTATATTTACGATCAAATATTATAGCTAGAGGGCTATTTTGACATTATTCCTTTATCTTTTTTCTTATGATATTTTAGATTGAAAAGTTGCTGTTATTTTCTATCCATCCTTATGATCGTAAAATAGTTTTAAATTTGCAAAATTTGATCTATCACACAAATTTTCAATATATAGATGTTTTGAATATCAAATATCAAATTATATAAGCAATGGGTGTTTTTTTTAGGTAAAAAGAAACTATAATATCGTTGCTTGGAGCTGGAATAAATTGAAATTGAACTAAAGTTCTTCATACTAAAGTTTGCAGATATAGCTGTTGAGATTGGGCTTCCATTCTCTTCATTGGATCTATTGTGATCTTTAGAAGATCTTGGTTTCCAGGTACCTTAAGTTATCTGGTTTCGTTGCTTTCTAATATGTTTTCTTGTTTTTACCATTTTCTATTTGGTAGATTTCTACAACATCTATATTCTATAGAGCAGTACCGTATATTTTTTTTTTCTATATATTATAGTATACAATATATTGTAGTTCAGTTCTTAGTCAACTTGATGGCAATATATACCTGATAATTTATGTTTGTAAAAAATTGACTCTTTATTATTTTTCATTTCTGAAATACTAGGTGACAACTGACAAGCTTACTGATTTCCACAATAAAAAAAATAAGTACGAGATATTATAGATGTTTAAAGAAAAACAAGAAAGCAAGTGTTAGAAGGTAAGGATTAAATATGGCTTATTAGAAGAACCAAATAAGACACACATAACATGAAACCCCTCATAGATCATTTAAAACCCAACGTGACCAAAAGTCTCTAAGACATCATTTTTTTTTTTTTTTAAGAAAATATGGGTCTAGCCCATATTTTATTAAAAATGATAGGTTCTGTTACATTGGAGATGTAACTTCCAAATGGATGAAAAACAATGTGCTCAATACAATTGGACTAATAAAGAAAAGTAAACTGAAGAAAGGAAAAGTAAAAAACAAAATAATTAAATTGAAAATAAAACTGGAGATCCTAGAACTGGTAATCCTCTCTGATTTCATCCGACTTTCATGAATTGTAATTGCCAAATGACTTCATTTGCTAGCTCTTTTATGTCCTTCTCTTCATCCCTGAACGTTCTTGTACGTGCATCGCTCCCTCCACAGTACGAATTGTGCTATTAGCATTGTTGATTTGTATTTCATTGAGGCCCTTATTGAAACAATGGATGCTGTTCTCGGAATTGGCTTTGGTGATATTGTGCATGTCATCTTATCTGGTATCTCAACAGTGAGGGCGTCATGTAGTGCTGTAGAGAAAGGGCATTCATCAAACAAGTGTCATGTTGTTTCTAAATCAGATTTTGCACAATACACATCTACTCGTGATCGGCCATCCCCTTTGTGTAGATTGTCTATCGTGATTAGTCTGTTCATGGACATGAGCCATCCAAGAACTTTAATCCTCAGTGGTACCTTGAGTTTCCAAATCCGATACATGTTGATCCGAATACGGGGCCCATTAATTTTTCAGCATATTGTATGCACTGTTGACTGTAAAAGCTCCAGTCTCCGAACCCGACCAGTAAATGTCATCCTGGCTGTGTGGAGAGAAGGGCGCCTCTTGAAGCATCTGTTGTAGGGATTGTAGTTCAGAAAGTGCCTGGTTTGTTAATGTGGCTCTGAAAAGTGATTGAATTTGTACTGCTGCTACCAGTTGAGTGATGTTTGTGTCTAGGGCATGTGAATGTAGGTTTGGGAGTGCGTTTCTCAATAGACCATAACCTCAATTATTATGCCATAGTGCAATATGCTTTCTATTTCCTGGTTCTTTCAGCCGATGTGAATTCATATTTTCTAGGAAATCTTAATAATAAATTTCCTCGAACACCTGTGCATTAACAAGGCAGACATTGACCTTGCCGCCAAATTACACACAATAAAATACTATAATTTTTTTTTTTTTTGAGAAAGATAAGCTACTACAATTTTAAGCAACTCCGACATAAACTTAAATCAAGCAATCAGCTGTCCTTCGACCTGATTGCATCACAAACTTGTGCGATAGTGCCACTTGTGATGGGTCTAGATCGACGTGGATGAAGTTTTATAAACTACAATTTAGCAATGTAGTGAACACTGAATGAATCACAAAAGCTTCATAGAATTGGTTCATTTCCTTTCTACCAAGGAAATAGTAAAAAGAGAATATTCTTGGTGAGTTGACAGAAAATTAATTAGGACACTGGCTCGAAAAAGGATTTTTGGGGGCTTGGGGGCTTGGGGGCAAAATGGTCCAAATTAAGAGTTTGACGTTGTGCATAGTAGTTCACATAAAAACATGGAAAATATAAGAAAAAAAATATTGAAGGTTTTTATTTTTGCATGCGGATACACGATTAGACGTTCGTTAGATTTCAGAGCTCTCTATTCGGACCAATTCACCATCAGACATGTCATATTCCTCTTCAGATCTCCTTTCTTAACTAGCTTCCATTCATGTACAATACAAATGCAATATAAAATCCCCAATCTTAAGGAGTTTTCTTATCCACACCTCTGGTTTTTATTGCTGTCTTCATGTACTAAGAAGAAAAGGAAAAGGAACAATGACTACACAGAATAAATTGAGTTTCTGGAATGATTAAGTGAAAATAGAGTGGGGTAATTAAAGCCACTAACCTTAAAAAAAAAATATTAGAGTGGGGGAACCGTTACCTATCTGGACAGAAATCACCTGCCTCCAGTGAGACTGACAGGTGAGTCCAGACAGGTTTATAAATTTAAATATTGATTTTTAGTTTTTGTGTGGCTCACTAGTCAGTGACTCAGGGGCAGGAAAATCCTACCCCCTGGGGGGCAGAGAATTCGGTCCCTACCTATCTAGGAAAATAAAGATGAAGTATGCTTGTCGTTTATCCATGACACATGCTACAAAAAACTGTTATTATATGCGAGGGTAAAAATACTTTTTGCCGACAGTATCTTCGCGGATACTTCTACCGGTAATACTGATATTTTCAAAAATAGTAATTTATATCAGTGTACTGTCACACCCCGACAGCGGGGCCGACAACCCGCCGCACAATCAGCGCAAGGCGATTTTATTGTTAAGCACAATCTTATAAATATATACATACACTACCAATGACATAGACAAGAGCCACGATACCTGTAAAAACTTTGTGGCATGTCCCGCAATCTTCTAGTTGAGCATATTATTTTCGTGTCTTACGCTTTGTACCTGGAACCCACAAAGTGGAACGGTGAGAGATTGAAAATCTCTCAGTGCGGTATTTAGTTCCAGTCGAGTTATTCTTAGACCCAACCAACAGAAACCAAACAACACTCTGAGTTCAAATAAAAGAAAACAACATCGATAATAAAAATTCAAAAATTGAACATATTGCAAAACTGAAATCAATCAAGTAGCATCTAAATAATAATTTACCAAGAAATATGCATTAATCTCAATGCTTTACTCTAACATTAGTTCCTATTATGAAATGCTCATGTATTATGTCAAATGCACCAATATTGAAGCCATAAATATTAAACATATCACACAAACAGGTCACCAACATTTTCAAAAAGTACAACTCAAGTAGAAGTTCACATATCAAGATTCATAACATAAATTCGTATAATGCAATGCTCAAAATTTAAAAATTCTTTTCCTGACTATGGGTCATGCGCTACCACGAATACGGCGCCTACACAATTTCTGTTATGGCCATAACCTGAAATTGTGCGCTTACCATGAATACGGCGCCTACGTGACCCCCAGTCATGCGCTACCACGAAAGTACAGTGCCTACATGACTGACCCACGCGCTACCACGAATACAGCGCCTACATGACCTCGGTCATGCGCTACCACGAACAGACAGCGCCTACATGACCGGTCAGATTTCCAAGCATGATGTTCAATGCACAAATGTTCTTGTAAAGCAATTCTTTTAAGATTTATGTCATACGCTCAAAATCTAAAAATTATTTTTCTGACTACGGGTCATGCGCTACCATGAATACGGCGCCTGCACAATTTCTGTTATAAGCATAACCTTGAAATTGTGTGCTTACCACGAAACGGCGCCTACGGGCCTTCAGTTATGCGCTACCACGAAAGAACATCGCCTACATAACTTGAATCCCGCGCTACCACGAAAACAGCGCCTACATGACCCCAGTCATGCGCTACCACGAAAAGACAGCGCCTACATGACTGGTCAAAATTCCAAGTTCAAAATTCAATCAAGTACACACATATCTTCTAATTAAAAATGCTCACAAATCAATTGAAATTCAAGGTAACATAAAGTTCTAAATTCATGTCATGCATTTATAAGAAATACTTATGCATCTATATCACGCTAACGGTTCATTTTAAGCAAACTCATGTGTTTAGTGGGATTGCTTTGTATCATGTCATGCACTCATAATATATAATTCAAAATTATAATAAATATCTATAGTATGACAAACAAACTAGAAATCAACAAGCGATTATCAAGACAATAGCAATCAAGCAAACTAAATCAGATTTCGATTAATATTAAACCAATTGACTAAATTATGTCATTCTCTAGTCCCATATATCGATATAGAATTAGTACAATACCATACTTGAGGCTTATGTGTACATGTTCAAGTTACCACATACTTGTCTAAAGTGTGTCATTATACACATTGATTTGATTTACAAATAAAAGGGACCAAGTATTACACGGTTCACAAATTATTGTCTATATTCATTATAACACTTTCATGGTTCATGTAATCTCTTGCATTATGCAAGTACCACTACCATACGTACTAAGTCAAGCAACCAAATCGACCATGCTAAACAAATAATCCCGCAATTAAATCATAATCATCAAGCAATTAACATTCATCCAAAAGCAAGCAAAGAAACCCACGAGCAAACAACAACAATTAAAACAAGTTAGAAGGAGCTAGGAATAACTCGAAATCCGCACCTGTTTAATGATCGGCACCACGTGGCTCGAAGTTAAGTTGATTGTTTTGCCAGGCCTGTTCCATCCAGAATTATATTTATGTAATTCGAAACTAGGTTCATATAATAATTTATTTTACTCTACATGAATTTTTATTTATTTATAATTTGGTTGAGCTTAATAGCCCAAGCCTACACTGAACCGTATTACTTTTCTTCATTCCCTTTTAAGTAGAGGTTGCCCTTATTAAAATTTTCATACTTAAGCACTTCCAACTATATCAGCTATATCATAACATTAAATGAAAATATTAGAACACTCCCTCGGGAACAAGAGAGATCTAATAATTATCTTGCTTATCAGGAACATAGACATGCCTCTTCTTAATTAATATTTCCAATTAATTTAAAAAGGCCTAATATGCATTTCCTAGAAAAATATTTCTAAGCTTTTAAAGGTGAGAGGAACTTTAACCATCAGATAGTTCAGATATGTGTGGCCTTATTTGACTTTCAGCTTTAGCTTATAATGTTCCACTATATCTAAACAAGAGAGTTTCCCAATTAGACTAGCAAAAACAGAGGAGATGAAATACCAAAATGAGGCCAATTTAGTCACTCGAGCTGCAGCCTCAAGAACGCAAGCAATCAGTCAATCAACCCGATACTACGCTTTTTCTCGGTCTTCCTCGTTTCCCGGCCACATCGAGCTACCGACGCTATTTCTTTCTCGCCTCTTTTCCCTTCTCTATTTTCTTTCTATTTTTCTTTCATTTCCGTTAATTACTTTGCTAGGTTGGTCGAAGTGAGGTGCCCCAAAATAAAGAACAATGGTTGAACATTTTTTTATTTTTATTTTACTGTGGCCTTTTATTTTTTTACCTTTCTAAGGATAATAGTGGCAAGAAAATGTTAGTGGAGTTTTGGTGGCTGTAAGGAAATTATGACAGGTGTCCCCACATGCAATTGATTTAACAAGAAATTGATATAATATTATTTCATATTCAAGGATTAGTTTATTTACATTAAACCTCCTACAATTAATAATATTAAACTCGATGAAAAAAATATACTAAATTTCTAATTAAAGGAGTATTATCAAATAAATTTTAAAATATCACCAACTAGATTAAAACTTTTCAAATCATTATAAAATTGTACAAGCAAATGAAATTGAATTTATTAACGTATCTAACTATTTTACCATTTCTTAATGCAACTAAAATATGTTATGACATTTTTAAAATTTAAAATTTTAATAGTTAAAAAAAAAATTGTCAATCAATATTATTTAAGTGCTTTAAAGTTACTTATTGTTTGATTTTATTATTCCTATGTATTAATATCAAATTACTAAATTACAAGCTTTATAAATATACTTGGAATTCAAATTGCTACTTTTAAATGTACTATACATAAAATTAATTATGTCCAAGTGTTTTAAAAAAAATGGGATGTTACATGTACCCTCAGATTTAGTGTTTGCATCTAATTAAATCAATTATGGTTGTGTTAAATATGGAATTTAAAATTCGTAGTTAAATAGTTATTTTTTTTTTATGGCAAATTTAAAAATTTCGGACTAATCGGTCTATACACTGCTAAAAAAACTCTATATTTTTATTAGGATCTACCAAATTTATAAGTTATCTAGTTTTTTTCTTTTTCTTTTAATTTATTTGTTGGCTTTGCCTTGTTGATACTTCATTTGTTATTGTTGTTTGTTGAGCTCCCTTTTGTTCTGATTTGCTCTAATTCACATGGGTCAAAATAGTTTTCGAGATAAGAAAAATTACAGTGACAAACAACACAATTTCTTTTATGTTAGACAAATAATTATCTTATTTGCTTATATATATATATATATTTTTTTTTTGACATGAATCAATGATGCTATTATTTAAGGTGTTGAGTAATTTAATTTTGACATGAAAGATATCAACGAGGGAAATTTTTTTTTAAGTAACATATTTTTCGGTTGAAATAGCAATTAATTAATTAGGAGCCAAAACAAAAAGGTATGAGAGTAAAGGACCAGAACGAATCAACACGCGAAAGAAATGAGAGAAAATTGAAATCTTCCGCAAGGATGAACGGAAATAAGACATCAATGCGTGAATTTTTTTAGGCAACATATTTTTTCCAGGCTCAATAGCAATTAATTTAGTAGCAGAACTTTTCTTTTTCGGACATCCAATTAATTGGTTGCAATAGAATTATTAGGTTGTTATAAATAACATTTATTACAATTAATCTAATGCATCCAATGTTTGTTCGGTTGCAATAATTTGTTGCAAAAAGATCACTTTGGCATAGTGGCATCACCATTTGATTACCCGAAATTTCAAAAATATTTATCTTAACACACATTTAGAATAATAATTATTATCTTTTAAGGAATAGACAATCAACTATCAGTAATAGAGAAAATTGAATTTTTGTAGTTCAAGAAATTGTATATTTTATAAGATTGGCTAATCTTGATATTTGCTTCGAACAGCTCACGGATGAATGTATGAATAAGAAGTACATTGGAAGCTAATTAATCGAGCATGGCAGAGGCAGCCATTTTTGCAGCTCTCAAGGTCCTTGGAGAAACCTTGGCTAAAGAAGTAGTGAACCTAGCAACATCTAAAGTTTTAGAGCTTCGCTCAACTTACGCAAACCTCGAAGCAAACATGAATAACATTAGTAGTGAACTTCGCGTGATGCAAGGATTTCTTGATGAAATAGAAATAGACTATTCAACCAACAAATCTCTAGTAGCCTGGATAAAAGAGGTACAAAAGTTAGCAAATCATATTGAAGATATTGTGCTTGAATTTGCGTACCTAATTGGTAACAAGAAGTTTGGTGGAATATCATTTTATGTGACAAAAGCTTTTAAAGAGCCAAAGTTATTGATTGCCTTTAAACGAATTGCCTCTCAACTGCTTCAAGCAGAGAAAAGCCTTAAGAATCTTGCAGAGATGAAAGAACGATGGCTGTCAACCATAGATATGAAAAATTGTAAGAACTCTAACTTTTCAAACCAGTTATCACAAAATATGGCTGTATCCGCGCATTTCATTGATGAAGATCAAATTGTGGGAATCGAAAAAAATAGGGCGAAGTTGACAGGCTGGCTAAACTCCAAGGATCTGAAACTGTCTGTAATATCTGTTTGGGGAATGGGTGGTGTTGGAAAAACAACCCTTGTTACTAATATTTTCAAAAGAGAGAAAATGAAGTTTGATTGTCATGCTTGGATTAATATCTCTCAATCTTACACCATGGAAAATCTTCTCCGAAATATAATTTCTGAAATTTGTAAAGAAGGGCAAAATAATTCAATCGACACATGCAACATGGATATGAGAGGATTACAAGAATGTGTGAGGAATATCTTGAGAGAAAAGAAATACCTAATTATTTTAGATGATATGTGGGATCCAAAAGTATTTCTGGATTTAAGCGATACACTTATTGATACCCATCTAGGCAGCCATATTGTGATTACTAGCAGAATGGCTGAGGTAGCTAACCTTTCTCCAGAAAGCAATAGGCTAGAACTAAAACCTTTATTACAAGAGGAATCGTGGGATTTATTTTGTAGAAAGGCGTTTCGCCTTGAGCAAAACCATGAATGCCCTCCTCCTCTGAAAAAGTGGGCATCAGAGATTGTTTTGAAGTGTGATGGGTTGCCATTGGCACTTGTTTCATTGGGTGGCGTATTATCTTGCTCTGAGAAAACGGAATCTGAATGGAGACGTGTACATGATCAACTTACTTGGGAGCTTGAAAATAATCCAAGTTTGAATAACCTGAAAACTATTCTTAATCTAAGCTTCAAGTGCCTTCCAAAATACCTGAAGAATTGCTTTCTACATTGTAGTTTGTTTCCTGAGGATTTTTCCCTTCCAAGGAAAAAACTTATAAGGCTTTGGATAGCCGAGGGTTTTATAGAACAAAAAGGAACAAGCACATTAGAAGACGTGGGAGAGGGTTATCTTATGGAGCTCATACATCGCAGCATGTTACAAGAGGTGGAAAAAAATTATTTTGGTCGAGTGAAGAGGTGCCAAATGCATGATACATTGAGAGAGTTGGCCATCTCTTTATGCAAAAAAGAAAATTTTGGATTGATGCAAGAGGATAACAAGTTAGAAAATGCTGATAGTTCTACTCGTAGGCTCTCAATAATCAATCTAAGGGAGACGGTCAAGCTTGATGTTTGCCTACCAAAACTCAGAACCTTTTTATCAATTGACAATGATGTGCCCTCATCTCCTCTGCTCTCCATGATTTTTGACAAGTCAAGGTATCTTACTGTTTTGGATTTAAAAGATTTGCCAATTGAAGCGGTTCCAAATGCAATTGGGGATTTGTTCAATCTCCATTACTTGGGTTTGAGAGAAACAAAGGTTAAATCTTTACCAAAATCTATCAAGAAACTTTACAACTTGCAGACCCTGGATCTTGGTTGTTCTCAAATACAAAATCTACCAGACGGCATAGGAGAGCTAAAAAAGTTACGCCATCTATTTGCTGATGTTGCGGTAGATCCTACATATAAGTCATTTCGGACTCGTACTGGAATCTCTTTACCTAAGGGCATAATTTACCTGAAAGATCTCCAGACTATTCAATCATTAGAATCAAATGCTGTGGTAGTAAGAGAAGTGGGTAATTTAACTCAACTAAGACGCTTCAGGATAAGGAATGTAAAAGAAAGCCACTCAGTAGAATTATGCAAATCATTATCAAAAATGAGTTCCCTTTCAAACTTAGGTATAAATGCAAGCGATGAGGAAGAGATTCTCCAATTGGAAGGCCTGAACCTCCCACAACTTCAAAAGTTACATCTCAAAGGGAAGCTGAAAGAAACCATGTTTGAATGGCCTTTATTCAAAATATCTGGAGATAGTATCCAAACGCTATGGCTTGGATGGTCTCAACTCCAAAATGATACTTGGCCATCTCTTTCCCATTGCAAAAACCTCACGCACTTGAACCTTAGAAGAGCATATGAAGGCAAACAACTAATTTTTCAGACAGGGTGGTTTCCTAAATTGAAGAGACTGGATTTGAATTTAATGCCTAATCTGATTCAAGTGGAGATGGAGCAGGCCACCATGGCGAGCCTTGAAGAGATTAGGTTGTGGGGACTGGAACTGCTAGTGGAGATCCCAAAAGGCATTGAACACCTTGTTTCCCTCACATGGATGGGCTGCGCAGATATGCATGATGATTTTGGGGGTTTAGCTAAAGGAACTCATCAACTATTTCATTTCACCTGTCAGGTTCGCTAGCTGGCAACCAATATCACGCTCAATAATTTGAGTGCAAGGTATGCCTCCACTTCTATTTTTTTTTTTCCATTTTGCTTTCTGAAACTTGTAAGTATAATTTTTTACTTGAGATAAATTTGAGGATTTTGTACCAATGCAATTATTAATGTGTCAAAATATATAAATATTTTTTTTATTTGCTTATGAAACTGAACTAGAGTTAGCTTCTTTATGATTGTTACAATTCTACTTATTTATTCACTATTTGCATTTTGTTTTGTTCCTGCACGCAACATCTACTACACTGTCATTTTTTTTTCATCATGAATATTTTCTGTAATGAGATTACAAGAGCTTGTGAAACAACAAATTATAATTGCTTTCGTTATTTTATTTTATTTTTGCAAAATCTATGTTGTATGTTTTTGCAATAAATAAGTTTTGCCACGAATAAGTTTTAAATTACCATCATCGATCTATTATATTGCTACACATTAGTTTTAAATTGTTTTGCTATTTTGAATACATTCAAACTAATTAGACCATGTTGCAATTCCACCATGCTTTTTCTTTGAATTCTATATTTTTTCCACCCATGCATTAATTAATTATATGTTATTCACATGAGAGGTTTTTCAAGCTTATAAATTAGTTTATTGGATGTATATTAAATAATCGGTATAAAATAACCACTATTTTACATTTCTTTTCAAGTTTCCTTAAAACCCTCGATTGAAAAATCTGTGCTCAATTTCATATCGCATGCCTTTCACACGGTTGAATTGCATGCAGCATCAATCAGCCCAGAGCACTTTGTTTTAGAAGTTTGTTATTATGTAATGAATAATATTTGGTTGTGTGTTTTTCCTTCCAGTTTGGATCAAAATAAAGTTGAACTTGTACTGCTTATTATGACAAAAGTATGTGATTTGCTAAGTTGTAGGCCTCATACTACCTTAGAAAATTGCGATATAATTTTCAATACCAAGCTCACTATCCCGGACATTTATAACTCAAGGAATCTTGTTTTGTGTTTGCTCTGTGTATTATTTTTATTTGAAATTGGATTTGATGATTGTAAATTTAACTGCCATGTTTACACAGCTATGGGGGTGCTTGACTCCTTGGTGATAAAAATTTGGAACTTTAATGAAGGGGGGCAAAGGCCAATTGTACTCGCTTAGGGGCTATCCAGTCGTTCATGTGAGCAAACCTATTTTGCCAACTCGACCTTTTGAAAGCGATTTTGAAAGCTTTCAAAATTTTGAACAGTTCCGCATTCTTGAAATTAGAAGTGAAATTGACAGCGAGGATGTCGCGACCATCACATCAGCCTTTGCAATTCAATTTACAAGGCGATGTAGATACTCTATCTTAGGTTGATATGGGTAGTATTTGTTTACTAATTTGAACATATTATTTTACATAGGAGGGGAGGCAACCGAGTTTTGAGTATGCCCGATATGGTAATCCGACAACAAAAGTTTTGGAAGAAAAGATAAGGTGCACTATAGAACTTATATCATTTATTTAACAAAAAATATTACATCCTCAAAATCTTGTAGTGCACTTGAAAGAACTGATTACATATACCATACACAAATTACTAAGTGAGATATAAATCTTGCACAGTTTATTTAAAAAAAAAAAAAAACGGTCGTCACAATATTGCAAAAGTTTCTATCTAAAAATATGTCAGACCCAAACTACCTATTCATATTTATCTTTCGCATTGCATATATAGGTCTCCCTCTTCTATGCAGATTCGCCAAGTAATACATTGCTCAACTGCCTCGATATCAAGAAGGTTTCTGAGCTATGCCACAGTCATGGAGCTTTAGTTTGCATTGATAGAACATACCAGTGTAATAAAATGTGGTCTATGCGGCCGCATATGCGTATGCGGTTGCAATCCGCATAGAAATCTGTATGCGGTCAATATATGCGTTTCCGCATATTCGACCGCATAATACCGCATATTATCTATTGATACTGCATATTACCGCATACCGCATATTACTGCATATTACCGCATACTAGTTTATATATATATGAATTCTTATTTTAAAATCCGCATATATAAGTCCGCATAAAAATCCGCATATGCGGTCGCATACCATATATGCGGTTCCGCATACCGCATAGAAACCACATTTTATAACATTGGTACGTACCCTTGCCTCTCCAATTAATCAGAAGCCACTGGCACTAGGAGCCGATCTTGTCCTTCATTCTGCCACCAAGTACATCTCGGGACACCATGCATGATGTGCGTATTTTTTACATAAATTACAGTATATTCATCATCACTTCTACAGTCAATTAATGCTTAATACAATTATTTTATAGTCTGCACATAAGAACTGAAATGACCTAGGTTGACTTGAGGCATTTGAGCTATAACTTGTTATAAACAGCCTTTCAATAACCAAATTTAGATGTGTTACTTAGAAAAAATGCAAAAGGAACTTATTTATCAGTCATTAGTTCTATACTGAAAACTATCTGACATAAAGAATTTTTTGAAAACACTTGTATAAATATGTTACTTTATGTCCGTGGCTAACACCAATGTCTTTGATGTAGAATTTCTTAAAATGACTTTCATTTAACATCCATATACACAGGTAGTTGGAGGTTGTGTTAGTGGTTCTGACTTCTGAGAGCCTGATATCCAAAATCCAGTCGTGCCATTTTGACCTTGGTTCACCTCTTGTTCCAATAAGTACTTCATGGTACTTTTTTTTTTATGTATTTCGTTTTTCTTGGGAGCTTGCTTCTTCTTCCTTCTATTTCTCATGAAATGTGATGCTTGCTTCTTAAATTTAGGATGCAGGCATCAGGCATGCAGCATATATGATAATTAATAAGGGGAATGAAAACCATTCACCTTCGAGTAGAGACACAAAATAAGACAGCTCTAAAGATGACTCCTCTCCTAGAAAAACACCCAATGGTATGTACGAGAGCAGGTTGGGTCTGATGCCCATCGGACTCAAACTGAGTTTGATGGGCTCCATAACCGTCCGATCCACTTTAAGATTTATGTGTGTCGCTTTAATATCCGTGAGCATTTGCTTTAATATCCGTTTGCACAGATCTTAAAGTGGATCGGACGGTTGTGGAGCCCATTGGACCCAAATTTAAGTCCGATGGGCATCGGACCCAAACTGCTCTCGGTATGTACATGTTATAATTAAATGTATTATTGGTAATCAAGCTTTAAGTACCGCCTAAATTGAATTACACAACAACTTTGGCAGGTGAAGCATGTTTATTATCCTGGATTAGTAAGTCATCCACAACGGATCCAGACTCTGCTGCTTTTTTATAAGAAAAGCAGGGTTTTGCTTTTCCAATCCCAACCATTCAAAATTTTCCATTTGCGTATCTCGATAAAGAAATTTTTTCATGCACAAATCTCACCGAATTTGAATGGTTAAGATCGGAAAAGTAGAATCCTGTTTTTCTCTAAGAAAAGCAGTAGAGTCCGATTCCATCCACAACATGATATTGCAAACAGTCAAATGTCAGGATTTGGTGGAGTTGTTAGCTTTGAGCTCTAATATTGCCATGCATATTAGTTGTGTTAACAAATGGGTACATTAATTTATTTTTTTCATAGAGAAAGGAAATGATAAACAATTAATCAATCTAATTATTCCTTTTGCATTCAATTGAATACACCGTTTGAATTGTAAATCCTGAGTTTCTAGTGATACAATAAATACTGGTAAATTTTAGTCAATTAGATCTCAATGCAAAACTAACCATTGTAAGCTAATTAATCGTGCATATTCTGACTATAATTCTCTATTTGCATTATTATGGCTATCATTTTATATATAAGATAACTGATAAATTTTACATAGGTGGCTGACGACTTGCATGCTACTATGAAGTTTGCTGATTCCCTAAAGTTACCCTATATTGCGACCTCCTTCGGAGGCTGTGAGAGTCTAGTGCAACAGCCTGCTGTTATGTCTTAATTTCTGGTAAGAAAGGTCAATTGTGTTTAAATAATAAATAATGTTGTGAGAAAACTGATTTTATGGAGTAGAATTCCTTAATGTGATTGAAGTATATTTTTATATCATATATAGTGGAATAACTGTTTTCTAAAATAATTAAGCAGGGATTACAGTGCTGCTGAGAGAGCTAAGATTGGAATCAAGGACAATTTGGTTAGGTTTGGTTTTGGATAATTTGCGTAGTTCAGTTTGGTTGTCATTTGTGTGACTCCAGCAGAATAGAATCAAGAAATCACCCAATGTGGGAATGCCCTTACGCAAGGAGTTTTTGGAGGGGCTTAGGAGCTCAACACAACTTGGTGATTGGGAGTGTGAGCGGAATTCTTCAAGCTTGGTTTAGGGGTCGTATCCTAACACCTAGGCAAAGGATTCGATGGGATATCATCTGGGCGGCAAGAGCATGGGCTCTCTGGAGAGAGAGAAATAAAAGGCTAGTCTCTAACAAAAGAAAACCAATACACAGTCTTATCAATGACACGATATGGAAATTATCATGTGCGCGAGTAATGGGTAATTAGAGGGAATGTATATTTGTACATTTTGTAATTAATTGCAGGAGTGTAGTTTAGGACTTTGTATATAAATTTTTTTTATAATGAAATTGTTGACATTATTTATGCCAACCATCAAAAAAAAATTTTGAGGATTTAGTTGCCGATATTCTGCAAGCCTTACAAAATATGATCCTCTGTTCACACACACCCAAACTAACAAGTTGTGGTTGATTTACATTTATATATTAATTTGTTGAATCAATGCATCATTTGCATTGATTCTGATTTTTCATTTTTCTTTCTATGACTTCACATGAGGGAGTATATATAGGTATGACCAAAGGTAACCAATTATAATAGTGCAAGTGTATTTGTGTATGAAGTGTGTGTGTGTGTGTATAACTAATTAATTGTATTTCAATAACTCATTATTATATTTAATTTTTAGTATAGGAAATAAAAATTTGTTCAATTAGAGAATATATTTGTAATTCGGTTAGCAACACCGTTTCTATTAAAGATACTTGTCGTCTCTTTACATGAGAGCAGTTTGGGTCCGATGCACATCAGACTCAAACTGAGTGCGATGAGTTCCATAACCATTCGATCTGCTTTAAGATATGTGTGTTTCACTTTAATATCCGTGTGCACGGATCTTAAAGCAGATCGAAT
This sequence comes from Carex arenaria, assembly GCA_964058825.1. Lineage (NCBI taxonomy): Eukaryota > Viridiplantae > Streptophyta > Magnoliopsida > Poales > Cyperaceae > Carex > Carex arenaria. The sequence goes on from CAXKVW010000811.1 coordinate 220,470, forward strand.
AATCGGGGTGTCTATTTAAGTCAACTTGATAAGACAAGGTGGTACTTATTTGGGTAGGATTTCTGTACAAATAGGATTTTGGATATAGGCTTATTCAATATAGGTACTATTACCTATCTGATTCGTGTGAAAATTTGCACAGACAATTTAGATTTACAAAACTATTTAAATTTATTAAGTTTTAAATATGTCCGAACAAAAATCTAATATAGATCGGACAGTTTATGCTCGAGTTTGGACAAAATTTGTCCGAAGTCTTGGATAATATATTGAAGATCAAGTAATGGATGCATGACAATCAGATCAAATCCTTTACCAGTAATAAATATAAAAAAGAATTAATGTCCATTGCTTTATTTTGCTTTCCTCAACAAAAAAATATTTTAGAGCTTCTATTTACCAGTCAAAACTTATATTAACAACAAAAATAATCAAATTTCCTGTTACCAGTAACAAATAGTGCTCTTTTTTTTTTGAAAGAGAACAAATAGTGCTCTTAATTATGATCTTATCAATGTACATATTTCATATACTTTCCAATTAAAGAGAACATGTGGTAATTTGCTGCTCTCTACAAAGAATATCACTAGTAAGCATTTCCATTTAAAAGTAAGCAAACATAATCAAATGAACTTTTCTTATAAGATTCTCTGGACAACATAAATTTCTATTTTTATAAACTGTTCAACATGATGGATATATTAAAATGTGCTTGTAGATCAAATTTTATATTTTTATATTTTTTAATTGTTTTATTATTTATTAAGATGGGTACAAAATTCAATGGTCTGAAAACAATAATTTTATAAATTATTTAATAAATAGTAAAAAAAATTAAAAAAATATATATATAATTTGATCTGCAAACACATTTTAATATATTCATAATATTGAACAATTTTGAACAATTTGAATGTGACCCGCCTCACATTCCCTTGAAAAAAAACGCCACAGGAGAGAGTATTCAGATCTAAACCAGTATATTAAATGAAAGAATATGAAAATAGTACCATAGATACTGTCAAATTCCAGTCAATGATACACTGCACTTCCATCCCATTCCCATATGGGTGCCATCTGAAAGTAACCCAATTAAACAGTACAATTAAAAATTAACATACATGATGTGGTGATGTGGTGATGTCAGATTTACATTTAATTATCAAAATTTTCACAGTAACACTGCCAGAGTAGTTGGACAACTTTTAATTTAGATTAAATTTTTTTTTTGTTTTATTTTCTTCTCCCAATTTATTCATATTAAAAAATTTTGTTTAGCTTATGAGGAGAATAACACAGATAACAACTAATAGTCAGGTCAATCAGATATTTTATTTTTAGAAAAAATAATAAATATTTTGTAAAGAATCAGAAAAATGACCACAATTTTTTTTTATCTTTTATCAGCTATATTTTCTGTTCAGAAATTTTATAAGAAATTGCATAATTTATACTGCGGGTTATATTTTTAAAAATTCTCATTGGTTAGATATTTCCTAGAAATTTCTTAAATGTCATCTTTTTACTTTTTAAAAATATTTATTGTTGTTTTAAAAATTAAAATTTTGACAGATCAGGTCAAGTCATGTTCAATTATTTTGGGTTTCATGATCATGACTTTTCCTCTAACTTAAAATTTCCAATTTGGAGATATTGTGATGTTGATTGTAGGGCCCAATTGCATTCCTCACACGGAGAAAATGGGTGCTTTAAAATAAAACAAATTGTACAAAAAATTATTAAAATGTTGTCCAAAGTGCTGTTAAATGACTATTTTTAAAATTGAATAAATGTAACATAGATTTAATATACAAATATGTCAAATAATTATCACATATTAAAATAAAAATAAAGTCAGTTGAATTGTTAAGCTCTAGACAGTTTATAGTTATCACATATTAGTGTTATTTCTTAATTAAAGAAATAATTTTGTGGAGAGAAATGCAACAAGTAACAAAGAGTGGACAAAAAAACAAATTGAGTGTGATGAAATTTTTTCCCCCACAAAATAACATAGAAATGGGAATTAATATCCAATCTCATCTCTCAAGAAAAAGACAGACCAACAGGTTATTGGAAAGATTTGTCACCAAATTCAAAATTTCTTAAAAAATTCCCACGCGTGGGATTGCTTCCCATTGAATCGATTCTTTTAGGGCCTGTTCGACGGACACATGAGCTTGGAAATCGGTACAGGAATTGAACTGAAAAGTACTGTTCACGTGGAAAAAAAAAATATTAAGTTGCCCTCAAGGTGTGCTCCAGAGAGGGGAGAGGATCGCGTTCATTAAAGAGAAAGAACGAGAACGAAAGGGGAGAGGAGAGAATGCGGTATGCCCATGTTGTTCATCCGCTCCAGACGAAGGTAATCGGAAAGGGAAGGAGAGGAGCGTGATACTGTGGCGAGGGGAAGACGTTGTACAAAGTTACGAAACTTGTAACCTCCGATTTGTAGTGTATGTTTCACCGTAGTGAGGTGACAGGCGCTCGAACTCTTCTTTTCCCTTCTTCTTTGCACTACGTTTGTAGAGCACAGCCTTAGTTATGAAATTTTCTATGACACTGACTGTACCTACATGCAAAGCTAAAGAAAATGAAACATTGATGGGGATTCCTTACGTATATTGCATCAAAATTTCAAGTAGAACTAGGGTGTCTTTAAGTTCATCAGATCTCTTTGTGAACTCAACTTTAAAATATATCGGATTGGTTTCAAATGATGAATCCGAACTGTTGAAATCCGTCTACCTTACAAGTGATGCATTTACATGTGAAAATTTAAAATTTTCGAATTAATTCGATATAGAGTCAAGTGGTAAAAAATCGTTTAAAAAATAAATACATTAAAATTAATTTACAAAAATTCTAATTTTGACCGCTTGATTTTATACTAAATTAATTTCAAAGTTTAAAAATTTTATATGTAAACGCGTCACTTGTAAAAGACAAATTTTAACGATTCGAATTTTTTATTTAAAATTAATTGAATATATTTTAGAGTTGAGTTTACATGATAAACTTAAAGATGCCTCTAGTTCTACTTCAAAATTTCACTCAATGTTTCTAATATTTTATATTATTTATATAATTACTAAAAATAAAAAATTATGTTCCCCGCCGCACAATTTCTTTCACATCCAATCAATAAGCAGAAAGGTCAATAAGTTGAGGCGGCTTCTTTTCTTTTTTTCCAAAAGATGGGGACTTGGAGTGAGACACTTAGACACCCATCACATCTCCACCAAAACAATAATTTCAGTATCGATCATCTGTGGCATAGTCACAATGTGCGCGTATTATACGCGTAAATTTGGGTATAATACATTTTTTTTTTGTTGCCGCACCAAACAGCATATAAAACGTTGACCGAATATTTGACCGAATATTTTCCAAATAAAACGAAAATCACGAATTATTCGGGATAGAAATGAGAAAAAATGCAAAAAAATTTTAGAGTTTTTTATTTTTAATTTTTAAGATTTTTTTTCATATTTTTTTTTTTGCTTCCTTATTGTACCGAATCATTCCAGAATTATACCCGAATTATATTCGAATCATGAATTTTTGATTCCACCGAACTAAACCCGAACTTTTGATTTGTCACTATGATATGTGGCATGTTTAAACTTTAAAGTACCAAAATTGTAGCAAATCAACTGTGAGAAACACCACAGGGTTCACTGCACGGTAGCATTCACAGGGAATCTGTGACAGTGACAAGCGCACCAGTTTGTTTACCGTTTCACATGGTAACAGTAACACTGCTAAACACTACTGGTTCCGTTTGCTTTTAGAATCAGCCAGTGTTTAATTTTCTTTTTCTTTTTTTAATCTGATTTTGGCTAAATCACCTAAGGTACCAAGAACACACACACACACACATCTATATGGAGTAAATCACCTAAGGTACCAAGAAGACACACATTTAGGGCTGTCCAAAAAGCTCGTAGCTCGTGGCTCGCTCATGACTCACATCTAGCTCGATCGGTAACAGCTCATTCGATAGTGGACCGAGCTGTTAATGAGCTGGCTCGCTAACAGCTCGGGCCAAAATTAACGAGCTGAGCTTTTGCCCAGCTCAGCTCGCCAGCTCGCGAGCTAGCTCGGCTAGGCATCAATTTGTGAATTTGTATGAATTTGTGTGTATTTTATACTGTCAAGCTCGGTCTAGCTTGGTTCAGCTCAATCCAGCTCAGTCCAAAAATGCTTGTAAAATTTATTTTCTTCTTAAAACAAGGTCCAACCAAACCAAGCAAGCCAACTCGTAGCTCACGAGCTAGCTCGAGAGCTGGCTCATCACGAGTTTGAGCTGAGATTTTAGCTCGCGAGCTGTTAACGAGCTGAGCTTTTGCCCAGTTCGGCTCGAGCCAGCTCATTTACAGCCCTACACACATAGATGCGTGTGTAGACATATATAGAGCTGAGCTACGGTGCTTTTCGAAGTAAAACAAGTTTTTACTTCATGACACTATATTTTTATTTTTAAAAATTCAAATAGCCGATTCGAACCGCTCAACATGTTCTCCATATTAAAATGTACTTGGAGATCAAATTTTACATTTTTTGTAATTTTTTTTCTATTTATTAAGTCACTTTGAAAATTGCCGATCTAATGGTCCAGAAATTTTTACTGTTCACAGTGGATCAGTGATTTTCAAAGTGGTTTAATAAATAGTAAAAAAATTCCAAAAAAATATAAAATTTGGTCTCCAAGCACATTTCAATATGAAGAACATGTTGAGCAGTTCGGATCGCCTACTTGAACTTTGGAAATGAAGATATAGTGTGGAGTACAAACGTGTTTTATTCCATGTCTCACCATAGTCGGACTCATATATATATATATATATATATATAGTAGAACTAGGGTGCTCCTAGGAGTACCAAGCCCTTTTGTACTCTTAACTCTAAAACCTACCGGATTTACTTCGAATGACGAATCCAAACCGTTAAAATCCTTCTACCTTTTGGGTGATGCGTCTACATGTGAAAATTTTAAAGTTTCCAATTAATTTAGTATAAAGTCAAGTAGTCAAAATTAGAAGGTTTCTAAATTAATTTTAATGCATTCATTTTTTGGAAGACTTTTGACCACTTGACTTTATACCAAATTAATTCGAAACTTTAAAATTTTCATATGTAGACGCATCACTCGTAAGGTAGAAGGATTTCAATAGTTTGGATTCGTCGTTCGAAGTTGATCCGATAAGTTTTAGAGTTAATAATACAAAGGAGCTTGGTCCTCCTAGGAGCACCCTAGTTCTACTCATATATATATATATAGAGAGAGAGAGAGAGTATGGCTAAATTGCTACTAGTAGCATTTCGGTCCGAAGTTCTACTGGGTCATATTTTAGTATTTTATGTTCAAACAACAAATCCAAACGTTAGATGTTTAATTTATATTAAAATGCGCTTGGAGACCAAATTTTACATTTTTTGGAATTTTTTTACTATTTATTATGTTGGTTTGAAAACCGCTGTTTTTATTAAATTTCTGTAGCAATGAATCTCTTAACGAAAATTCTTAACGATTTTTTTTTATAATCTTCACATATTCATAACTCTAAAACTTGTGACATAAATAAAATTTTATTTTATTTAAAAAAGAGAAAGAACAAGATGGTCATTTCGTTTTCCATATTTTTCATTATGATAAATGTATTAAATATTTTGTGAAGAACCAGAACGATGGAAATTTTGTTTCAATATCAAAGAAAGAGTCAATTTTATAATTTTTATTTGATTCTGATCATTCATGCATTTTTCAAGGAATTGAGTTGGTCACATAAAAATGTTTAAATGAATTGAATCATTTATTCAGTTCCTTCAAGCATCGAAATAAATTTCAACCTTTTCCTTCCTGACAAAATGTTTAATATATTTATAAAAATAAAAATTCTGTAATTTTTTTTCACTGTAAGAAAAGTTATTTTTGAACCAAGTAACTAGCCATTGTTTAGTGTAGAAACATAGCCACCGAATTATTCGCGAATTTTATAAATTTCTTCATAACATTTTTTGGTTTTTTTTTGCTCCCTTGTGAGACTGAGATCTCCACTCCATATAGTTTTGAATAATTTTTGAATTATAATTTTTTTACCCCACATCTAACCCTAATAATTCAATTGGCACTGTACTTATAAACAGAGCAACTGGGGCTACAAAAATTCCCAAATTGTGTGCACCAACAAAAAAAAGTGAGCAACGACTCTTATCCTATGTATCTTACGTCAACATCAGTAGAGATACTCATCTTGGCCACACCATACGCCAATGTCACAACCCACCAAAATGATGGTCCAGTAAAGTACAGCACTGTGTACATTGAAACAATGAAAGAATGAATGAGGCTCACACATTTTTTTTTCAACTGGATAAACCAACCACATTGCTCAGATACTAAAACCTTACAGGCATGTTCGACCGTCACTGTTTTCGTGAGAAAAAACAGAAATAGTGTTTCGCAATTCAAATTGGACCCGAACCCAAACTCATTTCCGTTCCTGCTTGGTAGCCGAACACACGCAACTAGTTGGCATGTATGGGACATATGTAGTGTAGCCTGATATGGTGTATCATTTTATTTATGCCAGAGATTCTGAACATAGTCTTCCCTTTGTTGTTTTCTCCAAACAGCTCTAATGTAAGTATTGTTTTATTTGAAATTGTTGAGTTTTCGAATAGGTTATAGTGCAACAATTCGATTCAATTATTCAATTTGTTCACTATTTGAAAGTTAGAATACAAGTGTAAATTAAATTCCAAGATTAATATAGAGTTTACCACTAGACGGGCATTGGAAATCTTCATCTAGTCGTAGGAGCAGTCAGTCTCTTCTCTCCTTTCGTGTGTCGGATATACGCACCAGCAACAGCAAATGCGCCTCCACCAGTATCCACACGAACTGGTTGACAAACTGTTGTAATTCGGTATACTAGTACCAAACAGACAACCCCTTATTTCTCTCTTTTGTTTCTCACGTTTTATGAAATAAATTGAACCGAATGGCTGACCGAAAACTAAAATGTTGCTGCATATTTATAACAGTATGCACCAGTTCGTTTGAGCCTGTTCAATGGCACCAATTCGTTAAGTCCTTTTAGAAGATCTTATCTTGATGGAACATATCATATCAGATCAAGTCAAAGCAAAAATTCGGGCCCAACCGAATATTAATAAATCCTATTAATTCGGCCCAAATCAATTGGCATTGTTAGTACATTTCTTACAAAAATGAGTAGTAGACATCCTTTTATGTTTACTATTTTTTTAAATAGATACAAAAATTATTATTGTTAGATGATTCATATGTCTTAAAAAAAATATTTTTTATCCATCTGAAAAAATAATATTTTTTTAAATATAAAATTTAGCATCCAGGTATATTTTAATATAAAAAATATGTTAAGCGATTTAGATCAATTGTTTGAACTTGATAAAATAGAGATAAAAGACATAATTGGAACATAAAAATAATAACAAGACAATTTAACCCTACTCAATCTTAAAATACCTAATAAAAAAAAAAAGATAAAAGAGAATTGGAAAACCAGATATATCTATCAACATCAAAAGAGATACATAGTATAAAACATGAGCCATGTGCCTCATAAAAACCCTAACCTGAAAAGAGGGACCATGTCTTGTGGGAAACATCAGAGAATGAATAAATATACACCACACAAAACACACAGGTGTGCTACTGCTGCATTGCAGTGTGTAATTAAGTGTGATTGGATGTCATGCATCCACACAGTCATAGCATCAGTCTTATCCTCTCCATTCATTCACCTCCCATTCTTTCTCAGAAATTTGTTGTCTCATCTAAAGAGACAAATTTATATCACAAGCTTGCCTCTCTCACTCAAAACAAACCTTTTTTTTTATGCAAGCATAAACAAAGCAAGCTTTAAGTACCAAAATTAATTTTTCAACTTTTTATTAATGGAGGGTTAACTAATTTTTATATTGCACCAAGTATTGTACATTATCTAATTGAAGTTATCAAATAACTTTAATGAGAAAAGATATATTCATAACCAAATAAAGAGAGTGAAAAAAATAGTTTATAGAAAACAAAAATTGTGTATATATTCTACTTATTTAGGTAGGAAGTGCATTAAATTGGATAAGTGGTAATATTTGATTCATAATTTTTCATTTTTTTTTATTAATAGAGGATTAATTAATTTTTTATATTGAACCAAATTTTGTACATAATTTTTTTTTTAAAATATTTGCCCGTAGGCGTAATTTTGTACATGATCTATTTGAAGTTACCAAATAACTTTAATGAAAAAAGATATATCCATAACCAAATGAAGACAGAAAAAAATGTTTTCACAAAACAAAAATTGTATATATATTATCTGGATAGGATATATATTAAAGTTTGATTAAATGCTGATAAAAGTTTGATCCTTGCTGTTTCAAAAATTTATTAACAGAGGATTAGCTGATTTTTATATTCCACCAAAATTTGCACATAATCTATTTGAAGTTATCAAATAAATTTACTGTATATATATAATATATTTTTATATTTAATTCCCGGGAAGTGATGCATGAGCTAATCTTATTTAAAAACTCCACCTTTAAGAAAAGTTTTCTAAAGACATTATTGGTCAAATAAGTGATTGTCTATTTTACTAAGTTTTGACTAATTCTAACAAATGCCACAAGACTAGACAAATAATTAATATTCATATCTATTTTAAAAGTTGCTGAATTGTTTTTCACATAATAACAGGCAATTATTCACGTTGGAGCATAACAATGTGACACATTATATATTTTCATATTTTTTCTGTTTTTACACATGTAATCACTAGGGAATGTTTAGTTGGGTTGAGAATATATTATTTTTTAGGATTAGACTATTCGGTGTTTGATTGAATTATAATAGTTAGAATATGTAATTCAATTTTTTTTGTCTTATTAGAATATGTTACTCCTAAGAATTTTAAAATTTAGTTATTCTAATAAAACAAATAACAGCTATTCTCGATTTAACTATTCTAACTAATCTTATTTTTGCAACCAAACATATCCCAGATATACATTTCATCCTAAAAACAACCGAATAAAAATATGGGAAAAGAGTTCAGAAAATAGATATCTTGAAATCTGTCTATATACAGACATGTTTTAAATGTGTATTATAATGTAAAATAACTACTAAATAGGTTTGTTTAGAAAACAAAATCAAGTTAACAGCATTTCACAAAATGAACTGCTTTGAAAAAAAAAAATACTTGATAAAATAAGTAGTATATTTTTTTACAGGTATCAAAGAGATTGTCTATTTTTATTCCGTGATAAACCAAGTTATTGTCTATTTTCATGAGCTGATTAAGTTAGATAAGCACTTTAATTTAGTTGGGTGATAAAATGAGTAAATACATATTAAAAAAGTTACAGCCTCAGTAACACATGTAAATTACAACAGGAGCCAAATTACATAACATCCCCAGAGAACAAACAAATAAGCGCCAAAAGGAGACAACCAACTGGACCCTTATAATATTATAAAAACAACTCCAACCCCTCTTTGTCAGTCCACAAGTGCATCTCCATGCCAATATAATCATAGTTTTATCAACAACGATAATATAGTAATATACACTTATTAAATGTGTTGCCTTAACTTAGAAGTTAGAAGCACTGTATCATAATCTCAACAAGTGAATGAGACAATGAGCAGAAGCCATAGATAAACGACATGTTTTAATGGGTGATTCTAAAAGCAATAGCACCACCTCAGATCATGCAACCCAAAATTAAACACACAATCACTTAAAAACCATTCAACTAGAACCAAATAAAACAAACACATAATAACACAAAAATTTGGTTCAATACAAATATAAGTTATAACAGCTGAACAATGGTTCAACACTACAACAAACAAAGGTTTTATAGTATCAACCATAGCAATCAAATTATTATCATTACTAACTGGATAGTAAACTGGTCTAGTGCCAGTGTAAGGACTTTGCAAAAAAAGGAGATCTTTAAGGCAAGCTCTAAAGCCTGGAAAAACCCTAGAAATCTCCAACCCCACTGATGAACACACACCAGTTTACCAGATTATCCTATATTCCGACTACCCCTGCAAACTACAACTATTTAAAATACCAGTTTTTCAAGGGTTTTTTACTAGTATGAATAATAATTAATAGATAGATAAATTTAATGGCCGGCAATTTCAAAGTTCAACCAGTTATCGACACTCGCAAAATCACCGATGTTCCCCGTCAAAACTTCCTCAGTCCAATCCTCTAGATCATCAACAATCTCAGGGAACTCCATTTCATCAGACATCAGTTTGTCAGACATCTGCAGTCCAAAGTCCACCGAAGGTAAACCGAACAACCCGTCAATCTCTGGAATCGGCTCCTGTTGCTGGTTAAACATATCTGCAATGCTCATGCACTCTATTCTCTCTCTTTCCACTGGCACCGGTTTGACTTGCATTTCAGATTTCACTTCATTTTCAGCCTTCAATTCTGGTTCCACTCTTGATTCTGATTCCATCTTTGTTGAACAGGAGGAGGAAACTGGAGAACTAGCCTCCCTTGGTTTCTTCGTTTTCTTGCTCAGACCCATTTTCATGAAACCCGGCTTGATAGCACCCTCCCTTGGTTTCTTCGTTTTCTTGCTCAGACCCACTTTTACTGAACACGGCTTGACAGCAGCTGGCTTGATAGCACCCTGCTTGAGAGGCGTAATGGAGTTACCATTGGCTAATTTAAGTCTCTCTTTCTCGGCCGCAAAAGAAGCCGCAGCAGAGTCATACGCAGCCTTGGCCTCTTCGGCAGTATCAAAAGTGCCAAGCCAATTGCGTTTTGAAGTAAACGGGTTACGGATTTCAGCCGCCCATTTGCCCCACTGGCGGAGGCGCACCCCCTTGTACTTGGTGGGTCTGACACGCGGTGCACCAGGAATGGAGGGCGCTGAGGCGGTACTGGTAGAGGCTTTAGCTGGAGCAGGTTTCTTCTTTGGAATGTGGGTTTTAGCTGGAGTGTCATAGTAAGCCGGGTCCACAAGAATCTCCGTCATGAAGCGTTTCCGCCTGGAGTTCTCCAGTTCATTGTCACTGGTGTCGGTTGCATCGCGATCCTCAACGAATATGCGCAGCCGTTTGATTGCCACTCGGGGCTTCACAGACTCCATTGTGTCAAGGTTTGCTTCCCTAGTCACAGTCATTTTTTAAGTTCTTTCTATCTCTACAAAATTTCTCCTCTTTCTTACCAAAACTGAATAAAAAAAGTTCAAACAAGAAAAGAAAAACAAAATTCTTAAGGGATTGGGAAGTCCAAATGGGATCTCAGGTGAGGGATTCTATAAGGAAGATGTTAGGAAAATTCGTCGGACTTTGTATATGAAGAAACCCTGAATATTTTACTCCGAATCCGTCCCTGTAAAATTACACCAAAAAAAAAAAAAACCCATCTTAGTATTACATATCATGAAATACACAATAAATCAATGTTTCTTGCATCGGTTTTAGAGATTGATCTGCTTCATCAGCTAACTACACAGATTAAATTGATACACTACAAGCACGAAGACAAAATCAGACCACCAATCAACAGATCTGAAGAAATGGATGGAAAAAATCGCCAAAACCACCTTAAAACCACTTAAAATGTGGGGAAATCGGTACCTGTGCATCGAACTGGACTTGCTACAGTGGGAGCTCAGTTGCATGCGCCGCGTGCTAGAGGCGAAGAAGGAGGAGAGAAAGAAGAAAGCGATCACGACCAGGCAGATGTAGAGGCTAGTAGACATAAAATCTCTTTTGGTGAAATTTGGCGATTTGTTTCCTTCGCTTTCTCTCTCCTCTCCTCTCTTCTTCTTCAACCTCTCTCTAAAACCCCAAGCGCAGGTAAAAGGGAGAATAATAGTCTTGGTAGACAGTATTTAAAGTAATGAGAGAGCATTAATTTTTAGAATTATAGTCCTTTATTAAAACCATGCACCGAACGGTTATTTCTTTCACGGGACCCACAAATCAGTTTTAGAGATGTCAAGTAGTTAAGGTAGACTAGTACCAGATAATGCAGTCAGGAAGAGGAGGCGGCGAAACAGAAGGGACAGATGACTCATTAAATGCTCCGGGCATAAGCGGTGAGACGGAACCGTCTTTACTGAAAGCCGTATGTGGGTCCCGGTTGTAGTGAAATATAACTCACGTACTGTACGTATCCCTTGTGTATTCAACTCAGTTTAGGAGAGGATGAGGGGAAAGGAATTAAGGAGATAATGAACCTAAGGCTGTGATTTCTTCTCTCCATTTCCCTCCCTTTTCCCGTGATGTATTAACCGTGTACTTCCCACGCTACCCTTGAGTCGTGACAAAACCACTGCTGGTGGGGAGGTGTTGGGCCCATCAGTCAGTGAATAAAAAAGTTTTAAACCAGGTGCAATTGATGTTGTTGGCCCACATAGTGGGGTGTTTTGGGGAAGATATTTGGTCATAGGTACTAAAGCTGGCACAAATATCAATGAAGGGAAATTTACCAACTTCCTCGTGATCTACCAAATCCGATCTCTGGTTAAATTAACGGTCAGGATATGGTCTAACTTTTACCTTTTAATTTTTAATATAGACATGGTCTATTTAGAGTTGACGAAATCTACTACCATCTGTTCCCAGACTTCCTTCTGAATCTCGTGCACCGGGTTTATTCTCCTCATGCATCTTAATGTTAATTACAGTTTATAGATGCGCGGATCTCGATGAATCAAAAATGGCTAGATTAGCAGTGTAGATTCGGGATTTTCGGTGTATTATAGTGAGGGCATTAAATTAAGAAATTTTATAATTCCAATTTTCTATTCTGAAGTTTTTGCTCGGTACAATCTGGCTGGTGAACTCTAATTAGGTTTTTTTTTTTTTTTCTTTTCTTTGATGTTGCAATATTTTTTATTTGCCTTGATTAGGGTAGGCAATTAACTTTTTTAAGGAAAAAAGAACTGTTAATTGATAGGAAATCTGAATTTTGTTAATTTGTGAAGAGAGATAATAGATTGTCAAATTTGAATAAGAAAATCTATGACTCTATAAAGAAAAATCAAAATTAATCAATTTGTGGGATTTGTTTACTTACTACCAATAGGCAAAATAGAAACCATGGACCAGATAGTCTTACTATAATTTTCTTTTATTTGAAAATTTTGGGATGATATCAAAAACTAATCTTAGCTAAATTTGATATGAGAATAGAGAAAAATAGTGATTTTTAATTTGATTAAATTTGGGAAAAGTTGTCTCATTTACTGATTTGGGATTAGTAAATGAGATAATCAAATTTGTGACTGAGAATATAGTTTTGATTTAGGATTAGTTTTAATTTGAGATATATTTTGATTTTGATTATCAATGAGATAGCTTTTTCTCTATTAAAAATGATATACAAATAAGTCACATTTTTAATATAGTTTAAATTGCCTAAAAAAATATAGCTTCATGGAGTAGAAAATGCTGGTATATTTCAAGAATAATAAAAAAATAAAAGGTATAAAGATATTCTTAATTTACAATATATGCAGAGTATATTATTATTTACAAGATTGATATTTAAAACATATTGATTCTAATTGAAAGTCAAATATGATAAGGAGAGATTAATGGTTTAAATATCAACTCTAAAGTTGGAGAGTAAGATTATTCATAGGACAGGATGCAATTTTTGGATGGTATTTGGAAGAAGAAAATATAAAAAATATACTTAATTCCTTGACACAGATAAAATTTTAAAAGTAGACTTTTCTCAGAAGAAATTACAAGAATGTATTTAAGAAAAAGAAAACTATTAAATTGTGTTTTACTCTGAATTGTTTCTCAAAATATGCTTTTCACATAAATTTTTTTTATAAAAATATACTTAATATTCAATGTAATTATAAAAAGAGGAGGGATGCACTTACAACATTTGTAACTGACAACATCTTACAACAATTCAGTTTGGTGATTTTCAAAGTTCAAACAGTCGATTCAAACCGTTCAACATAGTATCTACATTCAAATGTGCTTGGAGATCAAATTTTACATTTTTTTTTAATTTTTTACTATTTGTGAAGTATTTTACAAAATTGTTGTTTCTTAGTGGCCATAATTATCTTAAATAATAATTTTGTAAAGTACTTGAGAAATACTAAAAACATTCTAATGATGTAAAATTTGATCCCCAAGCACAGTCCAATATAGAGAGCATGTTGAACGGTTTGGATCGACTGTTTGGACTTTAAAAATTACAAAACTAAATTATTATAAGACATTGTAACTTACAAACATTGTAAGGATCCCTCCTCATCATAAATTTTTAACACGGTCCCTGATCTATTACATAATTCTATCCTGAACAATTCACTGCTAACATTAATAAAATAATATCAGTTGGCAGTAGCAATGGTAATTGAACATGAGATGTATGCAAAAGAATCCAAAGCACAAACCTCATTAGTCCCAAAGCATTTTGAACCTTATAAAAAAATAATAATAAAACATCTTTGACTTAGTCCTAAGGATTGATAATCTAATTGGTTTTATAATCGCTGTAGACACCCAAAATTATGTAATCTTAAAAATAAATGATACGTTGCATCAAATACAAATTGTGGATCAAGAAGGTAATTTTCAAGCATCTGCAAAAAAAAGGTATGCTTCGCAATTAAATTTTTCGCTTAGTGTCATTTATTGCTTAATTCAAGTTATATATGTACCCTACAAATTGAACATTATTTAGCATGAAATATATTTTCCAAATACGATTCTATCTATGATTACCGATGCATTATATTTACGGGATTATTTATTTTTGTTGCCTTAGTGATGACATCACGCATTCAAATTTTAGACAAACATTTGTTGAAAAATAAAATCAAGATCATATCGTCTACAACTTTGTTTTTCAAATATCGCCCTCATTACTCATTTCATGAATTAAATTTTAATCAGACTAATGCCGGTTTGCATCTAGCCATACTAGATAAACCGCAAATGCATCCTTAAGAAGAATATATATCAAAATTATTTTCATAAAAAAATCATGAACCATTAGAATAATTTTAAAATGAGCAAGCTTCATGTTTTAATTTGCAACAAATTTCAATCATACATTATTTTCACATCCAAATTAAAACTTTTTTTTAGGTAAGACATTTCTTTATTTCCAATGGTTTAAACTTAGTAAACATCTTTCCTAATGTTACCAAAATTCAGAAAATTATATTTCATGAGTTCTAAGCATGATTATACTCTCTTTTGAGGCCTAAAAATTTCAGAAAAAAATATATGGACGAATTTAGCAATTATATTACAAGTTTTTATGATAAAATATACATTCAAAGCACCTTTGTAAGTTGTAAAACCAGCCAAGGAACAAGTTGGTACTCATTTTCAACTAGAATCTAGCTTCTCATATCACTTAAAGTCAAAAAAGTTAATATACACCTGAAAACTCAGCAAGATTCTTGCTTATTCCACATGATAATGGTCTTAGATATTGGTTAAATTAATTTTCCCTACAAAAATGATATATTATTGACTTATATGGGTATAAAACATGCTATTCATCTGCCCAAAAAAATTTATTTCACAAGAAAGAAGTTGTCGATCATATGTTTCTAATAAATTAGATAATGGAGTAATAGCTAAACCAAAACACCAAAAACATATAAAAACTATCATTTGGACCTAGAATTTAAAATCCTAAATTATCTACTTATATTTACATATATTGAGAGTATTATATGATTTTATTTCAACTATAGAAAAAATTCCAGCAGCTGGAAAATCAACAACAGTACTGTTTTTCCAGCAGCAAATTCAGCAGCAAAATATTGGATTTAAAGCATTATAATTAGCCCATTTATGCATAATAAAAATATATAATATAGTCACATCCTAGCTGCAAATTTTCAGCTTTTGTACTAATGAAATTGACCTAAGAATGGTACAAAATTCTGATTTGAAGCAAAAAAAATTCAGCAGCACAGTTTTTTTCCAGCAGCAAATTTAACTGAAAAAAATGGGATTTAAAGCAATATAATTAGCCCATTTATGCATGATAAAAATATATAGTCTAGTCATGTCTTTGCTGCAACTTTCCAGCTTTTTATCTCCTTGAAATTCACCTAAAAACAGTACAAAATTCTGAATTGAACAAGGAGGACAGCAGGAATCTAGCTGTTGTGTTTCCACTTGTCCTTGGTGTTAAACATGATTAAAGTGTGTAAAATGATCATTAAAATTAAGAAAAACCTACTAAGTACCTGTGCATATTATTTGGATTTTATGGCTGTCTTATAATCATTATATTTCAGTCCTTTTGACAGCCTTTTTCTAATTTTAGTCAAATATGTTCAAAACAGGTTCAGCAGTGGGGTAGGCTAATTAACAGCAGTTTAAGCATGTTTTTTAGCAGCAAATGACTTCAAACTTCACCTATAAATAGCCCCTACACCCTCACTTCATCCCCATGGTTGGTTAGAGCATACAAAGCATAAAAAGAGAGCAAAAACGTTAAGAATTCTGCCACTGAAAAAAATCAGCAAAGGAAAAAACTGTGTTTTCCACAAATATTCTCATAAAAATTCATTAGAATGAGCCTAAAAAAATTATGAGTGACAAGATTATTATGCTATTACATTAGCTGAGTTCTCTAAATTCCAAAACCATCCATCCAAGCCACTGAAGTGACATCACTATGATCCGATAGCGAGAATGAAAAATCAGCGTGACTTGAAAATTTCAACCAATTTCCACTTTTTTTTAGTTGTTTATTTTTTGTTGTTTGCTATGCTTCTTCTTCTTCTTGTTATGATTGTTCATCTCATTTGTAACTTTTATTATTAGTGAAATTAATTTTTGAAAGCTAGAATTAGTAGAGACCAATTTTTCGGGTGAGTGTGGTGCCTAACACATTTCACATTCATAACCAAGACACGAACCTTGCTATTATTCATGGGCATAAATAAATAAAATTTTATATTTTCCGTAGCATTGCGGGTGGCGACTCCAAACCAAATTTAAAACTAAAAAAGCTGAATCAAGCACCAGTTTCGTAGCACGGCAGCTACAATCGCCAATATCATCATAATAATAATAATTATTCTTATTGTCATCATTATTTGTATTTTAATTATCACCGCTATTATTGTAGTTACATTTATATATTGTGTGTGTCAATATCTCATGTTATTCTTTTTTACCTATTATCTCTCTTACACATTATATATACCGAGTTGTTCTCAAATAACTTCATGAAGAAAAGCTATCGCAAATTTAAAATTCACCAGAATAATTTACGAGTTTAATTTTAAAATTTATCAAATTGGATTTATATATGAGAGGACGCGACTCCTTCGTGGGAAGAAATTTATTCACTCTGAGCTCGCGATTTTTTTTCCTAACTTTTTACACAGCGCATGAACTATTTTTGTGGGGGAAAAGGGAAAGAAAAAAACATGCCGGACCTTGAGATAAATTCATGGTTTCTGCCCAAAACCCATCAATTCCCCCCAAATAAAAAGTATCTGAATGGGCTAGATTTAGGGGTGAAACGGGTCAGATATTATCGGACTGTATCCGGATCCGTATTTGAAAATTAAATACGGATATCCGATATCCAAATATCCGTGCGGATACAGATACGAATATGGTTTTAAATTTTAATTATTTGTATTCGAATAGTAGATATATATATCATATAATATAATATTTATTATGAACAAAATTATATTATTCACCATTATAATTAGATAAATATTATGAATTTTAGTATTTTTAATAATATTTATATTTTTTTTAATAAATATCCGATCCGATCCGTATATATATCCGTATCCGTCTAATATCCGATTCATATTTGTATCCGAAAAAAAAAAACAAATACGAATATGGTTTTACCACTATGCGATCCGCATCCGATCTATTTTCATCCCTATGGCTAAACCTCACAACAAATACCACAAGGAAAGTAAATTCCAAAATTTATAATCAATAACAATTAAAAAATTAAGCTTTTTTTTAAATATATTTACCTAGAAAGCTCGAGGAAGAATAGACTTGTATATGTCACGCAGATTGAAATCAAATCGCCATTGTTGCAAGAGCAAATTCTTGAAAAAATATATCACGCGGATCCTAAGAGGATAGTGATTTAGTGAATACTGCCTACTTTGAAAGGAAATGATAATTTAACCAAAACAGGAGGGTTAGCGAGAAATTAGACGCGGCTCACGACCGTTCAATAAGAACCAAAGGTTTAAATAGCGTTTATCGTGTCATAACGGAATGGCTAAAAAAACAGCGCTGTGCTCAAATAGTGCCGCTATAGCGTGAAATAGCGCTGATAGTGTCATAGCTTTTATGGTCCGAAAACAGTATAGCGATGTTATAACGTCACTATAGCACGTTATTTAGAACCTTGATAAGAACAATGGACATTACTAAAGCGACACGATCAATCAATGATCATTGATAATTAATTAGAGCACTAAAGGCTCTAATTCACGGTGTTGCAAATGAAAAATTAATCACGCAAATAATTATTAAAGCGTCGATTATTTTCTATTAATTAAAAAAAAATTTGTTTCCATATTTAAATTTTTAGACAGCCATCAACTCTTTTAATCATTATTATAAGAACTAATACGTAGGAATGAAAAAGATTAAATCAATATTACTTAATTTTTGAAACCAATGTAGAAATCATTTGATCCATTGATCCTATGTATATTTCCAAAATGTGCCAAGAGCACCCAATTTAATATCATGAAATGGAGAAATTTCACCGCTTTATATCCATTAAATTTAAATTAATGATTATCTCATCACATTATGTGCACTGAATCAATTCATCTGCATTCAAGGAAATACATTCAGGTCCTTACTAATTTTTTTATTGGATGTTTGCTAATTATTACAAAAGATTTAGCCTCCTCCTTTCTCATTTTAGATTATTTATGATAAATATTTTGTAACTTGCATCATGCATGTTTCTTAATACATAGTTTATACGGACCAAAGATTATAATACTGATTTTAATACGGAGATCATGTTGAACGATTCAGATCGATTATTTGAACATTGAAAACAGCAATATGAATATGAAGTAAACTGTAAAACATGATATTTACTTCATAAAGTACATTAGTCCAACTCATAATAATAATATTGTAACTAATATAATTAATAATGATAATATAATAAGGAATAATTATTACAAATAATAATGGTTGTTATAAGTAGTCATAATAATTATGATATAATACTATAAATAATGTTAAATGCTAAAATTAATAATAAATAAGCACCACAACATATTATAAAATAATAATGAGTTGGGCTAAGGTGCTTCTTGAAGTAAAGGGAGTGTTTTACTTCACGCTCATATTTTGCGATTTCAAATTTCAAACAATCGATCTGAACCATTGAACATGATCTTCATATTAAATTTTGCTTGGAAACCAAACTTTATATTTTTTGAAAAATTACTAGTTTATTTAGAATTTTTGAAAATCAATTATTTTTTTGTGGTCTACAATTTTCTGAAAAACATAGATTTTAAAAATTCTAAAAGAACTGTAAAATTTAGTCTCCTAGTATATTTTAATACAGAGATCATTTTAAACAGTTCATAACAACTTTTTGTTCAAAATAAAAAATATAAACGTAAAATAAAACACTCGCTTTCCTCCATAAAGCATCTTAGTCCAACTCAATAACAACAATAATAATAATTACTATTACGCGCACTATTATTTATTATTCAGCTTATGTATTGAAATAAAAAATTAATATACTCTATCTAATGCTATTCGAATCTTCTAATATAAATTAATTATCAAATTAAGTCCCCATATAAGCACTAATGACATGTTCAAAACATGAACTGTTTATAACCATTATTTTTTTAATTCCTTTTCTGTGGGCTCCACCTAAATGCGGTGTAATCGTGTGATTGGCACGTGGGCTGTATAGGTCGTGCGCAGACATGTTATTTTTTTTGCAGGAAACTACAAGAGAGCACCTTTACCTGTGAAATATATACAAAGATTTACTGCAAGCAAAGGTGGCGCATTTCTATTTAGATTCTTATTATCTTTAGTGTATAATGTAAAAGGTCGTACATTGTGATAGTTTTTAAAGACTGTAACTAATTGAGCATTGGTCTGCGTAAAGAGGTAACGGGTCAAGCGTTTCTGCTTTTAACCCTCCTTCAACGGCTATTTAGTAATAAGTAGTAGTTACTAAAATTGAAAATGGATTTTTTTACAAACATACGTACTAAAATCTTGTTTTATTTATTGCGCCTAACTAGAGTGAAAAAAATAACACAGCGGAGCTAGTTTTATCATGGAACGGCACGGTACTCGTGTCGGTTACGTACTATAAGTCTATAACTCGGGTGTTCTGTGTCGTGATCATTTGCATGTTGTGATCATTTTTAAAAAAATTGACATGACACTGAACGTCATGCAAAGACCTAATCACAACACGGCACGGTACGGTACGTGGTCACGTGTAATTAAGATCATTAGATCTTGACCAAATAATGAATCTCGAATAAACTAACTTAAATTATGATAAAATGGTCACGCGAATCACGTTTGGACACGGCGTGACTCACGTGCCGTGACTACTCCTTGACATTTTTTGTCACAGCACGACACACGATTAAAATCACAGCACGACACGTTCTTTCCACTCTAATTGCACCAAATAGGAAAGTAGTCAATAAATTTTTTTTTACTCTGTTAAAGACTTGAGAACTTTTTTTTTTCTTAAAATTTTTTTATCAGATTTTTCCATTTTCATGACTTGCATCACAGGTTTGACAAGTTGACACACACATATATATATTCATGCAAGTAGTTTGGTGTCAAATGGTTGTTACACAAAATGTTCACATGAACTTGTGTTGTGGATGAATATATTTTTAGGGAAAGTTATCAAAAGATAACAAATATTGCTACTAGTGTACTACTACATGAATGTTATTTGTCTTTCTTTTTTCTTTTTATTTTGTTCACTTGTTTATATTTACAGCTGGTAGCCACCACCACTGGAGGAGGATAAACATAAGTTACAAAACAGTTGCTAAGTTCTTTTCTTTTTCTTTTTTTTTTCTTTTTTTTGTCATTTTCTGTTCTCAGATGTAGTGCTATCATCTCCAGTCTCATAGAATTGGAGAAGTCCATTGCCAATATGATGTTCACAAGGAAAATACTATTTTGCTAAATAAATACTTTCTATTAAGATTTTTTAAAATATTTTTTTTCCAAGAAACAGAATTTTAATGTACGTTTATTATTTCATAATAATGGCAATATTTTCAAATTACGTACTTAATAAAATAATGATTAAGGCTGGACTTTGAAAATGAGATCAAAATTTTAGAACATGTTTCTTAATAAATGTAATATTGTAGGACATGTTAATGCTAGTACCTAATAGATCAATGTAATATTGTAAGGACATGTTTCTTAATAATCAGCAAATCATAAGTAACTACCCCATCAATATTCATAGGAATAATTGTGTTTCTGATTTTTTTTTTCTAATTGAGGCTTTGAACATGATTTTTTTTTTTTTTTTTTTTGTGTTTGCACCCTCTAATAGAGGTGCAAACGGATCGGATAATATCCGATCGTATTCGAAAATTATATACGAATATCCGATATCCAAATATCCATACGGATATGATTTTGAATTTAATTGTCTATATCCGAATAGTAGAGATATACCGTATTATTTAATACATATTATGAAAATATTTATTTATATATTTATAGATATTCGATATCTGATCTGTATCCGTAAGTATCCATCAAATATCCAATCTGTATATATATCCGAAAAATAAAAGCAGATACAGATATAATTTTACCACTATGTAATACGTTTGCACCCTTACCCTCTAAAAACTATTCTGTTTTGGCTCTCTTGTTGTCAATAAGTCTCTTCATTTTTAAAATTTTGTATCAAATTAACTTGACAATCATTCCAAATATCTAAATCCTCTACTTAATTGTAATTCATTATTTTCAGCCAACTTTTCAAACCTAACTAACTTATGTAATAAATCCCTTAAACACATATTCAAGTTAACATGAACAAGTTTGTTAATCATCAATTTGTCATTATATAATAATAAAGAGTATTTATTTGACCAAGTGATGCATCCATTTTCTGTCACGTCCATTGGTTTTCTAACAATAAGGAAGAAAAACCAATGAAAATGTTGAATTGAATCTTGATCAAACATTTTCTTTTTAGTTGGTTGTTGATTTCATATTTTTGTTATCTAGCTCATCACTTAATATATAAAAATTATTGACAAAACAAGTATTTTAGTTCAATTAGAAAAAAAGGCTAAAAAGTGCTAAGTGCCATGAACCCACGATTGAGAGAGAGAGGTTTAATATAATTTTTAACATGGTCATGTAGGATAGAAAATAAAAAATAAATAGTTGACATATACATGTTTTCAAAATTAAACAATGATAGAGTTATGTTATGGTAATTTGAAAAATAAATTGTTGGCATTTTTTTTTACTTTATATTATGATGTCGAAATACCAAATCGAGTTGCTAAATGTCGGCATCTCAAAATATTTTTAATTTTATGGTTTTTAGATTTTTCCAACTATTTTTTTGATAGATATAAAAACTATTATTTTAAATGATATGGATCGTGAAATGATTTCATCTCTATAAAAGTAAAATAAAATAAAATAAAATTTATTTTTTTAACAATCACATGGGATTTGTTAATTTTTTATTTTAATAAATATTTTATAACAATTTTAAATTTCCTGACATGTGTACTGTATAACACGTGAATTGACAGAATTAAATGAATTTGCAGAAACTGGGCCGGCCCAAATGGTGTATTCATTTTGAAGCCCACCCACTTCATTAATTTTCAGATTCTCTGTATCATTTAAATGTAGCGTGTAGTTTAACACAACAGACACCCGGTTAACCGGTTTACCATACATATGAATTAGAATTGATCCATAGAATGTGGTTTCAATCACTTTCTCTATCTCTGGCCAGGTACTGATCTGGTTCCCCATTTCGGCTAATTTGAGATTTTTTTTTATATTACCGTTGCTATACTGATTTGGTTCTGGATTGTTCTCGTACCATCTTATCTTTACGGAATTGATTTGAATTAAAGCTTTGTATTGGTTAATTATTCATTGAATGCAACTAGGTTTATATACTGTACAAGCCTAGAAGGCTTAAAGATCAGTTGAGAATAGTGCCATTATTGCCATAAGTAGAAAAAAGGAAAGGTAAAATTTGTAAAAGAGCATCAAGCTCTAAGATATGCTAGCTTATTCAGCATCTCTACTGTGTAGATTTTGTTATGTATTACCAACAATTTCTAATCAACATTATATTTTTGTTGACAGGAAATTTCTGCGAAAGTGATTTCTCCAAGTTAGGGGATCAACTTATAAAAAATTATTTTCTTGCAAGTTGCTTATTGAGAGTTCTGGTTGAAAATGAACGGTCATGATGGAACTCTGCCCATAGATACCCGCAATACCTCGATAGATAAAATCATGTAAAATCTCCGGGACTTGCCTGAAAATCCAATGGAGGTAGAGAAGTTCTCCATTTTTCGAGTACCTGCGCATATCAGGCAAAAGAACAAGGAGCTCTATGAGCCAAAGATTTTTTTTTTTTTGAGTAAAGATTGGAGGTCAAGCCACCCAACTATTTAATACCTCTGTTATTACAACAAAGGATTTTTTTCATCTGGATTTCAAACCCATGACCTCTCACAAAGATTATTTCAATTGGCCCATACTACAATGGTAATGATGCTTTAAAAGCTATGGAAAAACACAAATTGTGTTATCTTCGAGACTACCTCTATCGAAATAGCAGAAACACCATTGAGCACTGTGTTACTGAATTAAGAGGATTAGAATCCCGGGCACGCATGTGTTATTTTGAAGAAATTAAGCTTCTGAGCGATCAATTTTTCAATATGATGCTCCTTGATGGATGCTTCATAGTTGAATTTCTTATGAAATGGTATTCCGGAGATCCGGATGCGGATGCGGATCCGATATTTGATGTTGGTTGGTTTTACCGTTAATAAGGAGCGACCTTCTCCTGTTGGAAAATCAGATTCCTTTATTTGTGATTCAGAAATTGTTCGACCTCCTCACGCCCCCTGACCCTGTTTTGGCTCGAGAGAATACTCCACTTGTTCCAACAATTGCCCCTCCTCTTGTTGAAATGCTTTTAGAGTACTTGTCACAAGAGGAGTACTTAAGGCTTCCAGACCTTGCATCTGTCGAGATTAAACACATTTTACACTTCTATCACCTCAGCTACGTGCACTCATTGAGACCTAATGAAGTCTCTGCAAAAACATACAGCATACAACGATGGTTGGACCCGATAAAGCTTGTGTTTGTTTTCCTCAATTTTTCTAGGAAGTTGTGCTTCGGGGAAAACAAATTGACTAATGCAATGCTTCCTTCAACAATTCCATCTGCTACTGAGCTCAAAGAAACCGGCGTAACCTTTAAGTGCAAGTTTACAAGAGGTTGTTTGAATATCACTTTTGAAAATGGCATCCTTGATGTCCCCATTTGTTTGCTAGAAGAGAGAAGGAAATACAACTTGTTGCACTTTGTATCTTCTGAGCAGTGCGAAACCAGACTCGACATGTATCTGATGAGCTATGTGCACTTCATGAGTTGCCTACTTAAAGATCAAAGAGATGTCATCCTGCTTCAAAAGATGGGAATAGTGAACCATCTACTGGCTACAAATGATGAATTATTGATTTCGTTTTTCATCTGGCTACACAAGTGCCCCACTATGTACTACGATACACACTACCTCAGGAATCTATTTAGAGATGTGAACAGGTGTTACTATTCTGATTGGCGTAGGTGGAAGGCAAAACTCAATAGTTGGAAGGAAACACTCAAGATAAATTATTTCAGTAATCCATGGTCTATATCACCTACAGCAGCATTTTCTCTTTTGGCATACACTGTCCTACTGACTTTGTATGCTATCCTTTCTTATTACTACCGTTAAAATTAGTTATTGCGTGTTGGTGAGCTTATTGAGCGAGTAAACCATTGATGGTGAGGGTTTTGATTACTTTCTGTTCCTTATGTTTTGCGAAGTTGATATTTATTTACTTGAGTGCTGAACCGTGATTGTTTGTATTTTTAATTTGTTGTTTTAAGATTGATATCATGTTATTAATGTGCTTGATTTGTGTAGTTTCGGTAATGGATATGCAGTTTGTAGTTAGTTTTCGTGTCTTGCGACTTTACCAGTATATCTTGCACTGGAGCATTTACATATTTCCACATGTGTCAATGAAACCCTTTTAGCTATTTATCCGACCTGTATCATATTAAATAAAATGGGTCTGAGTAAGAAGTTTCTTTTGTTAAAATCTTGAGAAATCTATAACACTACATTCACAGTAGTTATGCCTTCCCTTGTTTTGAACAGAGCTAAAAGAATTTCAAATGAATTTCTTTTTACAAGGACAAAAGAAATGTTATCGCTCAGATTTATTTCAGATTATTTATTTATTATTATTATTATTTTTGCACATTATTTCAGGATATGAAAGAGCATTTCACTGTATTCGCCGGAAACATAAACTTCAAAGCTTAATTTATCCATAAACTAACCAATTTATTTTGATATGGCTATAAAAGCCAACTAGCATTGTTTACAAGCACTAATTTGCTTTGAAATGTCGACTGTAATTTTATATAGGAATGCAATGATAGAGATTTTAATTACACATTAAAATTTATATTAAAAAAATTGTCTAATTAAGATCGAAACTCATCCCGGAATCTGTGCAAATATCGACAATTTAGAGTTGCCATATGAAAGATAAAAAAAAATTAAAAGCTTGATCCTAATTTTTTTCTCATAAATCTTTCAGAGTTTATGTTCAAAATTACAAATACGATGATAACCAGATATACTGATATACAGTAACACCTATTATACCCAGTAATAGAACTAGGAAACATATACAGTGGAAGCCAGTGTTGTAAAAAATGGCCGTTTAGATCAATTAATCGGCCGATTGGTCTTTGGTGGCAATCAAATCGTCACAAATTTTCCCAACTAATTGAATAATTATTCCTAATTATGGCCAAACAATTAATTACTTGACAGTATTCTGTCCGTCCGACGAACGCATACCGTTATTTACAACACTAGTGGGGCCACTTGCAAATTATACACAGAGAGGGACCAACTTGGTAATTTTACCTATTGTGTTAGATGTATGACACATTTTTTTTCTTTACTAAATGAAGAGCAATTAATCACCAATAATAGTGGAGAGAGCGTGGAACGGGCGGATTTTGTAATTTTTATCGGGTATGACAATGGCGGGCACTAATACGCTAAATAATCAGGCTCAAATTTATTAACTAATTGGCTACAAGTAACAATGAAAAGTGATACAGATAAAAAACAACTAATCGGGTTGAAATCTATTAAAGAAAACAAATTTGTACTAGAAAAAAATGATTAAAAAAATGTCTAAATAAAATATTACACCACTAATAAAATATAATACAAATATTATGATCTGAACAGATTTTATTAGTAATGCCAAAATTTTTTTTTGCAGAGATTTCCTTAGTCCCACTAGCGAATTTGGATTAAATTAAAGCTCCTTTGCCCGGCCCATATAGTAAACTACACAAAAATTGATTCTAATTTTCGAAATCTGTTCAGTGGGCTGTAAAAACCTATATCCGAAAATATTTCCTTATGAATTGGTTAATTTAATGGGCTTAATATCTACTTATTTTTGCTTCAATCTCATATTGATTCAGTCGTGGCGTTTGATACAATATCAGCCCTTGGATTCGCTCGGGATGTTGTGGGGTTGATCAATGGCTGCTGCGTGCACAGATCTCAAAGCGCTGCAGCTGCATCAAAACCGTTCGATCTGCTGTTTTGATGCATTGTTGTGAACAAATGTTTGGTGATTCAGTCCAACATCCATTAAGTGTTTGAATTGAAAGGAGAAGTTTATGATCAATCATTGGTTATTGGAATCGCAAAGCAGATCAAGAATTTAGAGTAACAATTACTCACTCAGAAATAAAATTCAAAATAAAGTATCTAATAGCGATTATTTGTGGAAAAATTATTACGGAAAATAATTACTCTGAGCCCAAAACAACTAATTATTAGATCACCTAAATCAAATTGAACTTCTAAATCAGACTGGGTCTTCAAAATTTGATGCATCAAAGGATTAATTGTAATCCCATTAGCTGATTTTTTTTTTGTATTTAAGTTGTAAATCTTGGGTAAATAAAAATGTGATGTATCATGAAAAAAACCATTCTAGTGTAATTATATTTATGGTAGATTGTCACAAGAATAATCTTGATACAGTCATTATCAATGCGTTGATATTGAATTAATTTGAATTGACCGTTTAATTGTTCAAATTTGACAAACTAAATGAAGATTGACAGCTTAGTGCATTTCATTAATTAGATATGGATTTATACTTTCTGAATTGTATGTCATTTAATTGGATTTTAAACTATTTTATTTCTTATCCTTTTGTTTTTTTTTTCTTTAAGTACTTGTAGCTGTACTTTTTGTATAATTTTTTTTATTATATATTGTTGGTTAGTAAGTTCCAGCTTATCTTGTATATATGTTTACTTATATTTTTTTTTTCAAGAAATATTAGTACAAAAGATATCAGAAAATATAAAAAAGCTATGTTATGATTTGACTTAGGAAAATATAAGTAGCACGAGTGTAGTAGAATATTTTTGGTATTTTTGTATAAATTAAAGGAAATAAAGATTGTGAATAGTAACGATACATTTAAATAACAAAAATCTCATTTATTCAAAGCTTAGTTCTAAGGATACAAGAGTCACATACTTAAATAGATATGCAAAAAGTAAAGACACGCAAACAACATGCTAAGAAATGCAAAGACATACTAACTTCGTGACCCTAACATGCTCTCGGCATGATTTGTATTTTGGGTTCATCACAGGCTAGAATGCTTTAGTGGTTGCAATTGCATTTTGGTAAGTTGTAGCGTTAGGCTAGAATATTTTAGTGGACTGCAATTGGTGAGTTGTAACAAGCTAGTTACTGTTCTTTTGCTTATTTGACAAAACACATCGATGAAAATAATTCACCAGTCAAATAAGAACTTGTAGATTGAAAAGAGATTCTAAATGAGACTAAAAAATAACTAAGAGTTTGTGATAAGGAAAGTTAGCCGGAAAAGCTTAATAACTACTGCAAAAGTATGAAAGATAAAATTATCAATTTTCTCCAATATCACATTTGTCACTATTTATGAGTATTGAAGACAGAATTAGCTAACACTAGTCAATTTGCAAAACAGAAAAAGAAAAAGAAAATACAACCATATCAGCTAACTTGCCTTGTGAACTTATATTTACTTATACACCTACCACTACTAGAATTCCAACTTTTTTCAAGGGGAGCATACCCTATTTCCAAGGGGAGAAAGGGCCCTTGGAAATAAAATCGGATTTGCTGACACATTTAACTATTTCCAACGGCAGTCACATGGAAATAGCAGCGCATGGAAATACCCGACGTCTGCCATTGGAAATGGTTTTTATCCGCCCTTGGAAATACTTTTACAGACCGAATACTATATTTTATTGAGATCTCATGGAAATAGCTAACTCCCAGCGCATGGAAATAATATGGAAGCAGTGAGACACATTATTTCCATGAGACTACCGTTGGAAATGTTGTGTTAGGTATGTTTATATTTTTTTATTGTGAAGCTCATGGAAATGATGAAGCACATTGCCCTTGGAAATGTTTTGAGATGTCTGTTTATATTATTTTATAGAGAGGCTCATGGAAATGCTGGAACACAATACTCTTGGAAATATTTTATTGATTCGGTTATATTATTTTATATTTAGACATATTTTTTCCATGAGACTACTGTTGAAGAAGTTTAGTTCCTGAAAACATAATTGTTTCTGTTTATTTGAGATGCTCCTTTGAATGTTCAACAATAATATTTATGAGTCTATCATTGGAAAAGTTTAATTCCTAGAGACAATAATATTTATGTATATTTAAGATCTCCTTTGAATTTTGAATAAAGATATATAGATCACAATATAAACCAATATTTAATTAAGAGCAAGAAAGGAAATTATGAATCCTTATTTCATTCTTTTGTAATTGTACAAAGTGGTATTACATCTCTCTTTTATAGCCCACGCAGCGACTTGATTAATCTCTTAACTACATCATTTAATGTTTAACTATATTCCTAATAGCAAGGTTAACTAACTAATTTCTGTTGTAATTGAATTATGTGATGCTCCAATCTATTGCTTACTCTTGTGCAAAAGGAACTAGCACCCTTGCAATTATAAAAAGAACTTACACATCTTAAATCTAAGAAAATATCATTACATCTCAACATAAAAATTAAAAGCATTGTACCATACAAAAATTAAAGCTTTTACACTACTAGAATTTCCAGTAAAGACAAGAGTACCAAGTAGCAATTGCAAGCATAGGATGGGCCCTCGCTAAAGAATTTGATTTTCTGACTAAAATAATATAGCTGCAACGGTAGGCTGTTGCTAATAGTCACGCTTACTACTGTCTCATAGTGACGCTTGCTAATAACTCCCACTGACTCTTGAAAAACAAAGGAGAATGATTTCTCAGCAGTAATTACATTGCAACACAGAGAATTTGAGGAGAACAAAAAAAATAGATAGTCAACCAAACAACCCAGTTTTCAGTCTAAAAAAGGACAATTTAAGATCAAGAAATAAATTATATTAGTGTTGTACTTTTAGACAAGCTATTATACAAATATATTAGTCTTACTAACAAGAAATCATAGAAAGCGTGCATAACACAATAACTTTATAACCATAGATAAAAAAAAAGCAACAAATGAGAGAGATCAAACCTCGAAAATATTCTTACAACTTTTTTTAGCCTTTGCAATTCGTTTTCGGGCTTTAACTCTTATTCTCTCAACTTCACCTTCAAAATACTTGCGTTGCCTCTCATTCTCAGTAATTAATTTGTCTAACTCTATGTCAAACCTCCTACTCAAGCTTTTGTAGTCAACTCCTTTAGTTTGACTATGTTCTCCACTTTCATTGCCTACTATAAAGAGAGAACAGTAAACAAAATTTTCTACTCATCCCAATTTATCTATTTGAGTAAAATATAGAAATGAGTTGATTGGCATGCTGAGCATTTCAAGATCAATCACTGCCTTCGTTGCCTTTTCTCTTGCTTGAACCATAGTGCCATGTAAGGAAAATTAAAATAAAAGGCCAAACAGTGACAAGTAATGAGTGTGCTATGCATGTGTTATGCATATGAACTGCTACCTAAATGATTTGGCATGGCACCTAACACTCACTATACCTCTAATGAACATTAAAATGAGATTAAAAAAGATACCAACCAAAAAGGAAAAATCAAAATCTGTCTCTGACTAAAGACCAATGTGTTGTGCATAGTACCATATTGGTTTGTACTATTTTTTTTGTATACATCCATAGTACCATATTGGTCTGTACATTAAACTGATTTATTTGATTTCACAATAAGAAGTTTTATCAGGGGCAATTTAGTCATTTTTCGTGCAAATTATCAAAAGGAAGACAATTCCTACAAGTACTGCTTTAATCTTTGTGCAAATTGTGTTCTGACAGTCCAGAATCAAATTCAAAAGTTTGAGTTACTTTTGAAGATCCAAATTCATACATTACCAGTACTCTGATTTCTATCGGGGGCAATTTAGTAATTTTCTAAAAACTTATGCACTGGAGTCATTTTATCAAATACCTTGTGTGCACGTAATCAAACACAGTTATACAACTAGAAAAACTAAAAAAAAAATAAACTATACCCTAAACCATATATTGGTAGCAATAATATAAATTCAATGGATTTGTTCTCAATAGTCATTTTAAGATGAAAGAAACTCATATTTGTTTAGCCTGGGACTGCTTTCAAATAGAACCTAATAGACCAAAAGGAATTTACATGAACTATGCACAATAATAGCTCAAATTACACAAATAGCGAACGTAACCAACCTGATCACAACCTAAACACAATAATAGCTCTAATTGGACTGTGAAATTCTAGTATTTTTGTTTGGGCTTTTCGTCGAACACTTTGATTGCATGCATCAATGCAACAAATTGATTGACATCAAGTTATCTCACAATTACACATAGGGTTTCAAGCAACACAGAGGAAACATACCGTAAATTTGTTTTGGCTCACACAAGAAATCAACAACAATTCATTGAGCACAGACATCAGTCAAGCAGGCGAAAATTATCAATTTACTAAAAGCCTATGCACTTATGTCATTTCATCAAACACCTTGTGTGCACGTAATCAAACACTGGTATACGACTAAAAAGAAACTAAAAAAATAAACCTTGGCACTGTCAGACTCGATTGTGAGTTTGATCCGCCCGTTTCAACCTTGGGAGCGGTGGTTTCTTCAATTGCGATGGCTGATCAGAAACTGATGTGGTGGAGAGAAAGAGGGAAAGAGCCGAGGAGAGAGACAGTGAGAGAGAGAGGTAGTGAACCTTTGGTTGAAGGGGGTTGAAGGGGGTTGAAGAAGATAGTGGCATTTCGGAAGAGAATAAATGAACTATCTGTTCATATCCGATCTAAGTATTTGGAGGTAGAAAAAATATTTTTGGCGGCAATTGAAAAATTGTGTCATGGTTAGATGGTTATGTTGTTTGGGAGTTTTAGAGGGAAACGAAATGGTTTTAGAGGGAAATGAAAGGAGGGAAAGGTCGTGAGAAAGGAAAACAAAATAGCTAAGGAGAAAAGAGAGGAAATAATAGCTGAGAAGAAATATGGATTGTTTCCTCTCTGGATGTGAAGAATTCGTATCCTCTGAGATATCTCAAACTTTGCATGACTTTTTGGAATATTTTAATCGTTCAAATACGTTCTACATGAATCTCAAGGCTCAAATAATACTGGCCCCCTACATTCCCCCGAATAGGCACCGGACACGTCGGTCACGCAAAATTTGAGATATCTCAGAGGATACGGAAAAATGCCGTCTCTTGGGTTAGTGAAGGCCTACGGAAAAATGCCGTCTCTTGGTCGATCGGAACCGTTTAAATTAAAGAGCACTGTATTTATTTCCTCGCATCAAAGTTTGATGAAATTTTATGTTCATTTACCAATCCATCCGGCTGACGGAATATCGAAACATCGAAGGGCTATGAACACTTCACGTTGGATCGAAGCTCAAACATAACCAATCTTCATAACTTTTGTGTTGGTTACGTTCAATATTTTGCATTGATCATTTTAATATAAATTTGGAATAATTTCATTACAGATCGACCGTCGATTGCTTGTGTGAAAATGAACGGTCTCTAATTATTGACTAAATTTTTAGAGAAATAACAATGAAATTTTATAAAAATGACATCTATAAGTATGATTTAGCCATAAAAGATGTAAAAAAATAGAAAATATATTTTTAAAATTCTTTTTATATTATTTGCTGCACAATTACTATCTAATTTATATATTAACAAATCAGAGCCGTCTGATTGAAAATGTGCTGTTCCGATTATCAATGATATGACCATCTATATTATATATTAATTATGAATCGGAGATGAATAGAGAATGAAAAATGGGTCCCACTTGACAGATTGGATATCAATGGCGAAAATTTTGTCAAGCAGAGGCGCGAAACGAAAATTTTGGAGAACTATTCCCCCCTTTTCGATTTCAATTGCAACTGCGCCGCCTTCATATTCTACCAAAAAAAACCTAGCACTAACAGACCCCTTCTCTTTTCTCAGATTCCTCTCAAAACATCCTCTTCTCTCAATTCCAAACCCCGACCTTTCCGCCCAATCCTATTTCTTCAATCGCAAAAGATTGATCTATTTCTCCGATACGAAAAAACAACAAAAAAAGGTGACGGCGGCGATCTCCGCAAACCCTCCGCCTCATCCAAGCAACGTCTCCTCCGATCGCTGCTACCCATTCCCACGACTTCTCAACCAAAGCTTCTCAAATCAAGCGATCTCCAAGGTACCAGCTTAAATTTCTCCACGCCAGGTAGCAACCTTCATTCTTATTATTCATCTTTTTTATTTTGGAAACAACAACAATTTCTGGAGATTAATTTCCATTCACACCTATAAACATTGATTGCATTCTTTTGGGCAGCAACGGTTTCTCCAAATTGGCATTTGATGCTTCATTTCTATTTTTGGGTTGGAGCGAATTTTCCTCAAAAACAGCAGCCCTTTGTTTACCTGAATGCATTAGCTTTCATCCAGATTGGACTTCACTTCTTGCTACAAGGTAAAACACTAAAATCCCAGCTCACAGATCTATTGATTTAGTTTATACAAATTCTATAATCTTTATGGAAATGACCCAAGTAATTTCATTATTGAGCAGATCCCATTTTGCAATTGTGACCCCACATTATTTGAGATTGAGTCAAGGATTTGTTCTTAACTAAGCATCACCCAGTTGAGAGTCAATAAACCCTGAATTTGCATTGAAGAGTCACTTTTGTTGTCAATTTCCAAACCCTGAATTTGCATTGAAAACGATACAGGTGAAGAAAATCCCAGGTACATACTACCTTTGTCTCAGCAATTCTTTGTATTTACGAAATGGAGATTGAATTGCCAAATAAAAGTTAATGGAAACCACCTTTGAATTGGCTCATCAAACCTATTTCAGTACAAAACCATAATAGTTTAAATGTAGCTGTTTTTTTTTGAAGGTTTAAATGTAGCTGTTAATTGAGGTAATTTATAAACTTCCAATTGTACTGGATTACTAATATGAGATGTACAAAAATCAGGGTGCTACTGGTTAAAACCCACTTGCTTACAAGTGGTATAATGTCAGGAAGTAATTCTTGGCTAAAAAATGAAGGTACTCTTTACAATGCTATATATTTGCATATGCACAGTAAAAATTGTTTTCTTCCATTTGAGCTTCTCATGCTATTTGCATATGCACAGCCCAAACTTGACTCTTAGAATCCAACAACTCCACTAAGCAACTTTAACCTTGCTGTACCTACCCCCAAAAATATGCAAATGACAGTAGCACATACTGGCAAGTTACTGCCATTACTTTGGTATTATGTCAGTGCAAAAATGATTCAAATTGAAGTAGTGTCGTCAGTTGTAACAGGTGGTAGAAGTACCTGTGTGGTATTTTGTGTTTTTTTATCATAAATCTATAGTACATGTGTGTCATTATGAATTCTTTTTTTTTTATCATAAATCTCTATTACACTTTTAGAGTAAATCATATAATTCTTTTTTACCCATTAAAGATAAAACAAAGTTAAACTTTTCCCCTTCCTCTTTTCAAATTGTGGGTATCATTCATTTTCATTACTGTCATTATGAATTTATCCCGCAATGTATCAAAATAATATAATTTGTTATGTTTGCAGATATGTTTTTGCGTGACGGCGGTCTACTAACAAACATAAAGTAATCTGCTGCAAGAGTATGGAATCAAAGTGCACTTGCAATTGCAATCTATGTTTGATCGAGCAAACATAAAGTAATCTCCACTTGGAAATGATGCAATTGCAAGGGGCGATGAATGGTGGGGCAATCCACCTCCAAACTGAACCATACATTCTGGTGTCATAAAGTGCACTTTTTGGTGAATTTACAAGTCCTAACACATCACCAAACTAGGTGAATGGGTCTTCGGTATATTTTGGGTAACTTAGTAAGTATATTTTTCTTAACTCATAGCATGTGGGTATATTTTGGGTATATTAGCAGTGTGCAAGTAAACATTGCTGTGTTGTAAAAGGTTTTACACATTTTTGTAATACAATGTGCTGATTATGTTATGTTAATGATTCATGGTTATTAAATGATTTGCAATCTCTATTCTCAATGTGTGTTTGTATCAATTTGTAAGCTGTGTTGTCAGCTATAATGGGAATTTGGGATTATGAAGTACTGGGTTGGTACTGGGAGGATTGTCAAATGAAAGCATTTGGGTAAAACAAAAAAAAGCTAGTTTTTCCATGGGTATATCCACGGAGGAAATGCACGCTATCATTCCAATAATAGCGCCAATATCTGACAGGTGGGGTCCACTTTCGCTGGTCGGGGTGGGTCCCACGTAAACTGCCCTTGGAAATACTCTAGTGGGTCCCTCGTTTGATACCCTTGGAAATACTCAGGTGGGTCCCAGGGGCCTTACCCTTGGAAATGTTATGGTGGGTCCCACATCCCCTCCCCTTGGAAATACTCTGGTGGGTCCCTCTTGTGATCCCCTTGGAAATAATAGAGTGGGCCCCACGATGCTCCCCTTGGAAATACTTCAGACAAGAGCCAAGTTTGAAAGTATTTCCATGCGCCCTTTTTCCAAGGGCAGTCTCATGGAAAAAGCCAGAAAAGGGTATTTCCAACGGCTCCGTTGGAAATACTCACTATTTCCAACGAAGGTATTAGCAACGGGAGCTTTTCCAAGGGTAGCCCTTGGAAATAGCCATTTTAGGGCTTTTTCCAAGGGTATGCCCTTGGAAGTAGCCATTTTCTGGCTCATGGAAAAAGTCCGAATTCTAGTAGTGTACTGACTCATATATATACATTCCCAACTATGATAAACAAGAACTAGAACTCATTTTCATGAAGTGTGTTAGGTGTGAATCAGACACAACCTTTATATGATCTTATACAAGATGCATTTTCTTGTGACTTTCGGATAACCAAACAACTAAACCTGTGTATAGGTCCCAAATTTCTTGGTTTCATATATTGTACAGTTTTACGGGCATGGTATTTTCATATTTCAAAATTTCACCATGAAGCATGTTGTTTTATTTTAAAAAAGAGTAAAAAAGTAATTATGAAATAAAAAAGAAGTATTTTTTGACTAATTTTTGAAACAGTTAGCAGGCCCGAGTGAAGTTGAATAATATATATGCAAACAATAAAAATAAATAAAGTGACATCTTTGGGTAGCGGCTAAAATTAATCATAGAATTCTAAAAATGAAGATTAATAGTATTGCATCATAGATTAAGATTAATTATGAAGAACACCACAAGTTCGATATTTTTTTTTATTTACAAAGTTCTACAGATTTTTGAAAACATTCTCTGTAATTCAACATGGGTGATTCAATCAAGAATAAGAAACCCATCTTTAAAAATAAAAATAAAAATAAAAATAAACAAGCGTTTCGTTCAATTAACAAACAAGGAGTAGAGCTAGGGTGTTTCTAAGTTTACCAAGTTTCTTTGTGAACTCAACTCTAAAATTTATCGGATTGACTTCAAACGACGAATCCAAACGTTAGAATCCTTCTACCTTACAAGTGATGCGTCATACAAAAAATTTAAAATTTAAAATTAATTTTGTATAGAGTCAAGTGGTCAAAAGTCGTCCAAAAAATGAATGCATTAAAATTAATTTATAAATCTTTTAATTTTGACAACTTAATTTTATACTAAATTAATTTAAAACTTTAAAATTTTCACTTGTAGACGCATCATTCATAAGGTAGAAAGATTTCAACGGTTTAGATTTATCGTTTGAAGTCAATTCAATAAATTTTTGAGTTGAGTTCACAAAAATATTTGGTGAACTTAGGAACACCCTAGTTCTACTCACAAACAAGATACAAATAGTAAAGTACACTGTTCCATTACGTCTGGCTTTATAATGTAAATTAACAAACTCAATACGGTATCCAAATAAATAAATTAAATGCAAAATGCTAAAAAAAAAAAAGGAAAGGCAATATTATACTCTGCAAAATATAACCAGTGGAAGAGAGGTGAAGCCATAGATGGTAGAATTTTGTCAATTGTGCCTCTTTGATGGTGCAGAAGGTTCTACCGGGCCACGCCGGTGAAACAAAGGACGTGACGCCTTCCTTTTACAGCTCGGATGAATGACATGCTCTCGAAAACAGTACACCTTGCCAAAACCGCCGCGCAATTTCAGATTTGACCAAATTTGATCGTTTTCATGTGCATAGCTAAGAAATGCACATTGGAGTGACAAAAGTGTGAGAAAGAGGGGAAGATAGCTTGAGAGAGAAGAAGAAGAAGAAAGAGATGACATGTTAGAGTTTCACCACTGAGATCTTGGTACTTCGAGAACTTATACACGTGTGTGCATTATTAACTGATAGGAAATGATAGTATGCAAGGTACTTGCTGACACAAATTTGGGTATTTAAGTTTTCATTTTGGTAAGGTTGGGCGGAAGCAGGATTTCTGACAGGGTTCAATCCCATTAATTAATCGGATTAAAATAGCTTATTGGGTTCAAACTCATTAATTAATCGGAAACTAGATAAAAAAAATCAATATAATAAGAAACAATAAAAATAGCATAGTATTACATAATAAAAAAACAATATAATATTATTTTACATATTAAAAAATAACAGAGTTGGTTCGGATCTGTAAATTTTTATAAAATTTCTATAAAAATAACAAAGTTTCTCACTAACAGTGCTTTTAATCTGATCTGAGCAAAACAATTTTCAGGAAGGAGCAAAGTGTTACCTAGCCTATATTTTTTCACTGAATTTTAAAATCCAGAAGGAGGTAGCTACCCCTCTCTGGCTGTGTGTGGTTCCACCCCAGGTTGTATGTGAGTCTAAATGCTGGCATGGAATTATTGCATATATACTCAAGGTTGTTTTAGTTTCTAAAAAACACGTATATAATAATTTATATTCAAAAACAGAAAATGTATGACTCTCATCGCTAACTAGTTCAATGCATTCTTTCTATCACTTCAGGAAAATGGAAAAAAGAGAAAAACATTGATAACTCAGCTCATTAATATTCAAAAACTAAAGTCTATTTACGGCTATGGTTAACTCAGGCTCATTACAGGCTATGAATATGATGAGCAAAAAAGGGTTGTTGCTAATCTATGAAACCTTGCTGGCACCTTCATTTTTCATTAATGCAGAAACAACAAACCAACACAATACTTGGAGATATTTTTGAGATGAACTGTCTGGTTAAAGTGTCACCTCTTGATGGATTTGTTTGCACGACCGTACAGGGAAGGCCACGTGACCTCCATAAAGCTTGAGAAATTGCACCTCTTACACCACTAAAAGAGCCAACCATTTTCCCTAACGACTCAAAATGTAGTGTTCAAATGCAATTTTTGAGCTTCAATATGCTCTACATTTTTTATCTCTCTTCAAAATCCAAAAATCAATTCGAACTTTTCAACATAATCTTCATAGTAAAATATACTTGGAAACCAAATTTTATATTTTTAAAATTTTTTTGACTATTTTTTTTAGATAGATACAAAATCTCTATTTTAAGGAAATTCTAGACCATCCGATAAAATGATGTACCTATCTAAACAAATAGTTGAAAGTTTTAAAATATATAAAATTTGGTCTCCAAATATATTTTATTATGAAGATCATATTAAGCTATTTGAAACGATTATTCAAACTTTGAAAACGGAGAGAAAGAATGTAAAGCATATTGAAGCACAAAATGATGATGCATTTAAACCCTCCAAAATGTAAATAGATTTGAATTGAAGAGTTATTAATCTCTGATGTTCTGTAATTTTATTTCAATCAAATTTTAGGTTCAAAGGGGGAACCTCACATAGAACAAATATTTCACAGATATGCTTCTGTGTTTTTTTCCAGGAAAATCATAAAGATATATTTGTTCAAAATTATTGTAAAAGTATGTCATATTCTAAAATTTTACCTCATCCTATTAAATATCCGACTCCTCTCCGCTCTGCTTGAGATGGCAACTTACCACCGCCAACCACACTAAACTCCTTATCAATCCAAACAACACACACACACACACACACACACACAAATAACAATCTAGTTCTTTTGGCTTAAAATTCATTCACTCATTGAACCAGGAAATGAATACAATATGAGAAGCAAGCTAAAGTACAAGCTTGCTTGGAACTGTCAAAATACTAAACATGAACTGTCTCCACGAATAAAGCAAGAGCACATGCCTAATTTTATTTGTTTTAAGATTTCAGAAATAACCTACACTTCTTGCCCTCCCTTCATCCAACTTTGGAGCCTCATCGTCTGAACCGAGATACAATATACGACCACCTGGTTCACCAACATGAACACATGAAATGTATAAATCAATTTGAAGGTAAAAGGTATACAATCAGGTTAAACATGAACCATAATGTCATAGGCTTCAAGGAATCATTATATGCTCATAACATAGAAGACAAACAAAAACAGTTTGGTCTGGCTTATTTCAGTTCCTATTTAACTTAGTAAATGTTGCATTAGTAAACCTGACATAAATTATTTTGAACCCATGAGTTGAGTTTTTAAAGAAAATGGAGAAAATACAAGAATTTACCATCTCCACGAATGGCAATCTCTCTTATCCGCCTGATAATACCTGTAACAGGGTCTGAAAAAACCTTGCACTCTATATTTCCTTCCAAATACAACACAGCTCTGCCATTCAAAAATAAACATATTAAAAGAGACCCACTTAAATATAAATTGATAGGAGTGCTATAGACTAAAACATTCCCTTCTTTTTGTTTATTTTATTATTCTTGGCAACTATCTTGCAAAAATTAACTTCAAAACAACCAGACACATATGCAACCCTTTTTCTCTTGCATGTTTCAAAGCTTTTGAACACCAAGCAACTAAACCAATTTGCATCTAAACTAAGCTTCTTGCAGAATGAAAAGCACGAAATTGAAAAAATATGAATGGTTAAAATGTCTCAATTACTTGTCTCCCTCATGTCTTCAAGTTTTATAAGTTCAACTTAACATCCGAAATTCAAAATAGCACAATAAAATTTTCAGATATGATCTTATTCAATATTTTCGCATATGTATAAGAAAAGAATTGTGGCATTTCTCTTTCATAATTTATATTAGTGGACATGAATAACATAATAGATAATATACAGAAAGTCCACATTAATATATATTTATAAACTCTCAATGCACATCAAAACAAAGCCAAAGTACTGCAATTCTTTGTGTGCTTAGGTAATGTGAAATAGATATCTCCCATTAATTAAGTTCATTGTTTGGATTTATATTTCAAGCTATTAAAATTGAAAAATAGAGGCATTTTAAACCTTTTAGAAAATACAAGTTTGTTTTCTCATCCCAGTTGTTAAAATGCTTCTACAACAAACCCAATGCATATTATAATGAGCTCTCAGTTAATAACATTTGATTGAAAAAACCAATCCAAAGTTTAACATCTAACACAATCCATTCAAAAAACCACCAATAGGTGATCATTTTATCAAACAGTTCATGCAAATTCAAATGTACAAATGTACAAAGCAAATTCAAACAGTTCATGCAACTATAGGTGATCATTTTATCAAGAGCAGAAGGTGTTACTTTGCACACTCAAAATTATGAGATTGCAGAGAGTTTCAATATCAGGAAAAAATAAAGCAAATGAAGAAAATTTCAGAAGATGCAATTTTCCAAAAATCCCACCAATTGAATTTGTTTGAAAGACACAGGTGTTCAAACTTTAGCTAAGTATAAGTTATCAGATGCTCAGGTTCAACTTTTCCTCCAATTTTAAACTACTAAAGTTTCAGAACAGAATTTTTATCCAGCATAGCCAAGTGCAATGAGCAGGTAACCCAGATTTCCAGAAACTAAACAATCTCTCAGAGGTTCAGGGATCCGACTCCGCTGCTCTCCAAATAGGAGAGCAGGACCCTGCTTTTCCAAATCCAACACAGACAAACGGTTAGATTTGAAAAAGCAGGCTCCTGCTCTCCTATTTGGAGAGCAGCGGAGTCGGTTCCGAGGTTCAGAAGCACCATTACTAACCATTAACCAAGTAAAATACACTTGGCATAATTTCCAAACCTGTGTTATGATGTGCTGCAAAATGCCCACTGTATAAAGAACAGAATCACCAGACTATACCTCATGTAACACTTATAGGACAGGAAAAAGAACAATTATCAACACATACCCTGGTTTGACTATCTTCATTGCGACTGGTACGAGCCAATGAGGATAGACGGAAACCCGATGCCACTGCACTGAGCACCGTGACTCGTACTCCTCTGGTCGCTCGTGCGCTAGCGGCCGGCGGTTGTTGCGGATTCCGCCGGTACCGAGGGAGAAGACCACGATCTCCTGACCGTTCCTCAGGCGGCGCTGCATCGGCGCCTGGCCGACCTTCCCGACCAAGATCGCCTTGAAAAAGCCCGGATCCATGCCTCCTTCGAGCTCGCGCGGCTCGAAGGAGCGACTCTGATACGAGGGAGTCTGGTCTGGGGAGGTGACGGTGTCATGATCGGGGGAGGTGAAGGTTTCTGACTCGGAAGAGGAAGAGGTGGAGAAGAGGCGGAGGGACGGAGATGGGAGGCGGAGGCGGCCGGAGAGAAAGCGGCGTGAGAGGAGAGAGTTCGCCATCGAGGAAGGGTTTTGGGTTTTGGTTTTGTGTGGGTGCGAGAAATGCGAAGTCAGTCAAAACCCTCTGGAAAGTAAAGAATTCGCATCCTCTGATTTTTGGAAAATCTTAAACGTTCAAATACATTATGCACCAATCTCAAAGCTAAAATAATGCTGGCCCCGCGCTGTTCCCGAATAGACACTGGACACGTCGGTCACGCAAAATATGAGATAACTCAGAGGATACGCACTCAGGAATGTGAAAACTCCCCGACCTAGTTGAATTGAGATCCAGTGAAGTAACTCATTTTTTGGATTTTAGATCGTAATCGTACGATTCGAATCGTATGGTTCCAATTCAAAATCCAAAAATTGAGTTACTTTAGGGATCCGGACCCTAGCAACCTAGTTTACATCCTTTTTATTTGATTTTCTAACTCAACCGATAATTTTTAAATTAAACAGTAAAATTTTCGGTTTAAATGATTCAGTTTAATTAAAATTTTGAATTACATCAATTTCTTTTATATTAAATCTGGTTTAATTTTGCTTATTTCAGTTAAATTAAACAGATTAAAATTTACTTAATATTCACTTGAATATTTTCAAATTTTTTTATTCAATTCGGTTTGATCTCTCTTGATTCAACTAATACATATCATGATTTTTAATTTTATGATTATAAAATGTAGTTATCTATGTATTGAACTTTGACAATTTCAAATTTAATCTTTCTTATTTTTAGTTAAATTAAATAAACTAAAATTTACTTTGATTTTTATATTCGATTGACAAGTTTAATTCAGTTAAA
Source organism: Carex arenaria (assembly GCA_964058825.1). Lineage (NCBI taxonomy): Eukaryota > Viridiplantae > Streptophyta > Magnoliopsida > Poales > Cyperaceae > Carex > Carex arenaria. The sequence goes on from CAXKVW010000811.1 coordinate 262,799, forward strand.
TTTCATAAATCTAAAAAAATTTAATTTGATTATTATAATGCAGTTTTAATTTAATGACCGTTTGAACATCCCTAACTCTTAACCTAGTTTACATCCTCTACAACTCATGTCACAAGTGGATTACATGTTTTATTTTCTTATTCTGATTTACCAAAAAAAGAGGAGAGGAAATCGGTTAAAAAAAATTAAGAAGAACTATTGGACATGTTTATGTAATTATAGTTTTTTATATCGCGAGTGTGGGATCAATAAAATTAGAAATGTTGATGACATTCTTAAAAAAATAACAATATATATGTTGTTAATATCATCTTAAAAGTTTGCAATTTGCTTATCAAATTAAATATCGAGTTCGTTAAATATTAGTGCAATTTTGTAGTTTTACTTGGAATTGGATTTTGTCTAAAGGGCTTTGGACAAAATCTCATCCAAAGTTGGACCTTACCGTTTGATCTGTTTAGATTCGTGTCAACATATTTAAAACTTAATAACACTAAATGACTCTGTAAATCTAAACCATTTGAGTAAATTTTAACACAGATTAGATGGTTTACAACTAACTTTGGATGAGATTTTGTCCAAAGTCCTTTGGACAAAAACTCCACCCAATATACTTTTTAACATCTTCAGTTTTAAAACATTCACGTAGGAGGTCGTGAGTTCGAAATCCAATTGTTCTGGTGGAGATTAAAATTTAAAAGACGACTTTCAATTTTCTCTAAGAAAAATTATAAAAAATTGATTCGGACTACAATAAGTTCTTCGCTTGAAGAATAAAAAAGAACAATGCAATTAAATATACACCGTCAATTTTAAATCGGATATTCAGCGTAAACCTAAGGCTAAAGATGCGCATTTTAGAGCAGTTAGGACTTAGGAACAGGAGAGAGCAGATGAAAAAGAAAATAGAAGTGGTACATTCAACATGCATTATTTTAATTTTATATGATTTGAACTTACGATTTTAGAACTCGATAGTCCAATTAATTATTAGGATTTTTTTATTAATATTAAATACAATATTTCGAAAAAAAATATTTACAAGGGTTTTAAACATTTATTATAAAAGCTAAAGAAAAAAATCAATTTATTACACTACATTAACAAGTAATGACAAGCTGACACTGTCAATGTTTTAATTGTTCGCTCATAGTTACTATGATGAATTAAATATATACATAAGACTAATTACGAGACATAAAACTTTGATATTTTCAGTGTTTTCAAATACTGAATTTATATCTTAGTCAAGCATATTCAAAGGTATTATAATTGTTTTTTTAACTTGACACCAATCTCAAAACTCAAATAATACTACCCTTGCATCATCTCCGAATAGACACCATTTTTAGTTAATATAAACCGTCTATTATAATTTGCTTGAGTCAGGTACTTGGGAGGATTCTGATTCCAAGTCAGTTGCTTTATGTGATAAAAATTGCATATTGCTATTTTATGATCAAATCGTGTAATTAAACATTTCAGTGAGGTTGAAACTAAATCTAATGAAATCTTAACATATAATCCTATAACTTTTATATTTTATTTTGATTTTCCAAATTCTAAATGTATAAATCCAAATATATTTATTTCTTGATTTTCTCTAATATCTCATTTCAAATTTCAGCAACATGTACAAAATCATAAATAAAATTATTAAATTTGTATTTTCATCAACTGTTTTAGAAAATAAAAATAGACTCGTCAAATAACACTTTTTAAAAATATTATCATATATATAACAATCGGCAGTTAACATCATTCATGTAATATGAATGATATCTTAGATAACAGTTAAATAACATTTGCATGATAATAGATCATTCGAAATCTTCCCAATCTTTTTGTCTCCCTTCTCATTACATTTGCATATTTTTTCTACAAATTATTTACAAAATGTGTTTAATAACTCTTGATATAAAAATCTAAACACACGCACTATATCGCGTCATAAAAAAATTGCAAGTTCTAGCTTAATAATTTGACAATAATAAAGAATTGGAAATGACAACTTTCTGAAAATTATAATTTAAATGTTTAAAAATATTCGTAAATTTTAATGTATACTTGAAAATGGAGTGACCAAAAGTCGAATAGTATAAATTTTTTGTTTCTATTATCATAATATAAAACTATGCTTATTTCTTTGTAATACGTTATTATTTTACATTTATAAGTTAAAAGATGTATTTAATTAAAACAGAAATTTGATAACTAAGCCATTTTACTAATATAAAAACACATATAATTGAAACACTAACAATATTCGAACATAACACCGGTAAAAGTTATTTGTTAAGCAAATTTAAAATTATAAATAACATCGTATTAATTAGTCACATCGAAATTAGGAAGTGCAATAAGTAATTTGCTAGTGCAATGAAAAAAAAAAATCGGTCAAGTCAGATAGAAAACTAGGATTATTTTTTAAAATAATTTTTATATAAAAAAGAAAGAGAAAAATGTATAAAAAATAATTTTTTTTTTTGAGAGAATAAAAAATAAATTTGTTGAAAATTACAATACAAACATACAAAAAGTAAAGAAAACGGTCCAATAAAATTAGTTTTAAATTTCAAAGACAAATATAAAACTAATTAGACTTGAATTTTTTAATTTAAAACTAGACGGTAAATAAAATTATTTTTAAAATTATAAATAATATCGTATTAATTAATTCACATCAGTATGGAAACCATAGGAAAAATATGGAAAGTGCGATAAGTAATCTGTAAATCTTAATTTCTAACGATCTGATGACTTTGTAAATTAGACAATTTTGTGGTACTTTCTGGAAAACTTAACAACCAATTCTCAAATTGTGACAGTCAGTTTCCATTTTAGGCGAATGCCTAGTTAATTTAAGCACTTCACATAATTCAGTTATTGGTTAATATTCATCTTCACAATTTACTAACCAAATATCTTCTCTTGTCTCCTCTTCATTAGCACAATTATAATACCAACCAAAAGTGAAAAAAGTCACAAATCATTCAAGAATTAATTCATTTTAATGCTATTCAGCTTGGTTTTGTGGTTGTTAGCTTTTATTGATGTCTTAGTTAGCTATTGCTGCTATATGTTATAGTCTTTGATTTTACTGGTTTATGTATGCATATTTTTTTGTACATGCTTGGAGCTCTAGTTGTTTGGAGCTTCTCAGCATATGAATATTCTAGTTTCTAATGAAATTGGTGGGTTTCACCACTTTATTGAAAAAAATCATTTTAATTTTAGCACATTACCACTAATCGGCAAATTAAATAGGTTTCTCATTTTTTTTAAAATTAGTGACGTGTGATTTAAGCTTATAAATTAGGATTGGTTTAATATTTATTTACAAATTGTTTACTATTTATTTAGAATTTTTTTAAATTGACGTTTTTCAATGGTCTATAATTATCTGAAAATAATAATTTTGTATCCATCTTAATAAATACTAAAAAAAAGTAAAAAAAAATGTACAATTTGGTCTCCAAGCACATTTTAATATGGAGATCATGTTGAACAGTTCGGATCGATTGTTTGGAATTTTAAATCACAAAAATAACTTATAAAAAATGTGTCAAGATATGTCACCATAAAATAGTATAATTGAATCTCTCTTCTTGGTTTATAAGTGTATAAACCTACCGTAATTTGGCAGTCATTTTTATTTATGCCCACCATTAAATATAATTTGCCAAACCTATCCACCAAAACTAGATTCTATCAAAACTACCCAAACTGGCTATTAAATCGGCCATTAAATCGCCGGTCCTTAATTTTTTTTTTAAAAGTTATAATTTTTTTATTTTTTTTATTAAAGTTTGAGAAATTTTTGATATGTTTCTTTGAAATTGGATAGAAAAATATATAATTTAGTTTATTAGAAGGACTGAAACAAATAACCCGGATCAATATTTTTCAGATCGGGTTTTTCGCGGCTGTAAGAAAAATTAAAATATTTCTTTGTGTGTTATTGGAAAAAAATAAAAATACTTTGAATCTGAATTATTGATCCCGGTTCAAAAGTCACTTCTAGGTAAATACAGAAAATATTATGGTATTTCTATTTTAAAAAAAATAAAAATTTAAGAAAAATGTTGCGCAACTTGTAATCATTACTCAAATAGTGTTGAATCTCAGTCGTTCGTTGTTTTAATCTGATATAATTCTCGCATCAAAAAGTATGCATTGTGCATAAAAAATCGTGCATAATATATAAAATAATTTAAGAAAAATGTTGCTGCAACTTTGTAATCATTACTCAAATAGTTTTGAATCTGAGTCGTTTGCTGTTTTAATCTGATATAATTTTTGCATCAAAAAGTGTGCATTTTGCATCAGAAATCGTGCATAATATATAAAATAATTAAAAAAAAGTGGCCGCAACTTTGTAATAATTACTCAAACAGTGTTGAATCTGAGTCATTCGTTCTTTTAATCTGATATAATTCTCGCATCAAAAAGTGTGCATTGTGCATTAAAATCGTGCATAATATATAAAATATTTTTAAAAAAGTTGCTGCAACTTTGTAATCATTACTCAAACAGTGTTGAATCTGAGTCGTTCGTTGTTTTAATCTGATATAATTCTCGCATCAAAAAGTGTGCATTCTACATAAAAAATCATGCATAATATATAAAATTCTGACACAGTTTCAGAAATTTGTTTTATTTTTTTGAAAATAGAAGAATTCAAATATTTTCTATATTTACTTAGATGTGACTTTTGAACCGGAATTAATAACTAAGATTCAAAGCATTTTTATTTTTTTTTCAATAATATACAAAGAAATATTTTAATTGTTCTTACAGTCACAAAAACCCGATCTAAAAAATATTGATCCGGTTTATTTGTTTCAGTCCTTCTAATAAACTAAATTATATATTATTTTATCCAATTTCAAATAAACATATCAAAAATTTCTAAAACTTTAATAAAAAAATAAAAAATTATAACTTTTTTCAAAAAAAAAAAAATTAAGGACCGGCGATTTAATAGCCGGTTCCTAATAAAATTAGGAACCAGCTATTAAATAGCAAGTTTGGGTAGGAATAAATTTTTTTGGATTTGTTGGGCATAGTTGGCAAATTATATTTAATAGTAGGCATAAATAAAAATGACGGGTAATTTGGTCAATTCTCATCTCTAACATCTAGATGTAACTATCACCTAAATGAGTTAATAATCTCACAATTCAAATCACATACATATAATTAAAACTCCAAAACAAATCAATCACAACAGTACTAATTATAATCCAAGAATAATTACTTCAAAGTCAGTTACAGTTTGACTTTGAGATATCCGATCCAGAGGCGGAGGCACTTGTTATAAATGAGGGTCAATTGATCTCTATTTTTTATTTTTTTTGTTTATTGGTGAATTTCTATATAATTTAGTAAAAAATACTATAAAACCGTCAAATTGACCTCCATTCACAGCATAAAAATTTTATATGCTTGACCTCTATAGTTTGAAAGTCTAGCTCCACCCCTGATCCGATCAGCAAACTTGAATTTACTATCGTCTTTTTTTTTCCTCTCTTTTCTTCTCAATGTAGAGCCATAACCTTGGCTTGCTAGTTAGTGTTTCAATTATATGTGTTTATCAGAAAATTTGTAAAATATTTATTCAATCAATTTTCATCTTTCAAATTTCAATTCATCTACAGCCCTCTCTGAATTTTTTTTTCAATAGATTCAATTCTTTTAGGAGTAGAGCCACATGGTCCGAGGGCAGCCTTCTCTGAAATCCCCGCCCCCTCTAAATGTTTGATTTGTAATTTGGGTTATTTAGAGTTAAAATTAAATAAATTTGTTGAATTTTGATTGGTAATTAGAATTATAAGTTAAGCATAAGAAATTACAAATCAAAGCATTGGAAAATATATGTTAAAGTATTGATTTTTATCGAGTACCCAATTAGTTAACGGATTCCGCCGGTACCGAGGAAGAAGAGGCAGAGGAACGGAATTCGCTAGCGTCGCACGGCTAGGGCCCTTGGGAAGGGCACTGAGAAAGGGGCGGACTGGGCTGCGTCTCAACAGCCGGAGGTCGTTAGGTATTCTTCAGAGAAGAAAGGATTCACGGAGCAACTAATGGAGAGCACCACAAAAATTAAATACCGATTCTACCCTTAATCAATTAACAGCTCTGATTTATCCAAAAAATTTAACGCTATTTTTTTTTTTGTCCATAGAAACATCACTCAACAAAAGATATAACTTATTTTCAGTCAAACAATTAAAAATTATTGGTTAATGAATTGAAAGTGAGAAAACAAAATACTTTCAAAATTTGCTCCATATTTCTGAACTCGAATTCAGCTATTTTTTGAATAAGAAGAAAAAAAATTCGAACTCGGATATCTCAGATCCGTAAAAAAGTTTTTCTGGGAGAGAGAGAGAGGAAGAACAGACTGGGGGCGGGGTTTCTTCCACAGTAAGGGAGAGAAGAAAGAAATAAAAGTGGTGGAAAGAGAAATAGAAGAGAAATGGGTTAAAGTGGAGGGTGGGGCCCATCTGTCATAGAATTAGAAAGAGAGGTGGAGAGAGTAAGGCTGGGGTTGTGTGGCCGTATGTGTATCGGATACTTTTATTCTGTATAACAATTTAATTTCTTTATAAATGAATAGTTTAAATCCTAATTGAACTTTATGCTCTGTATAATATAGTTTTTTGAACTTTTTAATTTTAGGAACGATTTATTTGGATTCAAATTTCCATCTCAATTTATTTTATTAGATAAATTTTTAATTTTGTTGAATTTTTGGTTTATAGTAAATAAAAAAATCGTTCAAAAGTTCGGTATATAATATATAAAAATATTGTAAAAAAATTGTTGATTTTTTTGGGATTATAGTAACAGGTACCAATTTCAGTTCAAGTACTAGCAAGAGACCCTATATGCTTTGTATAATATAGTAAAATTTCTAGTACTTTTTCAAAAAAATTGAAACATTAGGAAATTATATTTGTACTAAAATCCATACTCATTTTTCAAACTAGACCTTTCTTTGAATTATTTGATACATCCCTTTGAAATTTAGCCCTAATTCCCTTAGAAATGAAAATTTTATTATTTGAGAAAGCAAAAACCTTTATATAGTTATTCCTATGAATTATTCGGCAGTATTTAGCACCGAAAAGTTCGTACAAATTCATTGAAGACCTTCATGTTGTCAAGTACATCAATATTCATTTGTATGTACTAAAACAACCATGTGTTTTCATGTTAATTTTTCACAGAAATTCAATAATTGCCGGTGAATAGAATTTCATAAATTATTTTTGCTATACCCGAATAACAAAAACCAAGACTTATTTCAAACTAATTTCAATAACTCACAACATATATTTAATTACCAAAATAGACACTTAGTACCACTCCGCAACTAATTTGAACTAATTTCATTACTTTTGAATGTTTTAGAGGGGAAATACATAATTTCGAAATTTAGATGACGAAATAAGTAATTTTGAGATTTTTGATGGGTATACGTGAAATTCCCTAAGAATGTTGTTCAAGTATTAGTAGAAACTGGAAACACCACACTTTTATTGTTCAAGTATAGTAGAAACTGGATGTTGCATTCTCACAACTGCTGCTTTCTCTTTTACTTTCTCTCCTTTTTATGCTTTGCTTCAAGTAAATATATTCGTTCTCTGTCTTTATGCTTTGCTCAAAGGTGTGGCCAAATTGGACTATTTTCCACCAAAATCCGACATGTGCTTTGCTTGCACTGATTATTATTTCCTTTCCCTATAGCTTCCTTCTACTGTTTTCAAGTGCTTTCTCAGTTTCTCTTGATCTATTGCCCTTGTAATAGTTTCCTCTTTCAAACTCGAACAAATTAACAATTGTAATTTAAGCAATGGCAAGCGTGCTGATCTCGAACCTGATATCTATCCTGCAACAACCCGGATTGATGCCGGGAATGGAGGAAGAGTGCCAGCAGCTGCTCCAACTGTTGCCCGTGCTCCCTTGTGTTGAACAAATTCTTGGACCATACGAATCTTTTGAAGACGCCGTGGAATGTGACGCCTGGCTTAGGGACTTTAACGCAGCGGCATATGAAGTTGACGACATAGTAGATGAGTTCAGATATGCAACGCTTCGAGCAGAGGCTGAGACCAATGGCCACCAGAGTGGTGACAAAGTAAGAACTAGTAGCTTCTCTCTTTGTAAATTAATTAGTGGGATGAGGGAGAGGCTCCCCATTGAGGGAGGGATGAGGGAGAGGCTCCCCATTAAGGAAGAGATGAGGGAGAGGCTGTCAGGACTTGTGATCAGAATTCGAGGTCTTCTTGAAACGTCGACTCATTTCATTAGTCAAGATAGACAGGGGCTAATGCCCGGAGCTGAAAGTCGGGAAGACCCGATTTTATCAAGCCTGAAAGAAATTGATCCTATTATTATTGGCAGAGATGAATACAAGGATCGAATTGTGAACTGGTTGCTTGATTCCAACGCTGTTGGAGATACCAATACCATTCCAGTACTCCCAATTGTTGGTATGGGAGGTATAGGAAAAACTACCCTTGCTAGGTTCACATGTGCTGATGCCCGAATCAAGGATAATTTTGAGGTTATTCTATGGGTTGATGTTGGAGAAGAATTTGATGTTGCTAGAATTGCAAAGTCCGTGATAGATCAGGTAATAGGGAAAGATTGTTGCTTATCTGAAGATGATCCTGATTTACTACAGCGCCGCATTTATCAAGAGTTAAGCAGTAAGAGATTCGTTCTTGTCTTGGATGATGTAGGGGAGGATGTGGATCTGTCGAAGTGGGAGCGGTTGAAGTCATGGCTTGAGCAATCTGCTGCAATTGGGAGTTCCTTAATAGTAACAACACATGTGGATAGTGTGGCATCCATGATGTCCTCAGCAGGTGGATATCAAATGTACATAAGGTCTTTGGGACACAATGATCTTTGGACTCTGTTTTGCAAGAGAGCATTCTTTGCTAATGAAGAAATTTCTCCAGAGGTGCTTAAGATTAGCCATCAAATACTCCATAAATGCCTTGGTTTGCCTCTGATAGTGAATCTATTGGGTGGTCTGATGAGATTCAAGAAAGAGCTTGCTGAATGGCAACAAGTAAATGACCAATTAAATTCCATAGATGGGATGGATTTGTGCATTACTCATTTATCTCCTGAAACTAGAGAATGCTTTGCCCTTTGTTCTGTCTTCCCTGTGGGTCATTACATGGACAAAGAGGTGTTGGTCAAACTTTGGATGGCCAATAGTCTAATCTCTTCTGATAGATCAACATCTGTAGAAGAAAAAGGTAACCGCATATTCAATGAGCTTGCCTTGAGGCAATTCTTTGAGGATGTCAAACTTGTTCCCGAAAGTTCATCTAGGGACAAACATGGATATCATAATAGAGTAATATGTAGGTTGCATACCAGGATACATTTTTGGGCGAATTATTTTTTACGATATGAATTCGATTCTGGATCAAGACCCGATCGTTTTCAATTTATAGTTGGAGATTCAGATATTCCTGTTTTATTAAAAAATAATCCAGATGTGCGTATCTTGATATACTCGAATGATCCCTTCATTAGAACTGTCAAATGCAGTGTGCTACTCAACTCAAACTCTTTGAGAGCTTTGCACTTGCCCTCGGCTTTATTTGACAGAGATTTGTTTGAACTGAAATATACAAAACACTTGAGATATCTTGATCTATCTGGCAGCAGAATTAAGATATTACCAGAATCCACAAGCTCGTTATACTTCATACAAACTCTAAATCTCTCAAAATGTTTGCTTCTTGGCCGGCTTCCAGAAGATATGAGATACATGAGGAGCCTTAGGCATCTCCATGTTGATAAATGCCCGAAGCTACAAAAAATGCCATTACATCTCGGGCAACTGAGTTGCCTAAACATCCTTACAGCTTATATTGTCGGAGAAAGTGCCGGCAACGGCATTGATGAACTAAAGTATTTGAATCTTAGCGGCTTGCTAGGGATATATAACCTGCGTAACGTGAAGGATGCAATAATTGCCAAAGAGGCTGATTTGTTTTCAAAAACAAATTTGGAGCGGCTAACATTATGCTGGGGTAGACAACAACTGGTTATGTCAAAAGAAAATAATGATTTGGAGGTATTGGAGGCTCTACAACCTCACAATGGATTGAAGGTGTTGAAAATACAACAATATGGGGGAAATGAATTTGCAAATTGGCTTACCAATCCAGTAGGTCTCCAGAATTTGGTTGAACTTCATTTGATTGGTTGCTCACAATGTAGCACCATTCCACCTGTGTGGAAGGTGCGATCCCTTCGAGTTCTCAGTTTAAAATATATGATCAATCTGACATGTATGTACAACTTCGAGTTCACTTCCTTAGATAAGAAAGATGGCTCAGAGCTATTCCCAAGCCTCAAGAGACTGGTATTAGTCGGACTGAAGAGGTTGGAAAGATGGTATAAAGAACAAGGAATGCAGAGAACAATACCATCATTTCCCGTGCTTGATGAGATGGAAATCACAAATTGTCCAGAGCTGAAAAGCATGCCTAGTGTTCCTGTGCTTAAATATTTAACCATAAGCATCGAAAATCATGGTCTGCTCCAGTCTACCATTGATCTGATAACACAATCACAGAGCTTAGTTGAAGTCAACATGGCAAAAGCAAGCGATTCTGATAATGAGGCATTGTCAGCATTAGGTGCAGAAGTGAAGGGACATAATAGCCATAAGCTTCGAGTAATGCGACTGGAATCAGCTAATAGTTTTTTCATGGCCAGGGCAATACCGCATCTAAGGTTGGGTTTTTGGAGATCACTGGTTTCACTTGAAAATTTGGATATTTTCAATTGCAGCAGCATTTTTGCCTGGCCATTAGAGGAGTTTAGAAACTTGCACAAATTGAAACGGCTATCTTTCCGAAAGTGCCCAAACCTAACTGGTTTGCTTCCTAACCAGTTGCAAAAAGACGAAAAGGTTTTACCGCTGCTACAATACCTAGAATTCTATGCATGCCCTTCTTTGAAAGAGGTTCCGAGGTGCACATCGGTTCTTTACTTGGAACTAGATGAATGTCCTGAAATCAGTTCAATTTCAGGTTTAAATAACCTGAAGATGTTGTACCTCTCATGCTTAATCTGGACGTCTTTGCCAACTGGATTCGAAGACCTCGACAAATTGGAGTCTCTTAGGGTGTCCGAATGCTACTGCCTGACATGCTTGCCAGTTGAGTTAGCAGGTCTCACAACGCTTCAAACTTTGATCATAGACAAATGCTCAAGAGTGCATTGTCTTCCCGATGGTCTCGACCAAATGCTCTCTGGTCTTGAAAAATTCCAAATCTCAGAGTGCCCTGATCTAGAAAAATTCTGTGAAGAGGGACCATATTCTTCCATAATCTCACAAATTAACAAGAGGAGAAACAATTCAGCTGGACCATCTACTGAAGCTTGAAGGTACATAGCCCTCCTTTCTCATGTATTATTATAAATTTGTAATTGAGCCCTTCCCTTTCCAAAACAAATTTGGTGTTTATGGAAAAAATGATTTTTGTGCTTTTATTATTACCTCATTCGGCCCTTGTTAATATGGATAATCAGTACACTTTACCTAACTAGAAGGTTTATACATGGATTGAAATCCATACCCCATCTCTTTACTGGATGGTGATTTTAGGTACCAAATTTAATAGATCCCAGTTATGATATTCAGTACCAGTTACATTTTTTTTACTGCTGTTTTCTTTTTTCTTTTTTCTTTTTTCTTCAGTAGATTTCTCCAATATTCAGAGCCAGCTATCATATATACTGCCTCATATAACACCTGTAATAATCCTAGGTCTTATATATGGGAAGAGTATTGCAGCTTTGCACAGAGAGCACTAGACAATTAGCTCTTTGCACAAAAATATAAATATATATATATATATAGTGGGATCAAGTTCTTAACCAGATAGTTCATGATATAAAAAGAATGCCCCATTTACGCTTGTTGAAACTAACTTTCCACAAGCACCTGTAATAACATTTCCATATGCCCCTGTTGCTCAATCACCTATAGGGCATTTTGGAAATTATTCCCTTTGACATAATTATTCACATTGTTTCAGACTTTTGAGACCTATAAGAAACCAGGCCTTAAACAAATGAACTTTCTAATGATAACAATAAGAAGAAGCTAAACAACCCCTGCTAAGTTTCCATACAATTTTACTAATATATTCCTTTTTCTCCACCGGTGTAGTAGTTCATCAGAAGGCTCGGCATAGGGTGGATTTTGCATCTCTTGATATGTCGTTGTATAGCAATTAGGTACGTATATAGATAAGTTCAAATCTTTCTTGTTTTATTAAATTCAGAGTTACTTAAAACATTTTATAGATTATATTATTGAGGTTGACCTGGTATTTCTGAGTTAATATTTCTTCTATTTCCATATTTCTGTGTTGTCTGGTTATCATGCTAAACGATCCAAAATCAAGACTCACTAGTTATTGTTTCCATATTAGATTTAAAAAGAAGTTCACAATGGCACAAAAGGACAATCAAAATTTTTTACAATATAAGAAATCAGGGATATATACATCTTGTTTAATTATTGTTTCATTGCAATAACTTTAATAACTTTAAGTGCGGTAAATATTTTTTGATATCAGCTAACTATGCACAGTCGTTATAAATGTTAACTTTTTTTAAGGAACTGGTAAATCGCCTATTATATTTTCAACTAAAACAGAAAAAAAAAATTAGCAGTAATTCAAGTTTCATGGATATAGCTACTCAAGTTTCATCGATGTAGCAATGATGTATGGAATTTAACAATTATATAGCTACTGATTTTATTTTTTATTTTCGCTTCTTCCAAAATCTTTCATGTCATAACAAAAAATATTCCAATTCCATCATTTTTTTGTAGTGCCATGAGTATTAAAACAGTTGTAACATTTTACTTTTCAATGTATGAGAAAAGAGTACGCGGAAGAAGAGGAGAAGCATCCATTTGCTGACTATTTTCATGTAATTTAGTTGGGAGAGGAGGGTGTCCGATGCCCATCGGACCAAACTCGGTTCGATGGGTGGTTTTTACCGTCCGATCCACTTCAAGATTTGTGTGCATCACTTTAATATCCGTGCACACAAATCTTGAAGTGGATCAGACGGTAGAAACCACCCATCGAACCGAATTTGGTCCGATGGGCATCGGACAGTCCTCTGGCCCAATTTAGTTGTGATCTTGAATTGTTACTAGTTGAATGAGTTGGTCCGTATACAATATATCCTCCAAAATAAACAAGTATTTTTAAATTTTGTTTTGTCCCTTAAACTTAAAAACTCTATATAATACAAGACGAAATCAACATATATATATATATTTATAGTGGAACCAGTTAGAGTTGTTATCTAGTCTTTTTGGCTTGAAAGGACTAAAATATGGTTTAAGGGGGTAGCTCTATTATTTCCTTACTCTTATTTTGGAGAAATTCAAAAAATGATGATTCTTTTTATAAATTAACTCTTATTTTTCCACATGATATGACAGAATTACCCTTGCAGGAGAGTACAGGTACAATTTCCAATATCGAATCCTGGATTTGGACTAGACCTCTGTGAAGCAACTGGTTAAAAGGACTTTATTTGCTCTTTTACTTGTATCTTCCTTTGGAACTGATATTTGCTTTGAAATACTGTTTTGTTTTATCTTTGGTCTGTACGTAATAGTTGATACAATTCTTCTTATGTTTAAGTTTGAATGCATTGTTACTCTTTAGTATGTAGGACTTCTAAAATCATAGTCTGTAATACTTTAAAGATAGTTGAGTTATGATACATGTGCTCTCTACTTGTACCTTCCTTTGAAACTGATATTTGCTTTGAAATACTGTTTTATTATATCTTTGGTCTGTAATAGTTGATATAGCTTTTTTTCCTTCAAAAGCGAGCCGAGTCGAGTTTGGGTTTTTTTTAGTTTTGAGTCTGATTCGTTATAAAATATTGAGCCGCTCAACTCATAGATTCGCTAGCCGGCTCGACTCATTAGCAGCCTTGTACATAACCCCACAATAAAATTTCATACAATTTTAGTATTGTTTGATGGTGTATCAAGGATCTTTTCTGAAATATTGAAATTTCAAGTCACTTGATGTACAGTGAAACATAGACTAGACACAGTAATGTTTTTTATGAACATCATATGTATACCACTGTTTGAATTGTGTATAATTCAGTGCCTTCCATTCTTGATTAATTTGTGTACAAATTAGAGGGGTTCACTGTTTGATTTGTTGTACTTTTTAACCAATTTAAGAAGGTAGGAGTATATTTTTTTTTTCTGTACACCACTGATTTCTTTTGAGTGGATGTTGCACATTTTTTAGTGAAAAAATAGAATTGATTTACAATAAAATGAAATCACAATTTTTCACAGATTTTGCACGTTTGAGTTCATAGTTTTGTGATCATACGTATAAATTTATGTTTTTTTTTACATCACATTAATCTCAGGTCCGGTATAATTATATGTTTGTACATTAAAGTGTATTTTTTAATTATCTATTTTTTTTAGTGTCGAAAAAAGAAAGTTTTTGTTTGGTATTAACCTTCTCTTTACTAAATTTGGCTTTTGAGAAAGAATGTTGCATTTTATTCCCCACCCCCCGCCCCCCCCCCCCCCCCCCAAAAAAAAAAAAAAAACGATGATTAATGATTGTGGGGCATCTTTTGCATGAGGGGTGTTATATTGTGTGATGTGCATGATAAAAGTGGTAAAATTTATATGAACACAAAGTATTGTAATTTGTAATTTAAGTTTCTTGAATTTTTTCATTCTTGCATATTGAATAGTTGGCCTAATTTATTATAAACATAATTATTATGATATTGAATTGATATTGCTCAAGATTCTAAATAGCGCGCTATAGTATTTTTGGACCATAAAAGCTATGACGCTATTGACGCTATAGCGGTGCTATTTGGACATAGCGCTATTTTTTTAGCCATTTCACTATAATGTGATAAACGCCATTTAAACCTTTGATATTGCTAGATGCATTTGGGACCTTTGTACCATTATATTATATCTTACAAAATATCAGAGGAAATTAAATGTGACTCAAACAAAATTTTTTAGTGCAGCTTCTGCATCTAGATGATGGAGACATTCTCAATTTTTTTAATGATCAAGACAATACATATTAGGAGATTATACCTTTTTAAAAAAAAATATTTGTAATATTTTTGTATGACATCACCTTCTAGTGTGTGGTGAAACCGTAAAATGTTTCATTTGTTTAATTATAAATATTTCTGAAAGCAAATTTAATTCAAAGATAAATACTATGTATCTATCTTATTTTTTGTTATTATTGGCCTTTATTTTATATCCCACTCATACTTTAGATATGAGTTTGATTTGATCCGTTGGAAAGTAACAAGTGGTAGAGTTTTTTTTGTCGAGGAACAGTCAAAACCAAACAAATACTTGGAATTATTAACGTGAGTTTGAGATGCTTCAAAACCAAACAAGCATTGAATCTATTGAACTGGATAAGTGGCTAGATCCAAAAAAATATTATTGAGTAATGAGGAAAAATAGGGTGTGCAAACGATTGATCAAACCAAACAAAATATGCTAAAAAGGAAAAAAAAATGGTTTATATATTCAAATTGAATTAACCAAACAAAAATGGTTAATTTATTGAAAACATAACCAATATAATCAAAATTTAGTTTGGTTTATTTGGATAAACCCACTATTTATTGAAAAAAAAAATTCAAATATGCATTCGGTAGTAACCGAAATAAAAATAATAGCGCAAAAACAAATTTAAAAATAATTTCTTTGAGCAAGTTACGAGATATCAACTAAATTAAATCACCCAACTAAATTAATTTCTTTGGACACAATGATATCAAGTTACGAGATTTTTTTTTTTCTGTATGTTTGAACGAGATGGTTTATACCGTCTGGATTTTTTAATTACTAAGCATTTTGTAATTATGGTTATTGATTAAATTGATGGGATGTCTATTTCGCCAGGTAAATGGAAATTTCTATCGTTTTTCCTATGAAACGATATCTCAATATTTCTTTTTCTATTTTCTTATTAATAAAAAGAATTGGCAAATTTGAGTTAAATCGAACTGTCTAATCTATTTTGACAAAATTAAAGTAACTCGTACAATTCATCGAACCAAATTGATTTAGATTCTTGTTAGACAGTTCAGATATAAACTCTACGGGTATGTTTGGTTGCAAAATAAAAATAACTAGAATAGTCAAATTAAGAATGTTGTAAAGTAAAAAAATAAAATAGATAAAGAGCTTGACTATTTAGAGGAGGTATTTCGATGTTCTGATTCATGAAGCAGCAGCCTTTATTTATAGGCTGAAAATCATGCTTCATCAAATCCTTTGATATATCTTATTTAATTAATTTCCATCTCAAGGCAATTTCTTGCCTATTCAAGTTCTCCAGTTACGCCCCCATATCAATTCCCAATTAATTTACAATATATATTTCTATATCTCCATTCTTATATAATGCACGTAGTTGTCCTGATCCGTCAACGGCTAAAATTGAAAGATGAATTTTCAAATTTAATATCAGCCCTCCAATCACATAATCTGTCTTCTTTTGATTAAATACATCTATTTTATGTGTAGAAGTCTAAATTTAGTTAAAAATATACTCGCCACACATACTGTTATATAGTTTGTCACAATTAAGAATGAATTTCTAAGAATATGTTTCCTTATTCCTCCTTAAATATATTTTTGATTCATGTAATTAAATTATTTTCTTATTTCTTCATTTTCTCTTACTCATGCATTTATAGCATGTCTTATGAAATAATTTGAACCTGCAAGTTCTAAAAATATTATACAGAGAATGAAAATTTTCAAAAATATATATATATAATTTTATGAAACATGCATATAGTAGAGTATTCATAAATATGATAGGATATAGGAAATATTGCATCTTTTTATTATTAGTTAAGATGATATAGGAAATATCGACCTTCTAGCTCAGAAAAAATGTAACTTAATTAATTATTTTTTTAGAAGGTTAACTAAATTTATTTATTATTTTAAATGAAGATTATCAACTTTTTGTCGAATTATTGCCCTCTTTCGTTATTATATGATTCTAGTAATATTCTAACAACATAATTCTTTGGCATAATTTTTTTAAAGACAAAGGTTGTCATTCTTTTGGTTGGTTAAAAATAAGAAAATACTTTATACTCGTTGTTTTAATATGTGCATTTTCATAAATATTGTTCATTTTTTTATTTTTTTTAATTAATATATTTTTCATATTTATTTGTTCATTTTCATAAATGTTACACTATATCAAAGAGGATCACACTGGCAATAATACTTCAAGAACTTTTTCATGTTATATTTGATCTATTTTTTTTCATTTGTTGTTTTTTTTATTATTATTTATTATTTAAATTTCTTTGTTTTTCATGTGTACTTTTTTATTTTTATTTAATATTTTTTTCTTAATTTTGTGTGAATATCAAACAAAAGAATATCTTCATATTATATGAAATTTTATAATATGTTTTCGTTGCAACGCACGGACACAATACTAGTTTTGATTAATTAACTTCCATCTCAAGGAAATTTCTTGCCTATTCAAGTTCTCCAGCTACGCCCCCATATCAATCCCCAATTAATTTACAATATATATTTCTATATTTTGATCAATCAATTTATCTTGATTGATCAATTATCTTTTGGAGGGCAATGACCAAATACATATTCTAACTGCAACAAAGAATGAAAAAATAGTTATCGTTTGTCTTATTAGAATAGTCAAATTTGAGGGACGTTTGAATGAAACAAGGAATATAGCTAATTTCAAGTTAGAGAATAGTAGCTAACTCAATATTTTGTTGAGTTAATAGAATAGTGAGAAAATCCACAAAAGACAAATAAATAATAATCTATATTTGCTAATTCAAACACACCCAAACAAAAAATAGTAGCTCAAAATAGTACTATTCCGGATTAGTGACTATTTTTCACCTATCCAACCGCATCCAAAATTTTTAGTAAAATAAAATAAAAAGTTTGAATTCTATATTCTAACTATTTTAATCCAACCGAATACCAAATAGACTATTCCGAAATCCGAATAGCCTAATTCAAAAAATACCTATTCTCAATCCAACTGAACATACCCTACTGTCACGGTCCGGACCCCACTTGTCTGTCACATAAACAAAATGGGTCTAGGGACCCATCTGTAAGCGATAAACAATTGTTAAGTCGGCAAATTCATTAATTCCGACAGCTGGGTCCTACACCACCAGAGAGAGAGAGAGAGAGTTCAATTGAAAATCCTGACATGGCGCGCTGCTCGCTTTGCCCTTCTTTCCGCTTCCTTCGCTGATCACTGTGTCAAAATTAGTACGGATACGCACAAATAAGTTCCCGGCGTTCCCGCGCTTGACGCCCCCAAACCCTAGCTTCTCCGACTCTGCCATCCATGGCGAGCGGGATGTCTTCGGACAGCCCCGTTCTAGAAGTCCTCCAGAGACGCATTAGTAAATTCGATAAGTTCGCTAAAACAAAAACCCTACAAAAGGAGCATCAATCCAAGCCGATCGTGGCGGCTACAGTGAAGGAATTACGTGAGCTAAGTTCGAAGCTTACCTCAGCCGTAGCGGAGAAACTTCCTCAGACAATGGCGACCTCTGTTCTAAGAACCCTCTTTAGGCGAATTAACAAATTTCGCAAGAAGTACGATCATATAGTCCGAATTGAGGAATTGCTTGCTAGTGGAGAGACCCTAAAGAAGGAACAAGAGGAGGTGCTTTGTTCCAAGCCAATTGTTGTGGCTCTAATGAAGGAGTTAAGTGAGCTTACTTCGCGGCTTATCTCAGCCCTAGCAGAGGAGCTGTGCAAAATTTGTGACCTAAAGCCAAACCAGTCTGATCAATTTTTGAACAATGACAATCAGATTGAGGATTTGCTGTTCTTGGTGAATTTGGCTTGTGTGAGGTCGCAGAGTGAGTTCCCGGTTGTGATGCTGACGTGTAGATATGAGAGGGGGTGTCTGGCATTTGATTACATGACTGATGAGGAGGTGCAGTTGTTGAGCGAGAATGATCTGATTTTTCTCTCATTTTTGGGACCTCTTGTGTCTTCAGAACCTTTTAATGAAATTGATTCACATAAAAGTGCTCTTGAGGCGACCACTACTTGTGAGTGACTTAATTTATTTTATTTATTTTTAATTTTTTTTTTACAAATTGCAGTTGTATTATCATTGGTGGTATTCAGTTCAACTTTTATAATTGCTTATACTTCTGATTACATTGCCCGTATATGACATCAGAATGAACTTGATGGATTGGATTTATAAGAATGAAGCTCCTAGTCTATAATTTTAATTACATTTTAAGTAAAAGCCACTGCTTAATTTTACATTTTTGTTGCGTTGTTCAATCTATTAGTTCCCATAAGGAACTTCCTGTCCGGTTTGATTTACGTTCGGTACAAATTATGATATGTTATTCTTAGGGTGAGGAAATTAGTTATTAGAGAACTGAAGTACATTTTTTGGCAGATGTTGGATGGAATGACAAGCCGAAGAAGATTATGTCGTCAGAAGATATCACTGTACCGTCAGACTCTACTAAGGTAGTCTGTCATATGTCACCCGGTGAATATATCTTTTGCATTTTTCTTATAATGCTTGGTTTTAGAATTTCATTGCTTGTATTTTGCAGTGAGCATGCTTCACCTAAGCTGCCCTGTTATGTCAAACCAGCATCAAACCCTCATTAGATGCGCATCTGATATGGATGCACCAATGAAATATGTCAGACATGCAATCTGGCATATCCGATATTTTTGTATTTAATCATCTGAAACTGATATGAATAGAGTACATGTCAGATATGCTGTCATGCGTATCTAAAAGGAGATGGAGGATCAAAGAAAAAAGCAAGCATGGAGGTCTGTGCACAATCCTTAACACCTAAAATGAAGTGGCGGTCTGGTCCCTCTCGTCATGCCTTCAATTATAGTTATATTTGCTCTGCAGATAAGGCTGCTGCGTTCTTGGATTCCTTTCATTACAAGTGTATGGATTTCATTTTCACTTATAGTTAAACTTGCTCTGCAGATGTGATTATGGGAACTGTAGTGCGTCTTTCTTCCGGACTGTAGGAGATGCAAAATAGAAGCTGTGTTGACAACTTGACATATTCATTATTGTTTGACATGACTATTGAATTGGAAAAGAGAAAAATCCATAACCACAAATTATGTTGATCTACCTAAAAGGCTAATTTCTCATTTCAACTTTTCAATGGGTTTTAATATCACTTGTCCTGTGAACGTACTACACCAGGATAGTAGTACTTTTTTTTTTTTGGTTTGTTTGTTTTGTTTTGTTTTCTGTTTATGCTGAGACCTTAATAAATAAATGACTTCATGTTTGAACCTTTGGAAGCATTTATAAGACTTATGTAATATATCAGCCATTCATTAATACTATGACTGCTTGTACCATTATGACAAAAGAAAAGTTTGTGCTATCAGTGTCATCATTGTAATTTTCCTTTTTTCTGTTTGCATCCCACAGTTATTAAGCCGAAATTCTTGACTGTGCCTGCCTTTGATCTTGTGAGAAATTTCGAGAGCTCAAAGGTGAGAAATTTCCTGTTGGATGCTGTACTGTTTTACAAACTCCACCATACATGGGAGATTTATGTCTGCCCCAAGCCTGGTTGCTTCCGTTGGTTCAAGGAGGACACATCACTCATCAGTCACTTGAAGAACGACCACCTCCCAATGTTTCATCAAATTGACACATGGCCAACCCCCCAACACATTCCAGCTGATGCGAAAAGGTGCGTTGATGCCCTTTCTAAGATGGTCTGGAAGCCTATTCATCTCCAAGGTGCACTTGATCTGCTCTCCAGAATGTATTTAGACCATGCATGTGCTAATAAAGCTGATGTTTGTGCCGGATGTGATCAGTTTTGCTCTTTGGAATGGCCGCTATCTAAGGATCCCGTGAGGAGCAAACTTCTGGCAAAATTGGGAAGGGGTTTCCAGAGCTTGTTAAACAAAGAAAAGAAGGCTTCTTATTCGTTGCTGTCTAGAGGTTACTTCACGAAAATGACTGTCCTGGCTTTTGAGAACATAGTTGCCAGCATTGCCCCAAGTGACAAGGTGCTATTTCTGGGATGTGCTTTGGCTCACTCTCCTCTTTCCTTCCGGTTCTTGGAGGAGAAAGCTCTCTCCTTTTTTGTTCATTTAGTGAGTAAGATGTGCCACCTCGTGATGCAAGGTGCAGCGCCTTCTCGAAATATGAAGTTGGATTCGAGCAGAGACGATGTTGACTGGAATAAGAGTGAAATTCTGAATGCTGTTTCCTTCTCTCGTGATGATGACTGTTTTTTTCTGGATCGTGCCAGGATAAAATCTCTGTGCTGTGGTAAGGGGAGCATTCCCTCTTGGTTGTGCAATGCACCTTGCTATCGTTCTATCACACAAGTCCCTGCTGAAGCCTCTAAGGTCTTTGTTAAAGTGGAGAACAAGCTGGTCTCCTTAATGCACAGTGTCTTGGCCATCAAATCTCGCTTTGCTGCACTTATCTGCGAAAAGCAATGGGCATCATTCCGATATCCCTGGCTTGAGAGTGGCTTTAAATCTAAGGTTGGGATTTCAGAACCTATGTTTGGTTTCTCATTATTTGTTGTATTATTGATCCGGTTGTTTGACATACGGTTTTGGCAGTTGGAGCCATTGGAACAGGATCAACTCAAATTAGGGTGCGAGCTAGAGTGCTTGGAGCCTCAGGTCCGCCGTCTCTGTGCTCTCGACCTCCGCATTCATATTTTGCCTCTGTTGAGATCTTTCTGTCGGGTGAGCAAATTATATCTATGCTCAGTGTGTGCGTGTGTATAATTTTTAATCCCTATTTTTTGGGCAGGAAGGCACTAAAACTTTTCAGCCTACTCAATTGCAGCTCAAATATCGACTGTCTCATCTAATTGTATTGCATGAATCCAACAAATGTAGAATATAATGTCTTTTTTGTTGGTGTTATTGAGTTACAAAGTATATTAGATTCATCTTATTAAAATTCATGAATGAAAAACATTCTGTACAAAATAGTCGACATCTCATGGTAGATTAATGGCTGGATGGGGACCACATATATACATGTTGAGCAATGCTCGACTTGAGCTCCTGCAAAACAAAACAAATGCTGTGAACTTCTAAAATCTAAAGCTTGAGGTTGCCTAAAATGTCTCTAGTGGATTATGATCCCATGTGATATTTTGAGTCAAGTGTGAGGAACTGAAAGCTGGCAGCTATGCTTTCAGATATTAGTAGGTCAAGCAAGCCTTATTTTTATGGCCAAATGTGGGATTAGAGGTAGTTTATAGGATGATGCTTTACATCTGTATTCTGTTGCTGCAGGGAACAAGTGAGAACATATTTGAGGATGAAGCCGGTTATCGTGACGAGGACAGTGAAGAGACTAGGTATTCTGATTGCAAAGCCCAATCCGAAGTTGAATCAGATGGAGAAGAAGAACCCCGGATAGAATTTGTAACCCTCAATAGCTTGGATTCAACCCTTACAGAGAGCCTGGGTTTGGTTGACAAAGACACTGGTATCTTCTTATATATCCCAGTCTCTGATATCCTGGGGCATTCCGAACAGGCTTGCCCAGATGGGTGGAAAGCGAGAACCTGGTTTATGGTTAATAAGTCATGGAAATACGTGTGGTGCTACTTGTGCAAAAAGCCATTCGTGGATCGGGAGTCCCATATGGTGCATATGGAGTATGAGCATCAACTTGGCCTTTCTAATGATGAGTCCTGGTTGGTATCCTTTGTTGGGAAGGAATTTGTCGAGTTCAGACATGTTGGGGTAGAGGGTGAGCCAGGCGTGGACTCTATCACTCTTGATCGTACTTGTAGTTATTTTCTGGTAAATTTCACGAAGTTCTACCAAATGGAATTCAATGAAGGTGAGGATCTCGGTTCCATGAACCACAAACAGTTCAGTCCTATCTTTGAGCTTCTACAGTATAACCTCAGCGAGTTAAAGTGTCTTTTAAGTAGCAAGAGCAAACACTTGAAGAGCTTGGAGGTTGTGAATTGCCTCCATGACGTGTTGTTCAGTGGAAACCACTCCCTGACACTACTAGTGACGTGGCTTCACAAGCTCTCTTTCAGCGAGTTGGGTGTTGGCAGCAGCCAGCTGTTCCAGTTACTATTCCTCTCTCGAGTTCTTGAACAAGCTCGTGCTCCTTTAAGCAATGACACTGTTAAGCATGCTTTTGCAAAGATGCAGCGTCATCTCATTGATAAGGTTTGTTAGTATTCCCCCCCAACAAACACACACCCCACCATATCTTTCTCTCATTTCCTTCTCACTGATTTGGCATTATTCTGTTTGCAGCTTCACGAGCTGGATCAGCAAATTATGGAATTACTTGTTCAAAGAAACAACTTAAGGTGCCATCTTTCTGACCTGTGTTGCTGTGACTATAGGTCAAATTTTTTGCCTTATGTCGGATCATCCTTACGTGTATGTAATCTTGATCTTAAAAGTGTGTGTTGACCCTACCTTACCTCTGTATATGTTTCATATACACGTCCTGAACCCACTATTATGTTTTGTATCTGCAGGATATATTTGGCATGGGCGGTAAACCTGTGTCCAGCTGCAGCATATTCGAAAAGATGAAGGTATGCATGGCTGCTTTTCATCAGTTTTTCTCTCCTTTTTAGAGAAATTTATGTATCCATGGCAACTTCTTGATTTAGATATTTCCCCATCAAAATTTGAAAATTGAAGACATTTAATAATAATAAAAGTTGAATAGACAGTTTTGCCCTTTATTCTTACTGTCCTAACCTCTTATCCTTTATAAGATTCTCTCATTCAACTTTTTCTTTGGGTATTATTCGACTGCATTAATGCACGATCAGTCGATCAATGACCAGTATAATCATAATAGATTTTACCAAAGTGTCACTAGTCTCTCTGACATAAATTTTTCTTTTGGTACAAAACCGTTTTGTAGGCGAAGTTTCCTTTTCTATTTGGAAATTGGTTGAGTTTTAACTAATCATTCAGGAATAAGCTTCAAAAAAGGGTTACGTCTCGCTTTAGAGAGCTTTATCTTTGAGATGAACAGTTCATCATTGATTTTGACCTGCCACAAGCTCAATTTCCAGTTCTGTGCCTCAGTTTGTTACTTTTCTGATTTTTTCCCTCCTGTTTTCAAATTTTAAGATCATTATAAGTGATGACCTGAATTGTTTTTTTTTTTTTTCAATCATAGTGGGATGTGAAATATCCAATTTTTTCTCAGTTTTATTAGCTATGACCAATCCTAGTGCTTCCAACTGTCAGGAAAGCAACAATGTCACCTGATTACTTGCCAGATCTTATACACAACGATGTCATCTGGTTGCTTGCTAGATTGTACACCTTTTTAATTTCAGATCCTCCCTTGTTTGTTTTTAGCATTAGTTCATTCAGTTTTTTTTTTTTTTGTCCCTTTTTTTTCTTAAGTTTCTGTGTTTATGTTTTCTTGGCTCTCGCTTCTTATACCATTGTATGATCAGGTAAATCTTTAAGGTGACTGAATCGACATAGGTTGCAGGTTACTTATGTTCTTATAAGCTTATAAGCTTAGTCCATTTAATTTTTTACTATTATGTTACTGTATTTTTAGACGATAAAATTAAGAAATGGGATAATGAATAAAATCATTGATTAAATGAGGATATAGCTAAATTTCAATTTTTTGTGGGGAAATACCTAAATCATGAAGTTATGATGGGTATGTATATAAATTTCTTTCCTTTTAACCCCCCTCCCGCACTGAGTAATTATAGATTTTCTCAGTAGTTGTTGTCTCCATGTTCTGTATTTCTTCAGGAAGAAGGTTCAAAAGCCTCCAATTTTGGTGCCTTCATTTTTAAAAAACTTTAATAGCTCAAATTTAAATCATAAATGTCAAAATAAAACTATTATATGTGATCTTTGTTATTTTCTCTATATATATTCATAAAAAATTATCACATTTCAGTTTTGTTTTTATGTGAATCAATAAGTTGAAAAATGAATGTCAAGAATTATCCACATTAGTATGTTTTTATAGGCTGTTGATTACACAATCAAAACAAATTAAAATGTCATAATTTTTTACGCATGCATAGATGAAATGATGTAGATTATATCCAATGATTTTATTTTGGACTTTTAAGTTTGAAATTTTGAGTTATTTAAGTTTGTAAAAATGGAGGCACAAAAGATGGAGGCATTTGAACCCTCAGTCTCCAGTGTAGAAAAAAAGTACTACCTGAGTTAGTAGCTTCCACAGACCTCTTATGCATTTTTTAGACTTTGTGATCTACTTTCTTCCTTTCTGAAATTTTGCAAACGTATTTCTTCAGTCGCTACGTTATCCTGTACTGATGTACTTAATGCTCAATGGACTACAAATTAATTAATTACAGAATATATTTTCATCGCTTGGCTGCAAGGACGCTCCAGATGAACCGGAATCATTCAGCGTAAAAGAAGTATTACCTGGGAAAGTGAGTAGCTTTAGCAAACCTCTAATACATTCTTTTTTCTTAACAAAAATTTTGATGTTTGTGATCTACTTTCTTCCATTCTGAAATTTGCTAGCAGGTTTCATGTCTTTGACTCGAGTTTCTGTTTGAATAAAAATTGAACAGGTGATTATCGGTCAGCTGACGGGCACGGCCCATTGGAGTTATGCTTATATAGGACTAATTTTGACATTTGAAGGTGCGAGTTCTGTTCCTTTTTTCATCTCTGTTCTTTTACAATTGTCAGTAAAATAATTTCTTACGGAGTCTATGACTTCTTGTAGTCTACTATTTGTATTAATTTATTTATTTTTGCTTTGCCAGGTGACTGGTCTCTTATTAGAGGGCATGTGCCTGTGGGGACAATCAGTGGGAAGTTTAAGTTTAGTGGGTTGTCAGATTGGTATTCCCCCGGGTTCTTCTGTACCACCACTGGTTTGTCTATTGATGGCGCGTTAACCTCCTTCATGAAGGAAAGACTAAGCTTATCTCTTGAATTGTCACTGGATGCTACTGTCACCTTGAAATTACTCCTGTTTCAAGAGGAGTTTCAACAACATGCTGCGGGTGTTGAAAGTTGGAGCACCAATATTACGAAGAGCGTACTAGATTATTCTAGATTTTTATAATAGTTTAAAATAATCTAGACTTGAATAATCTAGAGTAGTATAGTAGATGTACTAATGTTTTAAAATGCAGTTTTGTTCATATATGTAGATTTTAATACGAATTTAAAGAAAAAAAGAAAAGACAGCCACGGGCTATTTCAGTAGTTTTCTATGAAAACAACCATTGGAAAAACCAACGGTTGGGGCATTTTTAAAAATAGAAAAAGATATGAGAGCACGTTTGGAATTTTTTAATTGAGGATATGAATAAAAATTTTGGTTTTTAATTTGAATATTGCTTGTCTCGTTTGCTGGTTCTTTTGAAGATTAATATCTATTTTCAGATTTTTATATTACAACTAAAAATGCAATAAAATTCATTAAATTCTAAGTTGAAACTTATAAATTGGCAGAATATATATTTCCATCTAATGTGAACATTTTTCATTTTGGATTTTCCATTAATGCGATTGTTCCTACGGGCTTCCTCTAAACAAAACTCAACTATGCATACAACTGGTTTACAGTTGCAAAAATTAATTTTTTTTTTTTGTAAAGAAAGAGTAATGTCATTTTACTGTATGAAGTATGACCAACCAAGCAACTTTCTTAATATTAGTTTAAGAATGTTAATATTTCTGTGATTTCAACAATATAATTAACTAAATATTAGAAATAAATTCCTCTTGTCAAAAGCAATAATTTGTGCTATCTAGCAACAATTGAGAAAAGAAAGAAATTTCTCAATTGTTCCAAGTCAAGTGGAAATATTACAATGTTACAATATTAATGTCTTCTTCTGAACATTTTAATATTTCAACTTCTTGTTTTCAGTGCCTTTGCTAACATGTTAAAGCAATATTTGGTTACTAAGTGCCAAATGTAGAATTTTTTTTATAGCTAACATTTGTTGTCGAAAGTAAAATATTTATCGGATCATAGCCTTCTAAATTATTTTTCCTCACAAAATTGGAAAATTTAATTCTACGAAACGCCTCATAATTATTCATCTCAATTTTTCTTGAAAGCAAAAACATATAATTAAATCTTTGTGAGGCTATGGTAATATGTGTAGCACGCATTGATTTGTATTATGGATCATATTTATGTTTTAAAAGTCCAAACAGTCAATCTCAACCGTCAAACATGATCTACATATGAAAATGTACATCAAATTTTACATTTTTACCATATTTTTAGCTAGGTAGAAAATCACATAATATTCAAATTTTAGACTATTCAAGAGTAGTGATTTTCTACATATTAAAAAATAGTAAAAGAATTCTCAAACAAGACCAGAGCTCAGCTTTTTGTAAATGTAAATAGGGAGTAGAATTAGGGTGTTCTTAAGCTCATCAAGTCTCTTTGTGAGCTTAATTTAAAAATTTATTAAATTAGCTTCAAATGATGTATTTAAACCGTTGAAACCGTTGTACTTCACGAGTGATGTATTTACATGTCAAATTTATAAATTTTTGAACTAATTTAATATAAAGTCAAGCGGTCAAAAAAAATAATTTATAAATTAATTTTAATGTATTCATTTTTCATCATTGTTTGATCACTTGACTTTATATTAAATTAGTTTGAAAATTTCTAAATTTAACATGTAAACTAATCACTTCGTGAAATAGATCAGTTTCAATGGTTTGAATGCATCACTTGAAATCAATTTGATTGATTTTTTAGTTAAGCTCACAAAGAATGTTGATGATCTCAAGAACACCCTAGTTCTACTCGTAAATAGGAGCTTATAAACGAGCTTATGTGGGCCCCGTCTAGGCACGGTCTATTTTTCCAGAAAATTATTAATTTGGATTTACTTTGAGGAACCCCAAATCGTCATGCGACCATGTCTTTAGCTTTTTCAAGAACGTAAAAGTGAAGCTTTTATAACTCAAATGGCAAATAAAGTAGTTCATATAATCGATCATTGCCAAGAAAGGAAAATAATTATTAGAAAATAATACTCATACATTACTATATATAGCATCACATTAATGCTTTCTGAAATATTATTTTTTTCTCGATTTGCAACAAATTTTCTGTCAATCTGCTCATCACGGATCCGAATCTGCTATAATCCCATATTAATGAATAATGATTCTGAAATTCTTGTAATCCTAATTCAGCCGTGAAACTGTTTCAAAATCCGTGCACGGAAATTAACACTTTCGAGATGCGTTCTCGAAAAAAAATTGATGCCTAGATTTGAGATTGCAAGAATTTTAGAATACTATTCACTGAATTCGGGATTGCAGCAGATTTATTTTCGCTCATCACAGCCACCACTTAAATGAATGTTAAACAAGAAAGACTCTTTTACTAACTTAAACATAGTCCTTACTAATAAAATCATCATTTTCGATATTTACACGAGCCTTTTCCATCTCCCATGCATTGAGCTCTTTGATCTTCACCTCTTGAGAGCCATGGTTGAACACATAAAGACCTGAGGTTTTACCGGTCAACACATGTTTCGGGTAAATCCGCAATGTCATACATGTTCTACCACCGCCTCCAAAGCTCTCTACGACTGAATGATCTATCTGTTATTGAGAATTTACATATAAAGATATGTGATCCAAGAATAGAAACAAAAAAACCAAACTAAAAAAAAAAAAAAACCTGTTTGTTTTTCTTCCGTAAAATAATTTTTTAGGGCATTTAATGATTGAACGAAAATCTATATAAGGCTTATCACAAGTCAATTGGTATATAAAAATAGCATTGTCACTTGATGACTTGAGGATGTTTGCAATAGCACTGATGGTTTATTTCGAGATTGCTGTGGCTTTAAGTGTGCCTTCACAGTAACCCCTGACTATGAAGTATTACAAATAAAACAAACTAAGTATGAATTAGAGATTGTGATAAAATAGGACTAAACAAAATATTTACCAGGGTTCTCAGTGAAATTCTTTTGTCCTTGCTTATATCTCCTCCAACAAATGCACCATATGCAGGTTTGGTAACACCCTCTCTCCTTGATGAGCTAATTTTGGGACACAAAAACAGATAATAAGAAAAAAAATATATATATATAATTCATATGTGCCCCTAAGAACCTTGACATTTTTTATTAGGGATTTTTAACAATTAAATACACACACACGACCTTGATATTTTTTGAGAAGTTGGCATTTTGTATACTAAATATATGTACATGACCTTGATTTTCTGTGTCCCTCTATTATATTATATATCTAACATGCAACTTGTACCGAGGTGGAACACTTTGGGACTTTTAGCATATTTCAATGAGTAATTGACAGTATGCACTTTCAGATTTTTAATATATTGCAGGGGTACACATGAAAATTGCCTTGTTAATTAAGATAAGAAGTTGAGAAAGAGTGCCTCTTTAGGTCAGAGCACATGAAAGCCATATATCTATCAGAGATTTTGTATATTCTGAAATAGATAGCAGTGTGTTCTTCTTGGTTATGGACGTCATTAGACAGAACAAAAAGGCCAAAAGGGCCAATTCCTCCCTTATCATATGGTGTGATCTCATCACAGAGCTTGGAAGGATCTAGAAGAAATGAATTTTCCAATGATTCGGCACCTTCGAGGCTTTGTAGTTCAAATTCTACCTCAATATCTACCTGTTATCAGAAACTAATCAAGTCCGTGAAAATGACATGATATTGTTTTGCACTAAATCTACCAGTCTGTGATACTACCAGTAATTTTTTTCTATTATACAACTAATGCACACATGTCATTGACTTCACATACCTTTTAAGATCAACAATTCTGGTACTGCAGATCTTTCCAAATCTAGTTTAACTTACCTACCATTTTTAATGTAATGCCTGACTTCAGATATACCTTATTCCAGCTTTTGGACCATGACATTTCTTTGGCCTTAGTTATCAAGTATCCTAGGTAAAAACATCCAAAGTACTATGGCACCAAATAACAATAGCATATTACTACTGGTCATACAGCCTGCAGGTATTACACAATATAACACTTTATCTATACATACCAATCGGGTTTGATTATAGGCTGGCTAGATACAAGCATCAGTGATCTTAGTATTGGTACTGTCAGAACCAGAATCTTAAAATTTGCATAATTATATCCTCTCTCTCTCTCTCTCTCTCCCCAACTATATATCAACTTGCCTGGGAAGTCAAGATCCCACTGATTTCATATCTGGCACCAGATTGCAATTGAAAATCATGCAACTGAACTTGCTTTTTCCTGAGTGATTTTATCTCTTCAACGGGCCACTGAATTAGTTGCTTTCCATCGGTATCCAGCCAGATAGCCCTTGGGAATGTCTAGAAAACAAGGTTTGAAAATGAAACCTTAGAAATTTCAAAAAGTGCCAAAAGAGAGAATGATATACTAATTAAGAAAACCAAATAATAATCAAAGCGTACCGAATTTCATTAAAACACAGACCTGTATACCAGACCAGCCTCTCTTGACATCATCTGCCTCACTATCCGACTCATTTACCCAAGCCCAAAAAATACGCCTATTCTTTTTGCCATCAAAGAACGACTTAGAAGCATAAATGTGCCCGTAATCTATCATGGGCCAAGTCTTGTAATCATCTTCATACCCCTCATCTGGTACAAAAACATCTTTCTTCTCATCATACATGCCGACTAAGTAGTAATCTTGAAAGGTGTCTGCGAGGCTCAATTTCAGAACATGTTTTATGTTTCCTGTGTTAACAGATGGATCTAAATCTAACCCATCTTTACTGGATACTGATACAGGAAAGAAATCAGGGCATTCCCACATGCCACAGTTCTCAGATTTGTGCAATGGAAACTCATTCCTTTCCCAATTTTCAAAATTCAGACTCCTACACAATAAAAAAAAAATCATAGAATGAGGATTCATGCATGTCACCTAAGAATTGCCATAACAGTTCATTGAACTGGCATGTGCTTACTTGTATAACAGAATCTCAGCTCTTCCCTTCGGGTTAGCTCCAACTGCTGTTCTCCAGTACCCATCTTGACCGAACCATCCAGTACTCGGGTCTCTAAAATTGTCTGGATCGATATCGCCTTCGGGAAGCATAATCGGGTTGTAACCCGGCTTGGTCCATTCTCGCAATAACGGGTCCGACCCGTTCTTCCGAAAGGCGATGTTCTGCACCTGCCTCTTTTTGTCATCGCAGCCGGTGTAGAGTATAACGGGTTCACCGGAAACGAAGGTGACTGAGCCAGTAAAGCACCCGTTAATGTCAAACGGGTCGGTGCAGTCGAGTGCGACATCGAGGGCTTCCCAGTTGACGAGGTCGGTGGAGACGGAGTGGCCCCACGCAATGTTGCCCCATAGTGGGCCCTTTGGGTTGTACTGGTAGAAAAAGTGGTATAGCCCCTTGTAGCACATTGGGCCTAAACAGTTTTATTCAAATTAATTCATCCTCTAAAAGATTGAAAAAGAAAAAAGTTTAATTTTATGATTAAAATTAAATACATGAGATAAACATACATACCGCATGGATCTATTTGGTCGATTATCAATCCCAAATTAATCAGAAGACGGTGGAGCAGCACATGCAAAGAAAGAAATCGTTAGTTAATAAATGAAGAACAGAACACACTCATCTTCTCAAGAAATGAAATGGATTACCATTGAGCCAGTTCTTTGAAGGTTGGAAATGAAATGCGGTTCTATCTGGGTCAATTTCTTTTGCCATTGAGCCAGTAGTTCTTTGAGTGTGTGTGTGTGTGTGCATATAAATATATATATTGGGTTTAATTTGGACCCTTCACCTCTTTTGAGGATTGCATGATAATTGGTCAACTATACCAAATATTAGTAAACTTCTGATCTAATTTTTTATTAAGTAGATAATTAAATCCGCACTGGCTCGATCATTAGTCAAAGTTTCATAAATATTAAAAGAGATTTTGGTGGAGGTGATGACTAGGTAATGACAAGGTGCTTTATTGGAAACTCTCTACCTGTTTCATCAATTTCTTTTGCTGATGATGAAATATCAATAATTCAATCTGGACGCACAATTTTCTTGGAAAAAAAAGAAAATGTTTCTTAGTATTTTATTCCATGCTATCTGCGTAGGTCCCAGCCCATGCATATGTACCATCCGATGTGCTTTAAGATCTGTGCAGACTAAATTCGCATTAATATTAAAGAGTTCATGTGTTAAAATTAGATAGTCGATATGTATTAACTTAAAAGATTTCCTTTTGAGTTAATGCAGAGAATATATACGTGTTCGCTAATGAGGAGTTTGATTTGCATTAACATTATCGAATTTGGATTACCTAGTCATTTGAGTCAAGCAAATTAGAAACGGACGGTCAGAATTGTTCTTTTAACTTGCACGACAAAGCACAAATAATACCGCTCATGAGCCATCTCTGAGTAGCCACTGTTTGAGTTAATCTGGACTGTCCATTTTAATTTACTTGAGTCAGGTACCTAAGAGGATCTGTGCAGACTAATTCGTATTAATATTAATAAAATCTGGACTGTCCGTTTCAATTTACTTGAGTCACGTTAATCAATGACCATGAGGAGTTTGATCGCTGGTCACATTAAAAATAAAAAAAAGTAAGTCCATTTAATTATGGTTAGGTGCATTAATTTGTCCTATTCCGACTTGATCCACAGTATCCGATGTTATCATAAAAAAAAATCTATTATATATTATTTTAGTTGTTGCCGATATATTTTTTCAAGGGATAAGGTTTGGTCCATCGAAGGAGATCACCTGCCCCCAGTGCGACTGACACGTGGGTCCAGACGGGTTTAAACATTTAAATATTAGTTTTAGTTTTGCTGCGGGTCCACATGTCAGCGACTCAGAGGCAAGAAAATCCTGCCCCCTGGGGGGCAGAGGATTCGATTCCTTGATCCATGGCTTTGGACCGGACACCGTCCAAAATATCTAAAATCGTACGATTAAAGTCTGAACAACACATTTTAATATAGAAATCATGTTGAGCGGTTCGGATCGACTGTTCCGATTTTAATCGTACGATTTTTAGAGGCTTTGGACGGTGTCCGGTCCAAAGCCATTTGGACCAAATCTTAATCCTTTTTTCGAAGGATAATGAAATTATTATCTGGACAATTTATAGTTTGACCAAAAAAAATTAAGAAAAAAGTTCACAAAATAAAAAGAAACCTGTAGACACGTTGTCATACTAAATTTTGATATACCATTAAGACCGTTGAATATAGATTGTTGTAAATCTCAAGTTGTTTGATGAACGGTAAAAGATGTATCAAATTCCATTATATTTCATGTGCATATAAACATACTACATATCACATTTCAAATAAATTAAAAAATATATAATTTTCGATGATTGTTAAGTTAATTCGTGTTCAGTCTTAAAGCATTCACAACGAAATTTCTTTTAAATTTCTAATATGATGTGCTAATTTTTAAATTTAATTGTACCACACAGTGTTCTTTCGACAACATAGAGATCATATTACTATGCTCGCAATGTATGTTGATGATATGATCATTACGGGTGATGTAATGATGAGGGGGAGATTGCTCAGCTGAAAAAGAGATTGGCCAAAGAATTTGAGATGAAGGGCCTAGATTTGCTCAGATACTTCTTTGGAATTGAGGTAGTCCGGGAAGCAGAGGAGATTGTTCTATCTCAGAGGAAGTATGTACTGGACTTACTTACAGAGATCAACATGCTGGGATGTAGGCCTGCAGTCACTCTTGTTAATCAGGGACAACAGGTGAATATTCATGTAGTACGGAGGGACGAAGGAGGCTAAGTTAGCCGGAAATATGGTTATCGGTTGACGAGTTTATTCTATTGGTTCAATTATATTTTTGAAAACCAATTTTAGTTTGCTTATTTTATTTCGGTTTTAACCGAACTGATGAACACCCTACTCACATATTTGATCTTCATAGTTTAAATAGCCTCTATTAAAGCATAAAATTAAATTGAAATTTAGTTATTAACGAAGAATAATATCTGATTCTTTAACCAAATTACGAACGTGTATCCTCAGCATTAACATAAAAAAAAAACTTTTGAGTTAATGAATCTCAATCATTTGATTTTAAACGAAGCCAATCTGGCTTTTGTCTATAACAGAGGGGTCTTTCAATATTACTGATAATCTAGTCCGCATAAATTTTAAAATAAATCAGACAGTTGAGATTTATTAACTCAAAATTAAGATTTCCTTTTGAGTTAATGCAGAGAATACAAATTCCCAAAGTACAAGGTATCTCAACAAACCAACCTACAGATAGTTCACCAAAATATTTCTTACATTCATGCAAAAATAGCTTCAAGAGAGGGGCACCGTTGGTCATTGATATGCGTATACGGTGACCCTTCGCATAGACATAATAAGGAACTGTGGCAAGAAATTGAAAGCATTATTAACCGAGAAGGAGCGGTTTGTGTGATAGGAGATTTCAATGAAATAGTTTCTGAGTTGGAGAAAGTTGGAGGGAATCCGAATTTAAGTTGCTATAACAAACAATTTCGGCGTTTCCTCTCAAGTGCGGGCCTCGTTGACCTCGGATACAAAGGTCCTGCCTACACATGGACAAATACACAACACACATCGACGGAAATTCATGAGAGATTGGATAGAGTGGTAGCAACAGCACAATGGTTAAATATGTATGCAGATGCTTATGTTAATCATTTGCCCCGCATCCATAGTGATCATGCTCCCATTCTTTTAAGAACAAAACATGTGCAAGGCCGAGCCAAGGGGTTCAAGTTTGAAAATTGGTGGCTCAATGTAGAAGGCTTCACAGAAACATGTCAAAAACTTTGGGATCAGTCAAGAGGTCTCACATGGGAACATAGGATGACAAGCATGACAGCAGGTTTACACAAATGGGCAGCGGGTATTCAAACTCCTCAAAACCGAATCCAAACAGCTCAGCAAAGTATTCTAAGTTTCCAAACCTTACATCCCTACCAACAGGACCCAAGAGTGGGGGAACAGTTAATGAAAGAGTATCATAGAGCAGAAGATGATTTACAGGACTATTGGAGACAAAGATCAAGGGTGCAGTGGCACACCCAAGGGGATCGAAACACCACTTATTTCCATGCAGTGGCGACACAAAGAAGGAGAAGGAATATGATAACTCAAGTAAAGGATGAAAATGGGAATTTGATAACAGATGAGCAAGGAATAACACGAGTTTTTGTGAGATTCTTCAAAGACCTGTATGGAGAACCGGCCCCAAAGGAAAATGTGAATGCACATAATTATGTTCAGAGATGTGTTATCTATGGAGATCCGATAATAGAGAACAGTGCCCATGATCACCTAAGTGCAGCCCCAACACAAGAGGAGGTAAGAGAAAACTTGTTTCGAATGGGACCCGACAAAGCCCCGGGCCCGGACGGGATCACCGCAAGATTCCTTCAAACCAACTGGCACCTAGTCAAACATGACCTTACCCAAGCAATTGCAAAAACCTTCCAAACAGGCACAACCCCACAACCGTGGCTAGCCAGCCAACTCATACTCATCCCAAAAATTGACCAACCAAACTCACCAAAAGAATACCGACCAATTACAATTGGAAACGTAGTTTACCGATTGCTAATGAAAATCATTGCCTCTAGACTCCAACCACACATGCAACACTTAATCTCAAATAACCAAACAGCCTTCCTAAAAAATCGAAGCATTTCCGATAACTCCATTCTCATCCGAGAAACACTACACTCTTTTAACTCCAAATCCTACCAAGAACAGTCCTTTTTATTGAAAGCAGATATTAATAAAGCGTTTGATATGGTTAGATGGGAGTTCATAGAAGCATCACTACAAGCTGTCAACATGCCACCAGCACTGACCCGAATCATAATGTCATCTATGGCATCCAGTAGGGTTAAAATTCTCATTAATGGCAAAGGAGATGGTTTCATATCACCAACAAGAGGAGTAAGGCAGGGGTGTCCATTGTCCCCCTATTTATTCATCATGGTGATGGAAATGCTTACAAGACAGATTAACAAAACCCAAGCAAGAGGAGAAATTGTCGGAATCAAGCTAGCAACAACAGCCCCAATCCTAACAAACATACTATACGCCGATGACCTAGTGATTATGGGAAGAGCAACCAACCAAGAGGCAGCAGAGTACAAAAGAATCTTAACAGATTTCGGACACAACTCGGGCCTCTCAATCAACCCACAAAAATCCAAGGTATGGTATAGTAACAAGTGTGATCTGTTTTGTAAGCAGGTGATTGAACGAGAACTTGGGGCTCAACAGGCAGGAGAGGGAGAGAAATATTTAGGGATCATCATGACAAAAGATGATACACAACACACCCTGACCAGAGAGCTGTTGGTGGAGAGGGTTGGAGATAGATTGGCATCCTGGAAGATCAATACACTGTCACATGCGGGGCGCTTAGTTCTAATCAAGTCGGTGCTAACATCCTTGCCTGTGTACTATATGTCAGTGGAGAAACTATCCAAAAAGACGATTGATGACCTAAATTCCAAGATGAGGCGTTTCTTTTGGGGAAAGCTCAATCAAGAAAGGTACATGACTCTAATTGGATGGCACAAGATATGCAGAGGGATAGAAGAGGGGGGTTTGGGAATTAGAGATATAAGAATGTTTAACCAGGCTCTGTTACTAAAATTGGTATGGTGCATGATCAGTGGAGCGGATAAGCTGTGGGTTCAGATAATGATTGCGAAGTATTGCCCAAGAGGAGGAATCTGGTCAGTGACGGCTAATAGAGGGGGTAGTAAACTGTGGAAAGCCATTTTACAGTTGAAAGATTTTTTCAAAGAAACTATTCAGTGGCATGTAGGGGAAGGATATTGCATCAGGGCACTCAATGAACCATGGTACTCGGGTTGGAACCCGATAAGAATCATGAACAACAGGCAAAGACACATAAAGGTGGCACACCTATACAACCATAACACAGGACAGTGGAAGAAAGAAGAAATTGAAGAATTAATGGGCACACATGCATTTCAAGCAATTCAACAAACAGCACATCGCCCCACAAACACACCTGACATAGAAGATAGACTCATATGGACAAAGAGTAAGAGGGGGACCTATACCACAAAAGAGGGATACCAATTACTTCATAAGCAACATATACAGCCTATTCTATACACCTCAGAACAAACAGAGATGTGGAAAAATATATGGAGATGGAAAGAAATCCTACCTCGAGTTAGAACTTTCCTTTGGAGGGCGGTACATGAAGGGATACCTACAGTGATGACTCTGCATCAGAGAATTCGGGCAATCAGCCCAACCTGCCAACGATGCGGAAATGAAAATGAATTCTTGGTACACACCATATTTTATTGCCCAGCGGCAAGAGCAACGTGGTGCGCGTCAGACTTCCCAATAAGGGTAGAATGCCTACCTTTAAATTTCACTGCATGCTTGAAAATGATCACCAAAGACCTGGAACCAACACAAATAAATTCCATGTGCAACCTCACCTGGAGCCTTTGGAAAGCTAGGAATGAGGAGCTGTTCCAAGGGATTAAGGCAAACCCTTTACAAACACTGGCGCAGGCAAAAGCCTTGGATTACAACAACACAAAACAAAAACAACAACAGCGAGTAGAAGAGAAGGAGGAACCGTTACAAGTGCCAATGGGAACCCTTCTGATTCAAGTGGATGGATCCTGGGATGTATCTGGAAATGCGGGATTGGGGGCAGTATACTATGATGGGCGAGGAAAACTGATAAAGACACAGGGCAGCCATGTTACGACACAAGGAGCACTGGAAACAGAAGCACTGGCACTAAACACGGTACTGGAAAAATTAAGTGAAAGGGGTACTGGTACAGGAAACCGGTACTGGATCATCTCTGACTCAAAAACTTTGATAAAAGCTATCAGTAAAAAATGCTTGGAAGAGATCCCATCATGGCAGGCGATGCAGATAGTGGCTAGGAGTATGACCCTTATTCAACAATTGGGGACACAAATTCAAGTGCACTATGCTGCCAGGAATTATATACAGATGCCACACCATATGGCAAACTGGGCAAGGAAGTCAAAACAATCTTTTAATGGCTATCCAAGTGAAGGGTTCAGAGAGGCTAACAACATCAGTACACAGGTAGAAGAGAAGTACTTTACATTTGGAGAATTAGAGAACGAAGTCTGAGAACAGCACTGGTACATGAAGCAGACAACAAGGCTCCAGAGTACCAAGCAGCAGGCATTTTTTATTTTTAGAATTTTTAGATGGTTTATCCGTTTATGTTTTATCACTTTAAAACTTTTACTTTTGGCAAGTTTACGTTTTCAGCAATTTACTTACAATAAATAATGTAAGACTGTAATTTTTCTGATATCAATGCATGCCTACGGGCTTTTCCTCAAAAAAAAAAAAAAAAAAAAGTACTCAAGTCTGATGTTTGTACGAAATCTGCATTACTGCACTGTCTGCACATCATCACTTAGACCTTTTCAAGCAGATGACTGCATGAGACCGGACCAGTATCTTCTGTGGAGTTTTACGGTGCAGGGCTGTGCGGAGTTGATCGGACAGCCCAGATTTACTCTTAGTCGGTGAGTGCTCGGGATGATGGAGGGGGCAGTATTAATTTTTCTTTAAGATTTGTGCCAAAATCTTATTTGGTCTGTCCAATCAAAGCAAATAGACCAGATTAAAAGAACCGCAAGAACTCCGCAAGTAAAAGCTCCGCAGAGGATGTAATTCCGCATGAGACCTTGCACAATAAATGCTGATGTAACACAGTTAATTGTGCAAGGGAGTACAAAGTAAAAGAATGACAGATGATGTTTCACTCGATCAAAATCTCTTGCTTAACACAGTCAATTGTGGAAATAAATTTGCTGTGATTCTTTGAAATCGCAGGTTTTGTTTTTTCAGGTCAAATCATTTATTTTTTTTGAAATGTACAAATTTTAAAGTAGTGGATTTTTATGTACAAATTTCGAAACAAATAAATAGTTTGATTTGGACAAATAGGGATCCTGCAATTCCAAAAAATTGCAGCAGATTTGTTTTCGTCAATTGTAGGTGTCAATAGGTATATAAAACCCAGTGTCCCAGTCAACAAGATTGTATGCCTCAACCTTCCAACCCAAAAAAAATAATTAATTAATAAATCACAAACCATATCAATAGTCAATAGAACTAGTACTTAAGATGACTTAACGAACTAAAGTATAGCTGGACTGTACCAGTGCATACAGGGGCGGATAGATACCTTGGAATTCAGATTCAGTGAAGTAACCCAAAAATTAATTGAGTTTTAGATTGGGATCGTCCGATTTGAATCCGAGATATTTCATCTGAAAGTGGAGTGCACACATTCCGAGAGATGTATTAGAATCCCTAGACGATCCCAAGCGACGGATTCGAATCGGACGGTCTCGATCCAAAACACAAAAATTTGGTTACTTTAAGGAATCCGGATCCGATACCTTGAAGGTATGGGGTCAATTGACCCCTCGTTTATTTTGAATTTTTTTGTACTTTTATACAATTTTTTTATATAGTTTTGAATAAAATATTATAAATATGTAAAATTGACCTCTATTCACAACACTAAAATTTTATATGATTGATCTCCATTTATTTTTGACTTCTGTAGTTTAAAAGTCTGACTCTGTTTCTGAGTGTATACTCAGAAGTATAGTTGAATAGTTAGACACATGGACTGTAGATTTGCTTAATTTCCAAAAGAGGGGAAAATTGAATACTGTTGGTACTTCGGAATAGAAATTGTTTCTGGTCGAGAGAAGAATGGGTTTCAGCGGGCAAATTTATATTATAGAAATATAAAATTTTAATTATCGGAAAATATACGGATTATATTGCCATAAAAGATCCGAAAACTATAATAACTGAATCATTTATTTAGTTCTTAAATAGAGGATGTCAAAATCGGACCACCCAATCCCCCATTTAATGTAATTTTTTATTTTAAATTAAATTGCTATGTTAGTTAACATTTTCTCTCTTTTCGTCTTCCTCACTGCATAATTGCATATGCATAATTTTCCTATCATGCAATTGTCGTTTCAGAGAAAATATGCATGTGGAGTGAGAAAGAGAGACGAAGAGAGGGAAGACTTTTGAATGATCCATCATACAGGTGTTGTTCAATTCATATCTAAAGTATCTTATATATTATATCAATGATGTTAACCATTACATATTTTATATTTATATATGTGACAATATATAGAAAGTGTTATTCAATAATTATAATTTTATTTTCGTATAGAAACTTGATAAAAACATATGTATATTAATCATATTGATGATTTTGTATACATTGCTGAATTTTATAATAAGATGTTAGAGAAAATCAATAAATAATTTAGCTTCTTAAAATTTTTTTTGTTAGGAGTAGACAAAAATCTTTATAATACAATTAAATAGGAAAAGATATATGATTATGGAAAAAATTGAACATAATAAAAATTAATACTAAGTCAAGATAATAACATTGAAAATAAAATATTTCAACCAGATCAAGTTACATATATATGAGCAGAGATAATTTAACTGTCCCAAAAGGCATTCAATATCTCCAATTTTTTTCTTTTATTTTAAAGTTATTACATAGGTATATTGGTTAAACAATTCATTTTTGATCCCTATATATATATGTAAGAGTTTTGACAAAAAAAATATATGATTATATATTTTGATAACAAGATTGAATAAGTTTATTAACCGATACAATTTCCCAACTTGGAAGTTTTTTCCCACCTTATAAACTGTATTACATCAGCACATATCAGTAAAAGAAATGGCAATGGATATAGCACCTTATAGGCAATGGCGAGGTGGTTAATTATTTTCGGTCCGATCTCAACAAAAAAAAAACTCCAGAAACAAGAAAAAGAACGAAAACATCCAAAAAGCTAATAATAATAATAATAATTAGGCTATGGTGCTTATATGTCACCTGCTTGGAAATAGATCTGTTGTTATTTTTTGAAAATGTTCATGTTATTTTAATTTCAACCAATTAAATTATTTTAAACAGGAATCTCAATGAAATAAATTTTTCATGCACGATTCTCAATAAAAATAAACGTTCATGCACGATTCTATAAAGATAAACGGTTGTGATCAGAATAACAGATTTCTGTTATTACTTGGGAATGACAGCAGATTTATTTCCCACCTGGTTGATAGCAGCATTATTATAAATGAATAATTGGATCTTATCTTTCTCGTTTGATAGCATCATTTTTTTGGGCTTGGTCTTGGGCTTTTTATGGGCTTACTTTAAAACAGTACTTTGCATGGTGCAACGAAAATTCCTTTAATCTTAAAGATAAACCGGCCCAAAATTGTTCCTCTCAGCAGCCTAGCTGACAGCCTTCTCGTTTCTCCTCTTTTAATTCACAAAACATTTCAATGTCTTGTGAGACGTGGGACGTTGAGACTTGTTAAGTGTTATACCTATTGATATTTTTTTATTAGAATTCTGTTTGCTAAATTTTTTCAATACTTTGTTAATGTAAAAACGTTGACTTAAGTCAATAAGTCTTTGAGACCTATCTCTATATCATAATTCGTAAGATACATTGTGCCTCACCCAAGTTCTTTATCATAATTCGTAAGATATATTGTGCCTCACCCAAGTTCTTTGTTGAGAAAACATCTTTTGATGAAGTTTTAAAAATTACTTCATACTAATTCAGATTTGAACCAGTCTCGAAGCAATTCTCTTATTATTAGGTTTTTTCAGACTTCTTTCGAATTTTCCGAATTATCCACGAATTATTTTTTTAGTTCTCTAGACTATAAGTAATAAGTATACAAATTTATCTGAATTTTTCGCAAATTATAACTAAATTATTCTCAAATCATGAACCTTTTAACTCATCAAACCTTTCCGAATAATTAAGTTGTCACGCGCACCAATTTGTCTCAGACAAATTGAATTATTTATTTAAATAAAAGTGCCCATTATTTACATTCCTTTGTTAGGCATTATCTCCTGAATCCACTACCTATTCGATCAATATTGTTACTGTTCCTAATTGTTTTTCTTTTTTGAGGATTTTTTTCCATCCATTTGATAAATCGATCAATATTGTTACTTTTCCTAATAGTTTTTCTTTTTTTTAGGATTTTTTTCCCATCCATTTGAGAAGACAAGTTACGTCTGCAATTTGTCAATTCGTCTCACATAAATTGGGCACAGATAATCCGAGATTCAAAACCCTCGCCAAACGACATCCGCTTTATATATAAACCATCGTAAAACTGCCTCTCTTTCGTTGCATATTTCTCAGACTACAATGGCGGAAACCCTTTTCTTGCGGGGCACGCTACGCGGTCACTCTGACCAGGTGACGGCGATCGCCGTGCCGATCAACGGACAAGCGAGGATCGTCTCCTCGTCACATGACAAGTCCGTGCTTGTTTGGAATCTCGACCCTCTTGCCTTATCAGCCAATGGATTGGTCGGAGAGGGAGAGAGCGACTCGACGGCACTCGGAAAGCCTTTCCGCCGCCTCACTGGCCACAGCGATTTTGTCCAGGTATGGTAGACAGTTTATCTTATTAGATATAAGGGAAATTTATTGAAATATATCGTTCAATTGTATGAATTTTATTCAATTTGCATCTGAGGTGAGACCATTTCATGTACTACTTCCCAAGGTGCGTAATAAAGGATCACAGTATTCAAGGATTAAACGAATAATCTAAGTGAATTATAGGATCACAGTATTTCTTAGATGATTATTTTTACTTGTGCAGGATGTCGCGCTTTCATCACACTCGATGGTTGTATTGTCATGCTCCGCTGATTCTAGGATGAGGCTGTGGAACCTGTCGACTGGGAAAACCAGAATGCTTTTTGCGGGCCACCACGAGGATGTGCTTTCAGTAGTACTTTCCTCGGACGACTGTATAATTGTCTCAGGCTCTAGAGACTGCTCAATTAAGCTCTGGAATAACATCGGCCACTGCAAGAATACCATCCATGTATGAAACAACTTCATCAATTGGTCAGCAGATTGAACAATAATCAAAATCATGCTCGTTGCTTCTCTGTTGTTTGGTAACACACAAACAACAAAATTTGATCCATGCCCTTGCAATAGTTTCTTCTGGAAATGTTGAATATTGTTTCTTGCTAATTCGGGGAAAGGAGTATTGTGATTTTGCTTCTTTGAGTTGATTAATAGAATTTTAGCTCAGGATAGTCATGTTTTTTAGTCTTGATTCACATTCAATTGTGACCATTATTAACATGGAAGTGTACATGGAACTATTTAGATACATCTCTATAATATATATCATATAAGACGGTTGGTATCTTCATTTGCAGGAAGCTCACGACGATTGTGTGAGCTGTGTGCGCATGACCCCCGGTCCCATCAGACAAGAATCAGTGGTTGTCTCTGGTTCGTGGGATTGCACTGTCAAGGTGTGGAGTTTGGTCACCTTCAAGCTTCTCTACAACCTGACAGGCCACAATGGTTACGTCAATACTGTTGCTATCAGTCCCGATGGTTCACTCTGTGCCAGTGGTGGCAAGGATGGTGTCACTCTTCTGTGGAATCTTGCAGAGGGTAAGTGCCTCTTCTCCCTTGAAGCTGGCGCCGTTATTCACTCTCTTTGTTTCAGCCACACTAGGTATCATTCTGGTTTACTTGCTTGATTTAAATGAAATGTTGGTGGTTAATTTTGTTAATTTGAAGATTTGAAGATTTGTTGCTGTTTTAGGTTCTGGCTGTGTGCTGCCAC
The DNA here is from genome assembly GCA_964058825.1 of Carex arenaria. Taxonomy (NCBI): domain Eukaryota; kingdom Viridiplantae; phylum Streptophyta; class Magnoliopsida; order Poales; family Cyperaceae; genus Carex; species Carex arenaria. Next base: position 306,718 of record CAXKVW010000811.1, read on the forward strand.
AGAGAATGGTGTGAAGATTTGGGACCTTGAAAGCAAGTCCATTGTGCAGGACCTCAAGCCTGACCAGACTCCTAGCAAGGATGAGGTAATTTTTTTTATGATTAAATAGTTAGAATTCTAATGGTTATATTTAATCAAGGTAGATTGTCTTTTGTTGAGTCTATTGTATCCAAAGTTTAGTAATTTAATCTCTTTTTGTAATTTCATTAATTGTAGGTGTTGTACAGCACAAGTTTGAACTGGAGTGTAGATGGAAACACCCTTTTCACTGGCTACTCAGATGGCACTATTAGGATTTGGGGTGTGACAGGTGGCAACGGCAACAACCAATAGGGATTTGGTCTTTTTGTCAAGTGTTATGAAATCTTAAACAAAATATTGTACAGTTACAGTTTTAATTTGTCATTTAAATGTAGAGATGTTCATGAAATTGATGACGTTTGTTATTTTTCTTTGTCGTTTTTTCTTCAATTTTAGAAAGTGGCTTCACGCCTTCACTTGATTAGTATTTTGTTAATTGTGAATAGCGACTTTTGCATTTTGTTTTCTTTCTGCTTTTCTGGACAGTTTCGAAGTTGGGCTTTTGCTAATACAGTTTTGGAATATTCGGTTCTATTAGGTTTTTGTGTCTGAATTTGAATCTGATTTTGTGGAATTCTAAATTCTTTTTTTTAAATATTATCTCTCCTTTTTCAATGCTGACTTCCTATATCTTCAGGATAAAATTGTTTAAGGGATCTGCTAAACAAAGGATTTTGCATACACATACAACAGTAATCTTGAAATTATCATCTCTTTTTTGGATCTGAATCTGCTGAAATCCAAGACCACTTAATAGTAATCTTGAAATTCCTACAATTCGAATCCATCCGTCGAATTATTTTGAAATGCTTGCAATAAAAATAAGTTGTTTCGCGATTATTTTCGAAAAAAATTCTACAGCTAGATTCGGATTGCAAGAATTTTAGAGTTACTATTCAATAATTTCAGAATTGTAGCAGATTTATTTTCCTCTTTTTTTAAGCTTGCGAATGCGAGATCATTATTTTAATTAATAATAATAATTAGGCTATGGTGCTTAACTGCTTATACATCACCTGCTTGATAGCAGCATTATTTTTTGGGCTTGGTCATGAGCTCGGCTGGGCTTACTTTAAAAGAGCATTTTGCATGGTGCAACGAAAATTCATTTAATCTTACACCCGGCCCAAAATTGTTCCTCTCAGGCCTCAGCAGCCTAGCTAAACCAGACACTTCTCGTTTCTCCTCTTTTTAAATTCTCTTCCGATCATGCCTTTAAAGAATCAGTAAAGAATTCGAATCTGAAGAATCAGTTAGTTGAGGAAGAATCGGCGTAACTCAGACGGTGAGTCTTTTCCGATTCAATTGTTCTTCCACGCAACAATCGGATTTAGCAACAACGGATTGTGTGCGGCCGATAGATTCTGCTTACCCTGGTAGCATTTAGCAACAACGGACTATGGATTGATATGATAGAAGGTCCTAATTTTAAGTAAGGTACTTCATAAACAATTTTGAATAGGAACTGAACTGGTCATGTTCAGTACCAGTTAATACCAGAACCGTTGGTACTCCCTTAAAGATTTGTTCTTGGTATTATTGTAGGTTTGAGTTATTTTCAAATTCTTTTCATCTTTTGATCGAGTTCTGTTGTACTATGTATGCAAAAGAAATGTCTGACATCCAAAACAAGCAATTACCAGCTTCAATGGAGGCATCTTCATATATATCTGGTGAGATCAAATCAACTCTGGGTTTCATAAGAAGAACCTGAATACCATGAATGTTGTACTCATGTTTTTGAATATTTGGCACAGTTGAAAATATTGATGCTGCCATACAGCATGCTGTGCTTCATGAACAAGTATGTCAGTTCTGAATTAGTAATTTGTATTTTTATTATGGTTGTATGTTTTTTTGGCAATAGCACTAAGTTATTCAGTTCCTATACTGTGTAGGAAATTGAGACTCAGCGAGCAATACAGAGCCAAAGGTCTATAACTACTTCCCATTTCATTCTTCTTTTATAGTATAAACACTTCAGTTGTAGTCAATTTGTGCAAAAAGTCCTTTACAAGCTACATTTTTAGTACTGAAAAAGACTTATTCTATATTAACACATCATTTCCTCTTTATGATTTCTAGACAAGAAAAGGAAATTGGTCGGCCTGTAGAACAGAGTGGAGATGTACTCTCGGGACAATACAACCCTAACGAATTGAAGGTATCGTAGTCTGTAACTGATTAGTTAATAGAACTAATACATTAATTATATATTGTTGGTTCTTTGACTAATTACTTCTTTATCTTGTAAAGGAGCATCTGTTGAAGATAACAGCTGACCATCATTCAGAGGTGGCCAACAAAAGGGGCAAACTAAATCATGGTGATAATGGTACAAACCAATTATATGAATTATTAATTTTGCACTACAAAATTTCAGTTTGGATAAGTGAATTGTGGCAGTTTTGTTGATCGATGGTGAAGGCCTCCTTTGTTGAATCTGCCGTACAGCATGCTGTGCTTCATGAACAAGTATGTGTCAGTTCTGAATTAGTAATTTGTATATTTATTACACTTGTTATTTTTTTTTTTAGTATCACTATGTTATTCAGTTTCTATACTGTGTAGGAAATTGAGACTCAGCAAGCAATACAGAGCCAAAGGTCTTTTTTAGCTTGTAAAGGACTTTTTGCACTTATTGACTATAACTAAAGAGTTGATACTATAAAAGAAGAATGAAATGGGAAGTAGTTACAGACCTTTGGCTCTGTATGAAGGTCCAGGGGTAGGCACTGGATTTGAATTTTTTGTTAAGATTAATACTAATTTTTTTGTGTGCCTACCCTGATTTGATGGAGTGCCTATTCCTGACTCAGAAATATCTTTGCTTTGATTTGTTTTAACCCAATCACTATTCTGATAAAAAATATGATTTAAAACAAGTTTGAGATTTGGGTGCTGGAGAATAGAAATGGTAAAAAGAAGGGAAAAGTGAAGAAGATGTTTATGACAGTGGGACTCATTAATTTGTTATACATGATATTTAACTTTTCCAACAATTTCAACCCAATTTTGCACTCACCAAAGCCCAACTTGTTTTCCAGACCGAAGTAACACATTCATTACTTCTCTTTCGTACTATTCTATCTTGGGCCTGGAGCAAGTAGTGTAAGCCTTCTAGATATTTTAGTTGTTCCATTCGGGTTCACTATTATCTATTGTTTTTGTCACCAAACGTTACATGGGATTATTAACTTAACCTTGTTTGCATTTTATTTGCTTCTTAATTGTTATTTTATTTTATTACATATATAATATTATTTGTTGTATAATATTGGAATTTACAATTTAACTCTATTAATTAATTTGCAATTAACTTTTATTTTTTGTATGCTTTTATTGTATTATAAAAGTGGGTCATACAAATATAGTATTGTACCTGATAAGTTAATGGGTTTGAATCCAATTAGCTATTTGAACTCAATTAGTGCCCTATCCGACGGAAATCTGGGATCCATCCAGTGCACTAGGAGAGCAGTTTGGGTCCGATGCCCATCGGACTCAAATTTGGATCTGATGAGCTCCATAACCATCTGATCCACTTTAAGATCTATGTGCATGAATATTAAAGCAAATGTGCACCGATATTAAAGCGAAGCGCACGGATTTTGAAGCATATCGGATGGTTAAGGAGCTCATCGAACTTAGTTTGAGTCCAATGGGTATCGGATCCAAACTGCTCTCGTGCACCAGATGCAAAAATAACTAATTGTTAGCTAATTAGCTTTAGGAAGTAATACGTGTTAATCCGCCACACAAGATCTTCGGACCTAGTACTAAAATATAGCGACTTGATTAGATAAAATATTCAATAAAAAAAAAAAAAGATTGCGTAGAAGATGCTTCGGATCCTTTTAAAAGTCGTCACACTTGCTTTTCTACATATAATATAGCTAGTTGACTAAAGGTTAGGCTATGTGACTATGTGCCAAAACACACTTTCCACCGCCCGTTTCCAAGACTAATCTATGATGGGACCAACGTAACAGCAAAACACCAAAGTAGAGCACCGCTGAGCTGGGGCACTAAAAGCTTGTGAACAACTTTTATTCGGCAATTGATCTTGAACAACTTTTATTCGGCATTCTAAACAGTCCTATTCTTTCGGTATCACCAGTCCTATTCTTTCGGCATTCGGCAATTGATCTTGGGTGGGTGGCATCACCAGTCCTATTCTTTCGGTATGGCGGATGCATGAACAACTTTTATTCGGCAATTGATCTTGAACAAAATTTGAACTTGAACAATTTTTATTCAAACGCATGAATTGATCTTGAAACAAAATTTAAACTCTACATCAAAAAAAAAAAAAAACTCAGAACCGAGTTGCCAATTCGGTCCCGAATAAAAAAAAAATTCGGACCGAGTTGGCAACTCGGTTCTTATGATTTTTGTAAAAGAAAAATAATCATATTAGTTACCTTAAATTGTTTTTTCTAATTATGGTTTATAAAAAAAAATTATTTTTTATATCGCTTTTGATTCAAGCACCATGTGGAAATAAAAGGTGACAATTCAGATAAATTTAAATTTCATATTTCATAAAGAGTGTTTATCTTTGAAGTTTGTTTCGATATATTTTATCATCTATGCTTTCATTAATCTGGTTTAGTTTTTCTCCTTATTTTTTTATTGGATGGCGCTGATATCTCTTCTCTATCTCTCTAAAAATATATTTACTTTTTCCTAAAATTTCTTTGTGAAAAATAATTTCTGCAAAATTATCTTATTTAAAAAAAATATTGATAAAAATTATTTTAATAGAGCAAAGCCCGAAAAATAACTCTAATATGCCATTAATTACCCTCGAGTATAATTCTATAAGAACCTGGACAACATAGAACGCAAGTGTAACTCTAAACATTGTTTTATTATGTTTTGTGAGTATTCATTTACAGTTTTTTTTTAACTTTAAAACTGAACAATTTACATGTTCCTATTAATTGTAGAGTGAGAAAAATAGTACGGTGGAGCCGACTCCGTCACGGAACGGCACTACACGTGTGTAGCCTGAAAATCTAAATTGGATCAACTAATTATAAACAATAACTCTAGACAATTAAAAATCAGAATTTATAATTGGTTAAAAAGTCACAACATTCAATTTTAAAAATTTGAACACATTATAACCAAAATTTCATTAAAATATTGGAAAATTTTAATTCGACAAAAAGAATAATTGAACCAAAAAGAATAATTCGACAAAAAGAATAATTGGATCTAATCAGCTGTCAAACCGAACCACACAAATAGTCACAAGGCCCTTGCCTCACTCTTTTATCTTCTTTCTCTCTCTTTTTTTTCCTCTCTTCCAAGTGGACCCCACTCCCATCTCTCCCTTCGGGCCTGTTCGGCGGACCATTGGGAATGGGCATGGGGGTGGGAATTGAACTAAAAATTACTGTTCATGTGGGAATACTCTAAAATTTTTAGTTCAATTCCCACACTCATGCCCATTCCCAATGGTCCGCCGAACAGGCCCTTCATGTGAATGATGGGTGGACAGCAGTAGTGTTTGAATTTGACCCGTGAATTCGTGACCCGGATCGGTCTGCTCTTGACCCATGCTCATCCGGACCAGACCGTGCACGAGTTTGGCATGGGTCAAGAGTATGTTGGACAAGCAAAAATCCAGACCGGACCACTAATTTTGAAAAAAAAAAACATTTTATCCGTACCCGTGCCCGGGCCGGTTTGAACCCGGACCGCCCGCACCCGTGCTCGGACTGTACCCATGCCCGGACCCATGCTTTGGGATTCGTGCTAGTGCATATGTTTTGCTTTAATATTCGTGCCAAGTTAAAAAGAATGGTCCGGATTGAATAATTTTGAAAAAAATTTCCCTACCAAGATAAAAAAACAGAAAAAAGGGAAAAAATAGAAAAAAAACCGATCCGGATTTGACCCGGACCGCCGACCCGTGCGGGGTCTAAGGGCGGGCAAGGGTCCGGTTTCAAAAAAAACCATCCTACCCGGACCGTGATACCCATCCGACCCGAAGTATCCGTGTCCAGGGGTGGATCCAGGATTTTCGCCAAGAGGGGGCAAAAAAATATCGAATCGGGTTTAAATAGCTAATCGGATTTAAACCCATTAACTAATTAGGTATTTGATAAAAAATAATGCTTTAACTTATACTTTATAATTAATGATCTGACTTGTAATTTATGATATTCTGACATATAATTATAATTACCAATCATATTTCAAGAAATTTATTTTATTTTTAACTATAAATTTAACCCGAATTACTAATTAAACATTCAGAGGGGGGGCAAAAAAATTTCCAGGGGAGGCAAAGCCAGTCGAAACCGATAAATCTCCACTAAAACTCGAAATCCAGAGGGGGGCAGCTACCCCCCCCCCGGAATAGGCTGGGTCCGCCCCTGTCCGTGCCCGAGTTACCCGTACACCCGCCCGGATTTGATCCGGTCCAAACCGCCCGGTCAGCCAGCACAACACTAGATAGCAGCTTCCCTCCACATTTTCATTTCCCTCTTGAAACTCCCGCACTAGCAGTTTCTCTCCACATTTTCCCTCCATATTTTTTGGTGCCGCTACATATTTTGGCTCCCTCCAAATTATATTGGTTCCTCAATTTTTTGGCTCCCGCCCAGGAGAATGAGTTCTATGAAAAAACAAAGTAAATTGACTCATTATCATTTTCTTGCCAAAAAAAATTAGAAGCCAAGTGAAATTGCAATTAGATTGAAGTTATTTAATTCAATGGAGGTTCCATCAGCTCGCCTCCCATTTTTTTCCTCAAGACTACTGATTTCACACCGCAATCTGCGATTTGGTCTGACTTCAACAAAAGGAGTTCAATTTGCGATGAACTGTGTTGTTGTCCGCCCAACTCAATTTGCCATTTGCTCCAATTCATTTCATGCTGGTCCTTTGAGAGCCAAGGCGTTGAAACAAGATTTTCCACTTTGAGTTGAGAATTTGAAATTGGTTAGTGTTTTTAATTATGCAATTGAATACCATTAACCCTGTATTTTTACAATAAATGCGGAAATTGACCCCAATTTCATCCAAATTAGTGCTCAATCTTAAGTTATTGTGATAAATTATAAGTGCCCCAAATATACCAGAAAAAAATGACATGGCTTACTTGTAAAGTTGTTCATCACTTCTCTCTCGACTTCAAAATAGTCTACAAGTGGTTCATTTGTCTCGACTTCAAAATAGTAAATGGATGTGGGATATCTGCTCCCAATCCGCATATAATTCGAATCTAGATTTAAACAGGTTCAGATATTCCTGATACGGATTCGGATAATTATCAAATGCTCACAGGAGATCCGAATTTGGATTCGGATATTCCGGATACGGATACGGATCCGGATAATTATCAAATACGCATAGGAGATCCGGATTCTGATTCGGATACGAATAGTAATGTCTAAATGGAGCGGATATCCGAACTCATTCGAAATCCAATAAATAACGGGTTTGATCCAACCGAAACCCAGCAAGTTTTTTCAGACTGTAAAAGAAATTAAAGTTGTCTTCAAGGGGATTCAAATCCATGTGCTGTAAGCAGAGTACCTTAGCAATCAAACTATAAATTATTGCACCATACTATCTTTTGATACTACTTCTTTATTTTGTTTATATATTATATCAATAGAATATTATATTTCCCATCTCTCCATCAAATTACAATTATTCCTTTGTTTTCATATTTAAATTTTATTAATTATTATTATATTTTAAAGTTTATATAACTCAATTATCTGATAATTATTTATTTTGTATGTGTATTTGAATCCGTATTCGTAGATTGTCCGCTTTGTAT